>VZTB01003738.1:101668-141085 GCA_013397245.1 Thryothorus ludovicianus
AATATCAAATATTGTGTGGGATGCTGCAATCTAGATAAAGCTACCCTGTTTGTTATAGATATCTGCAGACTTTCATGTTTCTTTATCTGAGAGTTTCTGAGATTTTTGTATCTGAAGAAAAATCTGTCCACATATCTTCTACAAACCAGTGAGACCCTTCAGAAGTGAATAAACTATTTCTGAAGATTTTTCTTGAACAAATGCAAGGTTTCATTACTGTAAAAAATACTGTCTTTTTAAAACTCAGGAACTGTCATATATGAGCTACAAACACAGTAAAGACAATACACTTTAGTTTTCCCAGAAACTAAAATCACCAAGGTCAATCTATGGATAGGGGGAAAAAACAAATCTATATTAACAGAAAAGATAAGCTCTAAGCCTCTTATTTGAGAAAATTTTTCACTGGAGTAAAATGCCATTGAAAATACCTTCATCATAACCTTGTAGAGTCAATGTCTGTATTATTTAGAGATGTTGACTAACTGTTCAGCTATGTACATCCAGAGGCTAACGCCCAGAAATCATGGGTGCATACCAAATGTCTATTTAAAAATCAAGTTCATTTGAGTTACAGAAAATCCAGAAAGACCAACACAATTATTAGCTTTTAAAACAGTCCTTTAAATTACTTGAGATCAACTCAGCTGTAACAGCACACAACTTGAGGAAAATATTTTGAGCTTATTACTGTTCTTATCATTAAATTTTCTGAGAAAAATATTGATAGATTTGAGTAATCTTCACACACCTGACAAATGAGTTGTTTTATTTACATGTGCTTTTTCCATGAAAGGGCTTACTTGGAAGCCCTAGAGAAAAAGACAGTTATTCTTGCTACTTTCCCAGTTCTTCAGTAGGATACTATTTACTTTAGAGTGCAAGAGAAAAGATCTTATTTAAAAAAAACCCAAGCTGCTAAATATCTCGTTTGTCCAACCATGTTAGTTAGTGATAAGTGTTGGGGTCAAAGATAAGCCCAAGAATGCCTTGCTGACTAGGAGTTCACACACAGAAATAGGGCCTCAGTCACAGCAGCTGATGACTGGTTACTGTTGTGCCAAATATGCACATTCCATCTAATTGTGTAAATATGTACACTCCTACTTCCTAGAAGGAAAAAAGCATAACTCAGGTATAAACTATTAAGTCATGCAACAGAAAAATTAGGCATAGACTCAGATCTCAGACTGAAAGAACTCATTGAGGACATTTGACTGTTCTGTAAAAACAGTCAGTTTACTCTCTTGGCTTGTTATTGAAATAGACTGATAGAATCTGTGTAGTCAATAGTTTCCCTTCCAGGTAATTGATTACCTGCATCAAGTCTCCTGAATTCCTCACAGAGCAGAGGCACTGGAGAATCCATTTAACTGTTGTGCATATTTTAGTTTCCTAATCTATTGACCAGCAAAGTAGCATTAATTTGCCTCTGCAGTTTTCTGTTGACTTGATTCACCCCTGCCTTATAACCTCTGAAAAAAAAATCTTTTTCTAATGAATATAAAATATCATCAATTTTCTAAAGAGTAGAGTTAAATTCTTCCAAGATTCACTTCTTTATTTCCTGTATCAGCACCCATTTAGAGAGCTATTTTTAACTCTTTCAGGATTGATCTATAATAATCTCCTAAGTACACCTTAATTCAGAAAAGTTTCTGACTGTGTCCAAAGAGCTAAATCAAAATCAAAGGCTTTCAGCTGTGCCTTAATATTATAGAAGTACAAACACAACCCAAATCCTACTTTTAGTCCTCAGTTCGTTTGGGCTATTTTCCTTTGCCTCCCCTTTAAACCTTCTAGGCCTTGCAAAATCCACTAGGAACGCTGATGGAAGAAAAGGAAGAAAGGAGAAAAGCTTTGTTACCTCCCTCTTGGCCCAAAGGCTTATAATGTAATTATTTGGATTGGAGAGGACCTTAAAGATCATCTAGTTTCAACTCCCCTGCTGTAGGCAGAGATATCTTCTAAGAGAGTTTGATAATTTTAAAATAATAAATAATAAAAGCTCACCAATTCTTGCTGTCACTCCTGCTACTGGCTCAAATGCTTCTTTCACCTAATACTGTAGTGTTAGTTATCAGCTTTGCAGTTATCAGCCTTTAGTGTGGCACTACAAAGGGTGACTCTAATAGTTCCACTTTATAGCATCCTTTCAACGATTGTAAGCTTAGCCACACAGGGGTTTTATGAAGAGTTATTAGGCAACCTACAACAGATAACAGCAGCAGAACAATTAGCTACATTCATCAAGATCACCTGAACAAGGAACAGCATGTCAGACACATTTGTATCCACTTCAAAAGAGAATATAAATCTCAATATGTAAGTTTAGAAGACTTATCAGACTTTCATGCCTTGACAAGTGTTTTATTTTCATTTTATTCTACTCTGCAATGAGTTGCTGACATGCAGCTATTTCTTTTAGTCGTGGAATTGAGCCAGGTTTTTTTGCAGTCATGTATCTCATGGTCTAGTGATAGAAAAGAGGACTTGTATAACAATATTCTAGAAGGAGGTAAAAAATGCAGGTACGTTGAAGAGAAACAGTTGCATACCAGACCAGATGCACATAAGTTAAGAAAGTCTGTTACTCATTAATGCTGGGAGTCTCCAGATTTTCCTCACTTTCTGAAAAACATAGTTAGGAAAACATAAGCATCAGCATTTCCAAGCTTCAGTTCATCCTGTAGGATTGAAATAATTGACCCCTTTTTGCATCACACACGATTAAATGTAGATTAATAAATTGGAATTCACAATGCTAGAGGCAATTTTTTTAAGAGTACCTGCATTTACTGAAGTGAGACACTGAGATAAAAAAGTATTTATGCAATCTATGTTGAGGTCCTTGTTTATCACAAATTACCTGTAAGACTGAGGAGGTCACTTTGAACAGGCATCGTTTCCAAGAGTGTTTATTCCATAGGGCAGCTAAGCAAGCCTGAAGTAGGATGCTCAACTGCTCCAGTGGGTTTAGTATGATCGGTACTAATAAATGTAAACATCTCAAAGCTCAGTCTCAGTGGGGTTTTTTAGTAAGCTCCAAAGCTCCAACTCATGTTGCAATTACTTGTCGTAGCCTCTCTCAGACCACTCACCAAACCAGTGACAGAAATCATAAACCAGCTCAAAGATCACTAATCTTATCACTACAGTCTAGTGATATTTCATAAAACAGCGTAAACATTACAAAGCTACACAAGTAAATGAAGGGCACAGATATCTTCCTCATCAAAAGGGAGAAATAGGTGACAAGAAATATCAATCTGAAATAAAGAAAGCACCACAGAGACATTAATGTGTGCCATTTACTTTAATTAGTGAGTGGCTATCTGCTGTTCTAACAAAAAAGACACTTCAACAAAATAGAATGAACTTGCATGACTCCCTTGGCAAAAGCAGAGCAAAATAACTTTCTTATTAAAAGGATATAAAATTCAGCAGAAAAAAGACAAAGACAAAAAGGATAAGAAATGCATCCTCAACAAAACATTCAAGTAAACTACAAGATGAATACTGTACAAATGCAATAATTTGAAAATACACTTTCTCCACATCATCATCACAATCACAGCTGGGAAGCACTTGCTAATGTTGCAACAGATTAAAAACTTTTCATTAAAATTTTTTAAAATACTTTTTAATGTTTTAAACATCAAAGAACTCTATTAAAAGAAAAAGTGTTTTGCTTACTAAGAACTTCAGGTAATTGTACCGGACACCAAATTTAATTCTCTGAAAATTATTCATTTATCTTTATTCTCAGTATCTTTCCTTATGACTTTGTTATACAGGAAACATCATAATGTTGGGGAAGTACTGCCCTACCTATGTACTAAACAGCTCCAATTCCAGTGTAGCCACAGCTCACTGACTTCCTTCCAGTGTAGAACTAGCCTGCCAGTGCAAGAGACACCAATTTGAAGACTTTGTTTTTGCTTTTTCCGCCTACAGCATAACATCAAAAGTGCTTACTCACTTTCCTTTGAACTTCTCACTTACACATTCTGTTTTTAGTCTTTGCTTCTCTCAGTCTTGGAGTCAAGTAAGAGCTCCAGTGCTTCAATTTACAGTTCTGTAGGGAATGTTAACATCCTTTTACCTTTTTCTCTTGATTGGTTATCTTTTAAACCATAACCATGTACTACAATACAAATTATTCTCGATACCCACAGTAGATTCTGTTTGTGCTTGGATAAAACAACAAAACAGGACTTTTATCTCCCTAGAGAATGTAGTCAAAAATTTTCAAATTTCAGTGAGATGTCTACAATCATCCGTTTGATGTAAGCCCTTGAAGTTCATCCAGGAGTTACAAAGGGGAGAGATGAGCAGAGAGGTTGAGGGGAGCAATCACTGGGGACGGACACTCTATACTGAGTTACATGATTTAATTATGTACACACAGGTGTCCCTGCCAGTAGGATCAGAGACCTCTGAGACTTGGGAAGAATCTGTCAGGAAAAGTGGAAAAAACCCAAGCCAACCACACAAAAAAAAAAACCCCAAAACCAAGGAAAATATTGGCTCTAGATTGACTCATGCAATTTTCCAAATTTTAAGCAAGACTGAATAAATCTAATGAAACTGAAAACAAATAGGTACAATGCATTCCTTCTTTTAGGATGAGGGAGAAGTCCCAGAGAAAATAAGAGAAGATAATAATGCCTTAGTGGCAGAAGTCTCCCCCAAAGTCTTATCACAGCAGGGAAGGTGGTGGGGAATCAATTGTCTTCATCTCACTTTAATTAATTCTATAACGAGCATATAATTTCACCCTCCTGCAGTACAAAACATATTAATTATGAGTACAAGGACACAAACAATAAAATTAAAGCAAAATTAGAACATAATTTCCTTTCCTTCAAGTGCTAAATAGAGAAGGAAAATAAGGCAGCAGCTCAGAGCTTTTTAACTGTTGCCTGATTAAAAAGAAACCGTATAAAAATCCTGGCATAATTAGCTAAGCATACAGCACATTCATTTTTCTAATTTAGATATTTTCTACTTCCTTGGTTTGAGTTTTGGTTTGGTTTTTTTAATACACATTTCATTATCTCAAAAAATCTTCTATTTCAGGCCTTGAAGAAAATGTCAGTCTTTCTTCAAGGCAAACAAAGTAATGAGATGCAAAGTGCTGTATACATACAGAGAAATTGAAGATGAGATATTACAGGATTAAAATATTTTACAAGTGTTTATTAGTTTGCTATGGTTTAGAAGGAGAAAATAGATTTTTCTTGAATGAGTCTTCCAGATCGAAAGAACCTTGAAGCTTCTTATTCTTACTGAATTTCTTAAGCCCAGATTGCTAGCAGAGCTCAAATATGGGTATTTTATCCAGATCACTGGTATGGGCAGTTAAATCAGTCTCTTAATTAACATCTGTCCAGATGCTATAGTACACTTCCTTCTTCATCCACTCCTTGTCTATGTACATCAAAATACTGTTTNCATTGTGTGATTATTAACTAATAAATGTCACCTGAAATATCACCCAGGAAGCAGAACACCTTTCTTGCACAAAGTCATTTGTTAGCCTGAACAATAGATTGACGAAGCTCTGGTCATCTAAGTAGAAACTCAAATCTCTGCAGTAACAATTGTAACATAAATTAACCTTTCCCAAACCAGTATACTTGTGGCAATAATATAATCACATCATAGCTATTTTTTGGCCATCATAATTCTCCTTCACTGTAGTCCAGAAGAGAAGAGACTGTCCTAATTTTCAGTGAAACAGATTTATGATAGGCAGAGCCACGCTTCAGCAAAAAAAGCAGACTACACAGACTTGCTAGTTTGTCCCAACTTGCTGTTTATTCTAGCAATAGTGCTGACAAATATTAAAAAAACACTGACATAAGTTAAATGAAAAGTTATATAAACACTCATCACAAGTTTTTATTTCCTGAAAGTGAGAAATCTCTTTGGAACTTTCACTTTGCCATTATGAAAGAAGAATATCCCTTTCCTCACAGTTACATTGCTTTACTTTTGACCTAGGGAAATTATGCTGTCAAGAATTACAGAGGATGACATGACAGCACTTGCCTCTGTTGTATCTGGGGAGTTGAAAAGGGAAAGAAGCAAATAAGGGAAGGTCTGCATGAAACCAAAAATGAAGATCTAGATAGTAAAGCACTTGCAAATAGATTATCGCACCTGCAAAGCTCATGTTGCTGTTGTCCAAAGATTTGATTCTGTTTGTTGGGTTGTGGTAAGGGAAAGAGGTGAGTGCTATGCTTGGTTTTTCAGAACATTCACCACACAACAGCAGACACTCCTGTCACCTAGTACAGGATATATTGAATCCAAATGACACAGCTGACAAAAAGAGTTATGTCGCTCCATGAGCTTGTGTACTTTATTGCTTACATTAGCTCCTGAGAAAAGAAAAAGGGACCTCAATGGGCTGTAAATCTTCACTGGAGCTCCTCGTGACATTGTCTCCTAGCGTTAGGGAAAGTGAAGGTGACATGCGGTACCTGCCTATCATGAGTAAGGCCAGCATGAGATGTTTCCGATGCTCAGCTGTCTGACACCTCTCACAGCAAACAGCCAGAATCCAAGCATGGACTGAAGGGAATAAAATTGCCAATACGTCTTTTTGGAGACAAGTTTCACTTCCCATTATCCACATGGCTGTATGAATTCTTCAGAGAAAGATTTAAAATTCTTTGCAGAATCATATGAAAAAACAGTTTGTTCCAAAAAAAGTCAAAACATTTACCTTATTGTCCTTCTCTTCAATACAGCAATCTGTAAAGGTTGCTGACAAAGCCCTACAATATTTAATTTGCTGCTCAGTTGCAGACCTAACAGCTGCCAGGTCACTGCACTACCTCCTAACATCTGCCTTGTTGTCACTGAGTGAGTAGGTGTAACTTAGGATAGTTTAGTCTCAATGGGGACATCAGGAAGGCATCCAGCTACTAGTGTGATAAGACTTGTGACCAGATTGGACAAGTTAGTTGGAAGAAAATTACCACTGTTTCTTAGCCCACTGAGTCACAATTAGTAGTCAGTATTTGGATGGTTTTGACATTTTCTGATTTCTTCTAGTATTCCTGCAGTCTGATGCCATCAATCCCAGCTGACTGCAAAACTTAGGCAAATTCAAAAAATCAACAAGAATTAAGTACAAAAAGCACATTTGACCATTAATAAGTTCTGACCATCATCTGTCACAAGCCAGTGTCTCTGATGGCACAGAAGATAATTTTGCCTCTGTGTCCACATCTGACAGACCACCATAGCTCTGTTTGTGGTCTCTGGTGTCCTGACTTACAGTGTGTTAGCTTAGAATCACTCAGACAGAGGTATTACTCAAACTCCTTTTCACATCTACCAGGGTCAGCATCTTCCTGTTATCTTGTAGGTCTGAGGGGAATAAGGTTTTTTCTTCCTTGCTAAAGGAAAGACCTGGAGATATGTCTTTCTTCTTATGATGATGAATGCTTTTACTTGTAAGACTTAGAAAAACAGGAAATTAAGAGGGCTAAAACTGTGTAGCCCTGTTCTGTCATGTGAGATGGGATTGATTTAAAGCCACTGGCCTCTTGCACATTTCCCTTACCAATTTTGTTATTTCCACTTATGCTGCCTGACTGCTGTGTTACTAATGGCATTAGCTCTGCTGCTGGAGCATGCTGCCATGCATGTCATAAACTTTCATACATGTGTGGCATTACAAGCATGACAATTTGACATCTGCTCAGTTTTAAGCATATTTACAAGAGATTACACAAACCAGGAGAGTTTATCCATCTTTCTTTCAGAGATTAGCTTTGGTAGGCAAAGCCAAGAATAAATGAATAGGGAAAGACTGTCACTTGTTTCAGCAAATCAGCATAAGAGTTGTTTCCTGACAGCACTCTCTGCTTTAGCTGTGGCTGTATAAATCTGCTGAAGACAAACCAGCTGACTAATATCTGTGTGCAGTGCAGAGTTCTCATCTAGAACATACAGTATAAAAGAAAGAGCAACTTTGTATTTCAGTGCTTTACATAACTAAGTTTTTGCATGAAAATGAGGTCAAGGTGAACAGTGCACAATATTCCTTTGCTGCATTCATACTCACCAATTAATCTCTCCCCAAGAGCAGTCGCATACACTGTGTTGCTCTAACTCTCACCAGAGTTTGGAGCACTTCATAATTTTCAGGAAAATCCTTACCTGGTTTGTGCTTCATCTGCAATTTGAAATATTGCAGAGCAAATTGAAGTCATCCTTTCAACAGACTCACCCAAGCTCTGCTTTGTACAATTACTGCATGTTTTTTAATGTACATTTATAGATATATAGTGGTGAATAATTTAAAGAGAAGGATACACTTAGTACTAGGGAGATACGATGTGCTCATTTGATCTGCTTTGATAAAGTTATTTTCCATCACAAAATTTGCAAAAATGATATTCACCTAAATATTTAATAGTAGGCAGAGACATCAGCATGTATTCAGGCAGAGACATCAGCATGTATTCTCCTTTGAAAAATACTTAATTTTATCAGTTTTAAATGATGAAACTAAAGCTAAAGTTATTTAAATTAGATTTAACAGGGGTAAGGATGTTTCTGAGATAGTTAGTACTTTTTCAGCAGCCTGTGAACACTATGCACTATTTGCATTCTTAAGTGCAAAGCCCTGTATAAAACCCAGTCCATAAAAACAACATCATGAAACTCTATTTCCCCAATGATCCTGTGTACAATTTAGCTGAATTTAGAAATCAGAAGATTTGCATAGACATGCACAGGTACATAGAAAATATAACTAACAAACCTGTAAAATTCTCTGTAATCCCTTGGTTCTTTCTTCTGTAATCTCATCTCTCTTTGACAAAATACAGCAAAATAGAACACTTTTATTGATAATTCAGTATAACAGGAGGTGAAATGACTGCTCTAACCTGGAATTAAGATTCTGTGATTTTTATCTCAATATTTGGTATATTAATTGGTATATATATATATATTCAGTAGTACGATTGGACTTTCAAGGGCATCTAAAGACAGAGGGCTTGTAAGGTGTGTACACATGTGTGAATTCTTTCTGTTTGCATTTCCAATTGGCTAATGTGAGTCAGCTCTGGTTGGTCCAGAAGCCACATACAGCTTTATTATCAGACCACTGTGGCCAGAATTTGCATTTCCTCTTCTATATACTAACAGGATCCTTAAAGAAAGTATTTTTAAAGATATTTGCTCAGACACTTTACTACATAGAATTCCTGTATGAGAGTTAGGTTACCCCTATTCATTTTGGTGTTTGAGCAGAAGAAAGTAATGCAAATGTATTTGTCAATGCAAATCTGCATGGAGTTTCATAGGACCAAGGAATCTTTCTATGATGCTATCCAGTTTAATCTAAAAAAAGGAAAAAGAAGCAGTCCCTACCAGAAATTAAAAGAACAATCTCTTTCCTATGTTGAAGTGTAACAAAAGTTACAAGTGCTTTTGATAGAAGTTATCCTACTGATGCCTTAAGTTTCAGCTTTCATATTTTTCATATTCTGTACTGCATTAGTATGAAAGTCTGAATTTCATAGAAAGAGTTAGCAAGTTCTCCTCACAGTTCAGTCAGACAAAACAATCCTTTTCCAGCCCAAGAACCAAGGACAGTTGGAGCTTCAAGCTCAAAATGTACAAATAACAGCGAATTGAGGAGAGCAATCTGGGAGGATGGGACTTCATAACCTGAAGCTGTAACTGGACAATTAACCTCAATGTGTAAATGGATCAAAGCATATAAAAGTGTGTAAACTCGTGACACACCATCCATCTTGAGTGTAGGCTTGGCCATGCTCTTTTACTGCCCAAGGTGTGTCCTTTGAAAGCCTTTTTAATAAATACCTACTTTATTCCTTTAACACTGTCTAGCCTGTGTTCTAGATAGCCTGTCAAGGCATCAGTACAAGGCATTCTACTAGATCAGATTCTCCACCACCACAGTAAAGACCAGATCTGTTTTGCACCTGGTACTTGACTGAATATGACAAGCAACCCTGACTGTACACATGATCCCTGGCATCTACAAATCTTCCACTGTACCTTTTATGTCTTAACCTGAGCTGTGTAAGCACAAACCCTTCCTTTCTTCCCAGCTATTGCAAACCCAGTGGAACTGTGTATGAGAACACAGGAAATCTTAGAATACAGTGCAGCTGATTGAAATGGCTGCAGACACCTCAGCAGTCCAGTACACTCATGAACAGCCCTCTAGCACACTGGGGTTACCAATATTCAGTAACCTTAGCCTAGGACACACATGAAACCTTGAAAATTACCACATGCTTGGAAATAACCTAAAAACTAAACACAAAACATGTTAAATGACATACCATTTTTCCTAAGCATGTGAAGAAATTGTTCACAAAATTACAGCATCTATTGTTTCTGATTTTAGAAGGCCACAGAGACAAAAATCTTAAAGTTTTTGACAACTGAAAAAACTCTGTGATTAGGAAGGTTACTTGATATGCAGGTTAGAGGTCTATCCTAAGTATCTATTACTGCTAGCAAAACCTCATTAAACCTCAATAGATAATTCTTCATCTACTTTGGTGTACAAAGTGTTTGTATATAGTTTCTCTTTTAACCAGTCCCTTTGTTATAGTGTCCATTTATCTTTCTTTCTCAATCTCATTATACTGGTCCACATTTTCTATACAACACAAATAAAACAGGTCACAATTAAAAATATTGAAAAGTATTTCTATGGATGTAACTGATATGTGTTTGATGATATAGGTGCAGGATCTTCCTCTAGTAAATATAAAACCATTACGCTTTTCTGTCAGTTTAATCCATTTTCCAGTGGGGTCCCAAAATGATTGTACTTACTGTAGAACATGTGGGAAAGGTCATCAAGAATATAAGTTCTCTATGGAATGTTTCCACTTTGTCTCATAATTAAATCCTTTGACCTCTAATACTTCATTGAAATTAATGTTAAAAAAATTGAGACCTTTATACTTGGTTGAAAAAAAAATAATAGGAAAAATTCAGCGTCTTGCTTTGTTCTTCAAGAAGTGCAGACAACACAATTTTGCAAATTGACACTCACTGCCAAACACCATTCTTGTGAGGCAAGATCAAAACAATACAGCTAGATATATGTACCTGAGCTGCAAATGGAGTTTGTGTTTCCAGGCACTGTATAGGTAAAGAAAGCAATTGCTAAGTAGCAGAATGTCATATTAAACCTTGGAAATCATTACAGTTTATCCCTTCCCTCCAGGAAAAAAATAAATTGTTTCTGAGACGTTAAAGTACCTAGTTGGAACATATTTTTTTCTAGGAGAGGAGAACAGTAAAATCAACACCCCAAGGCCACTAGAGGAGCTGGCAATGAACTCAGCTGCCCAGAGCCAGGGTTTGCTCTGCTCCCCTTGGTGCCTGCACTGCCCTGGACCCCGTGCAGCCCCCAGGAGGCAGTGACCCCTGCCCTGGGCCCTCTCCCTCACCCACGCTGGGAGCAGCACAGCCCTGCACCCCAGCGAGGTGACAGTGCCCTGGGCACAGCTCTGGTGCTGCCACAGGGCTGGTAGTGACAGTGCCCAGGGACCTGATGCCTCCTGTTGTTTGTTCCTACTCCAGCCAATGCTCCTGTCCAGCAGGTAACCACACTCAGCCAGCCTCAGAGACAAGGGCAAGTTGCTGCCATTAATTAGCAAACCAAAAATTATCTGTACTGTGTTATACAGTAATAAACACCTGGATAAAAGTCCTTTCTTCATGATACTTTTTATTATGGTACCAGACACTTTCATTTCATCTCTCTCTCCAAGCATATATAATTCAGCCACTTCTAGTGAGAGAGGCTGGAAATCATCCAGGAAACAGCAGAATGATTCCACAAGAGTGAAAAAGTAATTAGGTAAAAAGAAGTTGGAGAGGACCCCATTAGCTCTAGGCCAAAAAGAAAAAGAAAAAAAAAAAGAATAAGAAAAGGTTTCAAATACCAGACTAATTTTCCTGCTATAATCTGCCTGAGATGATACTTACTTTAGTCTTTCATCATCATTCTGGTGGGCTGAGAATCTTAAATCTCTTCTTATCTCTACATTTAACATTACAGCTGAAGATAATCAAGTGTATAAGCAAAAATATTACTGAACAAAGTTAATTAACATCTCTTTATCATTAAAACTCCCTGTGTGAATGACAAATATGGCAGAAAGTTACTTTCTATGATTTCTATTCCCTGCATTTTCTAATGAACACATAGGACACAGCCAACTACTCTCTTAGTAAATCTATGGGATAAAATATATTCATTATTTCTGCCTCATAAAACTACACAGAATTTATTTTGTATAAATATGGGATAGTTATGTTTGGTGATCCCTGATTAGGAGGCCAGTCCTTTCACAATTTCATAAAGCATGCCCTCTGCAACAGTCTGCATCTCCACAGCATAACCTATGTTAGCAGCTGGAAAACTGGACAAAAATCTAAGCTTCCTTTCCAGATCATTAATTAGACCTCTGTCCTGGCCTCATATAGTGCTGCTGGAAATATAGGAATTTCAAGGGCTTCAGATCATGCAGAGCTATTGAAAAAATTCCAGTCAGTTGGAATGACAAATGTCATGGAAGTGAAAGATGCTGCATCAGACCTTCACATGACAGGGTCGATTTTCATATTTCATTTTTCATTTATGCAGATTAAGCAAATGTTATCCTATAGGAAATGTGTAGTCAAATAAGGTACATCCAGTAAAAATTTTAGAAGTACCAGATGGAAAAGAACCAGATGGTACCAGTTACTCAACAGCATCACAGAATGAGGACAAACTTTGTTCTAAACTACCCCACCAGTGGTTTTATTCCTAAAATATTCAAGCAACTCCACGAGAAACAAGATGATGAAAGCTTTTCACTTATATGGCTGGTTTTGGCAGATGCAAGGTTTCCACTCAAAATTTCAAGAAAAACTTAGTGAGATTTTTTTTTTCCATTATTTTAGCAGAATGCTGAGAATAAATAGGACAGTAAAGAAGGAAAAAGAATTTGATGCCCAATGAAAGAAGCAGCTGATGGAGGACCCTGGGGATCAGAAAACCATTCCATAATTGAGATGTCCACCCCTGTATATGAAAAAACAGGCATCAAATATAAATACATCAGCTGAAAAACAGACATGGGGAGTGTTTATATTAATTTTTCTCCTCGGCTCCATAACCACATTAGCATATCTGGGCAGAAAAGAGAAACTCTTGAAAGTATGGAGGGGAAAAAATGAAGAAGAAACAATTCATTTTTAAAGACCTATTTACCACTGGCAAGAAAAAAAGCAACAAGTACAGGTATCTTGGTCATGGAAAAACTCAGAGGTACAGTACATTTTTTTCTGGTGAGAAGTAACCAAGAAGGATAATTAAACCTCAGAGGCATTTTTTTGTCTTGTGCAATTTTTCTTTGAGTAGAAAACAAGCTTTGAGGCTGCCCCAAGACACTCTTAGGTTTTCTATAGCCACAAATGCACACAACAAATGAAGACATTGCATTGATTTGCTCCTCAGTTTCATAAGAGGAGGCACCTTAATATTCACTAGGGACAAAACACTGCCAAAAAAAAAAAAGAAAAGATAAAGGAAAGAAAACCCTGGCAATTCCATACTGAATGGAGTAAGAAATAATATTTTTAGGAAATACAGGGGTTAATTTTAATTCATCAGCTGAAGCAGACTGCCTTGCTTATGAACAGGTGTATTTGCATGAATAGCAGCTACTTGCTAGCTTTCACATGAGGAAAAAAACAGAAGAAAAGTATGTTATGTGGAAAAGTTGTCAAAGTGATGTTCACATATTTAAGCCTCACATTGTGAAGACTTTCTTGTTACACAGACATCCACAGAAATTACACTCCAAATTATCCACTCCCCTTCCCACCACTCCTGCCAGCAAGAGAGGGACAAGAGCAGAGACTCTGGGTTGGGATAACAATTCACTGAAAACAAACACAAATGGAATAAGGAACGCACAGTAACAGCAACAATATTAAAAACAAAAGTGTACAGAAAGAGAAGGTTCTTTCCCAAAAAAAGTTGTTCAGCACCGCAACACAGTTCTGTGTGATGACCAGAACAAAAACAGGATTGTGGCTGTTCCTACCACTAAGGGTTTCCCGGACCCCAGCCCAAGATGCTGGGAAGCATTGACAGACAAAACCCTGGAACTGGACTGTCTGTGTAGCACCACGGCTTTTCCAGACAGCTGTGGAGGCAATGTTCAGCCTGGATCAGCTCCTCATGCCTCATTCCATCACTGCTTCTTTTCTTGCACCTGCTCCTGGTCTGCCATCCCTCCACTCCCAGCTCTTTTTCTTAGAGCACCTTTAGATGTGGATCTTGTCCTTTTTCCTTTAACAGATGTTTGAAAATTTCTGAAAATGGTGATATCAGTTTTGAAGTCAGGATAGATGGCGGATTTGAAAAGGTCTCTGCTTTTGCAACAATAAAAGGGATCTTATATAAAATATTTTTGATTTTCAAAGATGTCAAGCAAATCAAAACCTGTCTTCAGAAAGAACCATATGGATGCAGAATTTCAGGAAAGCAGGAAAAATAAGTCCTGAATTTTGAAGTGCTTCATGGTTATCTTCGGGGGTTTAGTGTAGCTATACAAAGTTAGAAGAGAATCTGTAGGACAGTATTCTCCATTTGTAATTCTCTTGTAACCTTTAAGCTATCTTTTTTGCTTTTGTTACAGACAAATAAATGAAGTAATTAGTTACTTTTGGTTTTGATGCATGTTTTGTTTATTAATTCTTAGTTAGTTAGTTAGCTAGTTTTCTCCAGGAAGCAGTATACCAACTTTTGGAAGCACAGAGATAGCCTGGGGGTTCCTTCAGCTGTGCACAGCCCCAGCATCAAAAGGATATTATCATGGAATAAAGTTGCCAGGAGGCAAATACTATTTATGAATCCTCTGGTCCTATAGTGCTGTAATGATAAGAAATGTCACTGTGGCACATTGTGCTGAATAACAAACATTCCTTACCTACCCACTTTAAAAGTGCAGGGAGCTGAGGCTGCTGGTTATCATTAGAAAGGGAAAAGATATTCTGGCTTTTCTTCTTGAAATTGCACCGAAAACTTTACTGTTAATGATGCCTGTGGTGGAGCAAAGAGTAGGAAGTTCTGAAAATATCTACAATAGGCACATGAAATATAGTTTGACTAATTATATAAGTTCACAATATAACTAACTTTAATTTCAGAAAATAATTAAAAATTCAATTAATTAGCACCACTGTGTGACATCATTCACTAAATTGTTAATGGAAAAATGCATGAGGATACTTGGTGTGTTTACTGGGATCCTTCTGTGATGTTAATGATGAGCAATACAGTGGTGCTCTGTGTAAATAAATATATCCACTGGAAAACTTTTGGACATTTTCAGGGTTGTATTGCATATGTAAAAGCTTACAGAAACATAAAGTAGGGGGGCGATAAAGTCCTTGTGCTAACTTGACAAAACTCTTGCTTCTTCTGGTATGACTTGACTCCCTGGCTTGACTCTGGATCCCCATGGGATGGAGCCCTTGTCAGAGAGGTCCCTGTGCAGCCTTGCTGTCAGCTCACTTTCCCTTGAGGGGCAGCCCCCTTGCTGCTCATTTGGTAGTTTTGTACTGAGAACAAAGACAAAAGAAATCTAAGATCTAGACACCTGTGTATTAAAAAGGCCCATTTCCATAACAGTTAAAGCTCTTTGCTCTTAATGATGTTGTCCAAATTCAGGGGCTTCAAGTCCAAATGTTTGGCCAACAATTTCAAAATAGAGAGTTTTTTTTCCTCCATTCCTGTTCTGTGCTGTAACCCATATTCTTTCTAGCTAAACAGATGGTGGTTTCAGGTTTTTGCAAGTTCTAGTCAAGGTCTAAAATAACATATCATAGGATCATGGAATATTTGGGGTTGGAAGGTACCTTTAAAATTCCTCGGGTCCACCCCCTCTGCAATGAACACTGTCAACTAGATCAGGTGGCTCAGAGCCCTGCCCAATCTGCCACTCAATATTCCCAGAGATGGGACACCCACATCCACCACCTCTCTGAGCAACCNGCTTTCTCTTCTGCAGGGTGAACAATTCCAACTCTCAGTCTATCTTTGTAAGGGAAGACCTCCAGCTTTCTGTCTTCACGGGCATCCTCTGAACTGCTTCAGTGGTCCAGGTTCTTCTTATTTTGAGGATCCCAGAGCTGGATGCAGCCCTCCAGATGGGGTCTCTCCAGAGCAGAGAGGCAGAATCATCTCCCACATCCTGCTGCCCACACTGCTTTTGGTGTGTTTGGATTGCTGGCCTGCAACTGCACATGGCCAGGACATGTCCAGCCTCTCATCCACCAACACCCCCAAGCCCTTCTTGGCCAGGCTTCTCTTGATCTGCTCATCCCCCAGCTGGTAACTACGGCTGTCCTGGCTCAGGGGCAGCACCTTGCACTAGATCGGATTAAACCTCATGAAATGTCCATGGTCCCACTTGATCTTGTTCAGGTTCCTCTGGATGGCATCCCATCCTTCAGGCATGACAACAGCACCACTAAGCTTGGTGTCATCTTCATGGAAAGTAAGTAAATATCTTCAATGTCCATAGAGTCAAAAAAGGATCATGTAAGTGAAATGTATGTCATTATCACAGCCATTAAAGAACTATTTAGAAGGTTCATATACTCATCTGCTTTTTCAAGAAACCTCAAGACATTCCTTCTAAATTTGATTGACTATTTTAATTATGTATTATTACTCTGAGAGATTTTATTATTTCTGATGTATTTTAACTGCATGGTTGTAAGGTAATTAGAAGGTTTTGTTGAACAGCTACCTAAAAATTAAATGAATTTTTATTAAACTGTTATCTCTAGTGCTATCTACTGTAAGCTTGATGGGATCTTTTCATGAATCTCCTTGAAGGCTTCTAATTGACAATGAATCACAGTGCTGTTTTCTCAGTTAAAAGATGCCTGAAAATTTCCATTGCTTTGTAGCAGATACTATTGTGGCCATCACATTCATATGAATAAACTACCAGCTTTAGAAAATAGTTATGCTTTCTTGTACCATACCTTCCATGACATCACACATTGTTTCTCCTTTACTATTCATTTTTCAAGGTTAACTACTCTAAGTGTTTTGGAGATTTTTAGTGTGAAAAAGGTCAGAAACAGACATACTTTAGGGAGAATGAAGAACTGAGTTGAATGACCATCATCCCTACAGAGTTTAATAGCATTAAAAACCACTCCCTCCACCTTTAGAGTTATATTTTTTTTCTGACTTTTCTTTATGTAGAAAACTTAATGAATGAAACACATATATATATTTCAGTATTTAGTATTCAGTATGCTCCACAAGTGTGAGCAACTTCCAATTTTATCTGCTAAGATACAAAAGAGAAGCTGTTTTTAAGAATGATGAACAGTTTTTTCCTTTAAGATAGACTATCTTCTGGGAAGAAAATATTCACATAATTTATCTTTTTGTGTTTCTTCCTTCCCTCCTGCCAGCAAGGCAAACTTCACTTTCTCCCAAGGAAATAAACATAAGATAAATCCACCACACAACCTGCAGTTTCTTACAGGTAGATCCTGTCAATATGTCTGTAGGTCTCTTGCCTTTCATGTTCTGTTTCCACAGCTGCTTGCATCTGCTGCCTTTGCAGGCTTTTGGTCTTTCTTCACACTGATATTTCTTACATTGCAAATGACCACAAGAGAAGGGTGAAATACAGATCATTTGGTGCCCATTTTGATTCAAACCAGCATAGGAAAGAAAAGTTTTCCTGCTACGTCTTGCTTACGTATCATTACAATGCAGAAAATTACTGCAGCCTCCTGGGACCTGTGGGCCAAATAAACTGTATTCATATGCAACTCATAAATAAGGTTTCACACTTGCTAAAGAGCAAAGTGCATTTTGTGGTTTTATTTATCCACAATTAAGACAGAAAATGCAAATGCACATTTTTGTGGTACTAGAAAACGACAGCAATAAGAAAATGCTGTATGAATTATCTGCTCTGTTTCTGACAGATTGGTTCCATAGAGCAAGGGCATCCTTATATGTATATGCATCGTACCTGTTTTCCTACAGGCACCTTCTGGGGAAGAGCCAGATTTGTCCTCTGAATCTCTCTGGGAGCAAAGGTAGAAGGCATTTGGATCTGATATCCCTTCTGCATAGTATATCATACACCATGTGGATAAAGAAATCTCTCTGGTGTAATAAAAATAAAACAAACTAATGACAAGGCAAATAGAACTACTAGAAAAGAAGTTGATTCAAATTTTCCAGTTGTACCACTAACTAGACAGCAAGGTTTCTCAAATTTGGTAAATCATAGCCTGGAATGTTTATTGGTGGGCAAAGGGTAACTATACAAGTATTCATTAAATCGTAATGCTTTCAGATCTAATAATTCCTCCTAATCTGTTGTCCTTTCCCCTCCGCTGTCTGTAAAGGTCCTGTTACTGTGCCTGTTTTGAAAGAGAAATCTGTAGATATTAGCATATGAAAGCACACTCTGATTGATACTACCTGTTGCGTGAGAATGAAATTGCTTGATTAAGGAAATTTATGGATTTGGCCAAATTTAGCTGCTTTGCTGCATATACCTGATACAGAAGTGATCATCCTCATCCTCCCCTTCCTTCCTTTGTTTCGATGCAAGATGGATGGAAATGATATAGAAAAAGATGTGCTAATCCCTCACTTGAAAGCAAAGAGACTCCAGGGGACCGCTGACAAACTAAACTTGTACCTGCCAGGATACAGTCTGTTCCTTGCTCCTTACAACAGTCCTAGAAGTGATTCAATGAGATTTCGCTTTTATAATAAGAAACCTTGTCATGCAGTAAACCATCACCAGTCATGCTCACCAGAATATACAGATATTTTCATGCCCTTAATCTGTATGACCTCTGTATCTTCTTTTTTTTTTATCTGAATCTTTCTGATGCATATTAAGCAAACATTATTCTTAAAGTAATCAGGAACAGAGTTTTTGTTTGTTTCTCTTCTGAGAGGATCAAAGCTCTGAAAATTGTCTGTATGGAGCAAATCAAATCCCCCTGTTCTCAGACTAAATCTGAACCTGATGTCATGCTCAAATATTCATACATGTAATTTAATGGGCTCACTCATTATATGCAAGTATTTAGCTCAGCTCTAATATATTAGATGTAACAACTTAAATAGAATCAGGATTATCATATATATAGTTTTAGGAATAAAGAAACTGAAACACAGGTCTTATCATCTAACCAGGTGATAAAAGTAAAATTCAGGTTTCCTGAGCAGAGGTAGTTGTCTGCCCTGAAAGAAAAGTCAGTCTTCCAGGAAAAAAAACAAACAAAAAAACCCAAAAACCCAAAAACCAAAAAAAAGCTGTCTTTGTTTAGGAAAAAAATAAGACAGAAAAGGTAAGAATATCTAAAAATAGAGAAATAAAATTCAAAACAAAATTATAGAAATGTTGTGTTTTGCTTAAACAAACAGGTGTAGGAATCCAAAGCCTAAGGCCTCTAATCTCAACTAAAACTCTCAGTGCTTCTAATCTCTATGCTATTCCCCATACCTAATGGAAGGCAAAAGGAACAGAAACCCTGCAACAAATCTCAAGATGGCAGCTGAGTTACAAATGAACTACAATATTTGAAAATCTTGAGTTACCAAATCCAGAGTGAGACACATCCCAGCTGCCCATCCCAAGATACAGAATCCCAGCTGCAGCAGGAGCCAGACACCCATATAAATATGCAGGAACCAAGCAGTGTTCTTTCAACTTTTCTTTCTAATTTTTACAAACAAATGTTTCTGATTAAAACGTATTTGGTCATAAAGGAACTAGCTTTATCTACTCTGGATTCTTACTTCTTTAGATACTGGATCACCATTTGCATGGTCCTGAATATGAAGACAGTGTTGGGTAGCTTTTGAATATAGACTTCATTGAGGAGGGTCTAAATTTAGCAACTTATACATTTAAACTGCCTTGGTGGCAAAATCTTCATTACATATGAAAAAGCCTCTCTCCCTCTACCCTCACCTCCCCTGTTTCCCTCCTTCATGAAACTCTTCTTTGGGATCATACTAAGTGTGACATAAAAACAGTTGGCAGTAGAGGACAACATTGGCAGGGCCTTGTCCATCTTACAGGGTTGTAAGATACAAAGAGTATCTGATTTTACTGAAGGAGAACTGTATAAAGACAAAGGGATCCACAAAGGCACAAGAGACCTCTAGAAGCAGAAACATTCTTTGCAAAGGCTGCTTTAAACAGAGTATCAATACCTCACAAAAATGGTAAGTCATGTTCAGAAATCATGGGATAAGCTTAAAAGTTTGAACTAAAATGTATTTTTGTGCCTTGTGTCCTAATTTCAAGTGTTTAAAAGTCATCTATGACATGCCATCCACCTGTGCCTCTCAAACTAATCTTTAAAATCAAGGGAATGAGTAAGCTCTTTTTGCTTTTAGCAAATGTTTTCTTTTTAAATGGTCAACTACTCACGTATTCAGCTGACTGGATTTTTCAGACCCAAAACACTAATATCATAATGAACAACAAGATCATAATAAAATAGCAAGAGTTGAGAAAATTATAAAAATTATTTTGACTCAGTAATCTCTATTCTAAATTGCATGGTAAGATCATGGATTTGGGAGAAAAGTTCTTGATTTTAATTAGTTTTTTCTTTTCCTGACTGATAGAACTTCACTGAAAAAGAACATCCTGTCACTGTTAGTTTTCCAGAGAAGATAATAGTTCATACTCACTTTTCTTTCATAGTACATAGGAATGGTGCCCAAAGTTGATATGCAATAAATGACAAATTAAGAAAAAATTTTTCTTCATCGACATCTTTTTCAAGATTAACAGTAATCTTTTTTCTTGCTTTGCTTGTTTGTAGGAGTTTTTTCTTTGTTTTTTTTTTGTTTGCTTGTTCAGCTAACCAGAAAGCTTTCTATTTTTATTGCATATATCCAGCTTCAAACTCATTCTGCACTTGTCCCACAAGAGGCCTTAGGTAAAAATCTTTGTGCCAATTGTAAAGGAATAAGAACCCTGGCTCCGAGCTGTATATGCCAATGCTCTGGCCAGTAGATAATGTAAATATCTACCTATTTTTGATAAAATGAAACAGACTTCGGTTCTGAATAAATATTTTAGCAAAATGTTGCTTTTTGCAAACATTCTCAAAAGCTTTTTTTTCAGCTCTGCTATGGAACAAAGGAAATAAAATTGAGGACATAGTCACAAAATGAAATTGTCAGCTTTGGTTAGCAGATGTATATTTCATCTCCTTGTGCCCGTCATTAGTAGCTCTTTGTAGGAGTAGAAAATGAGCCTTTATTCACATGGCACTTTGAAAAGTGTGTAAATGTTATCTTTTATAGGAATAAAAAGAGTTTCTGAGTCCAGTTTAAAATGAACACACTATTGTTATGAAAAAAGACTTCAGTAGTGGGGACATAATGACTGTAAGTCTGGAGCAAATTTATCATTATGAAAAAATATGCCCACTTTTTCCAATAATTCTCTTTCATTAAGGCAATCTTCAGCAGCTTTACCTTCGTGAGTCTACCTATGTTTCCCACTTTCACAAATCTTGTTCCCCCAAGACAGGTCTGTAATGAGAGTGAAGTGTTTGTATTATTGCTTTGTTAATCATGCTTCCTGCATCCTGCAATGTGCTTCTTACTCTAAACTGTGCCAGAATTATTGGGGAATTAATCAATATTTGTTACCAGTCATGATCACAGCTGTTAATCACAGCTGTAATTACCAATTGATTAATTAGTGCAGCCCTGCTCAAAAGTCAGGACTCATTAAATTTCCAGTACACATAACTTTAAATTCAGCCCAATATCCACAAAGCTATACAATTACATTTCAACCTACCATGATTTATTAAAAATGCTTTTTATTAATAACTTGTAATAACTACGGTGTTTTCCAGTAACCCAAACTGAATTCTTAGTCTATATATAGTTTCTCACTGCATACCTACTGTAAATATAATAACTGGAAGAAAATCTAACCTGCACATGTTTAGGGGCCTTGCTTTGAATTACCTGTTCATTGTGATAGATGCCTTAGCTAAAGAACAACATTTGGGTGCATTCCAGAGGATGATACACTGAAATTATTTACTTTCTTCTGCGAGTGAATGCAATTTATATTAGCAAAACAGCATTTCATTGTATTAACTTAGGTACTAGCTGATTTTTACTGGACAGTGTGTATTGTCTAACTCCTAATTCATTGATCCTTTTTCTCCATAGTTCCAAGCAGAAGAATCTGAACGCATTTCTTGAAGTTTTAACAGAATAAAAGGAGGTAAGTTACTTGTTACAAGATAAACATATTTCCTTATGCTTTCTAGTTACTTAGAAAATTTATAATATTTTCTGGCAAAATCACCAGACTGTCTTTGCTCTCAAAACCCCGTTAAAATAACTTTGATTAAAATTCAAAGGTCAGTCCTTGATTTAAAATACTCAGTCCTTCATTTGAAAGAGTACAAACCCCAGGCAGTTGTAAGAATATTAAAAGTAGTCTACTTCACTTGTCTCATAACTTGTGTTTGTATGTGAATTTTGGAATACAATTTTGTTTGGCAGCATGGCTCACCCCACTGCTTTTCTGCCTATGACATCTGACTACTCCTCAGTCAGTTTTTATTTCTCCTATTTCCTCTTTCTTTTATAATCAGTAACTCCTTTCTGTCATCAGATGCATTTAGTGATGTCTTACCTAATTGCCATATTCTAGTAAGGTTTAGACATGAGAAACTGATATACCATTGTTCATAATAATATTTTTCTGAAATAATCTAGTATTTGAATGTACCACTACCTGTTGCACATCTCATATTTTATTATTCTCAAGCAAAGCACAAGGATTTTTCATATAATCTCCTATGACTTTTCAGTGGCAGACAAAAATATTGGGGAAAATTAGTCCCCAATAAATTGGTGTCACCAATCCTGCCCAGTGATCAAGTGAAAATAAAATCCTGTACATAGACATACCTGCCTGCCCTAATCACCCCAAAAAATCAAAAAGGGTTCAGCTAATAAATAAATACAAAATGTTTTCATTGAATATACTGCTGTAACAAATTAAAAAAATCTTCTAAATGGAGCCAGAAAAAACAATTTTATATTTCATATGCTGTACATTTCCAATATATTAAATACTATTTCACCATCTAATTAACACCAATATGAAATAAATTTGCTTTTTGAATATTAGAAATACTTAAGTATTTTAGCTAGAGCAAAACACATAATTTCATCTGATTTAAAGATATTTAATGGTAGCTAAGCTTTATCTTTCTATATGCATCTGCTCATACAAAAATATATCTACTGACTGACACACTGTACCACTGGGGCAGAGGTAGAGGGGTTTTTTGTTCCAGATGTAGTTACATTAGCACACGGCATAGTTATCTCTTACCTCTCAACTAGATAAAGCATAGTAGCAAAAATAGAAAGTACTGAAAACATAATGGCTGAATCCCTTGGATTTCTTGATAGTGTTACACATTATGTCCATATTAAAAGCAAATAGCTTTAGCAAGGATAATGGTGTCTTACAAAGAATATCCAAGGAATTAGAGGCTATTACCCAGTGGCTGAACAGCTCTGTAATGTCTCTTCAAGTTCTGAAGCTGGGCGATGTCTACTCTTCTCACTGGATCTCTATTACTGCAACTGATGTCCATCCTAAGTGCTGTCATTATAGCCTGCAAATTGCTAAACCATGCAAATTCAATGCTCCTGGGAGCAGAATAATAAAGGTTATGCATTGTTAAATGCGTCAATGATTCAACTCCCATTTCCCTCAGCACAATTTTATAGTGCGTGCCCATTCAGCCTCACAGGGACAAATAAAAAGGGGTGTTTTCAGGCAATATCCAGCTAAAGGATGAGGTGTCATGGTCTCTTGGCAAGTGACTACTTGGATGGCAGAGCAGTTTGATTTGCAGCAGTTATAAAACAGCTATTTCCGACCCTAGAGCGTTGCAGAGTTAATTACGGTAGTAAGCTGTTTGGAGCAACTAATTTATATTGTGATGCTTTAGTTAGCACAAGAAAGAAGAGATTTGTCAAAATATACTAAGACAGCTCCCCCAAACCTTACTTTGTTTTGTAACTCAACAGTAAAAATCCTGTTCTGTTATGACAGAGACAGAATATAGTCAAGGGAAGGTGTGTCTTCCTTGTCCTTAAGGCCATATTTTCAGTTCCAAAGAGTGCTAGCTGACAGGCCAAACATGTTCTGCAGAGTCTTTCAGAAAAAGAAAAATGTTGGGGTTTTAGTTGTTTTCACAAGGACTACGAGTTACAGAATGACAGCCTTTTGGCTAGGCTAGAGAAAACTTTCAAGGCTAACTGTGTAATAAATGAAATACCCAGTCTTCTGCCTGCTGCTTACTTCATCTCTTGCTATCAGACTGTAGAGGTACTAGTGACTTAAGACAGCTTTTGCCATTATTCTCTGGCTGATAAGCTTGTTGAATAATTAAATAAGAAGGAAATGTCATTGACAGGAATGCACAATTCGTGTGATTATGCTTTAAAATTGATTATTAGAAAAAATTGAATCTTGAAGGGCAGAGAACTACAAATATTGGAAACTAGCAAAATTTTCAGCAACTTAATTTCTCCATCCCTGCTTCCACTTCATAGTTCCCACTGGAGCTGTTACCTACAAGTTGAGAAGAGTAACCTCAGCTGTATTAAGACACCATCAGGTTAAATTTGTGTGATGTTTACTAGGACTTTGGAAATTTCCACTCTGTCTCTTCAACTAAGCTCTTTCAAGTTTGAATGGATCATTTTCTGTTGTCTGTGCCTTCATTTGTTACTCATCTGACAGATGAGCAAAGAAAAAGAGTATTCAGGACAACAAACTAAACATTTGTTTCTCTCAGGTCACACCTATAAAACCAGATAACTGAAAATGGGAAATGGGAAACTAGTTCTCTTTTTGTTCTCTATATGCCATCCCTCTTCCCTCTCTTCTGTGCCACGAGTCTAGAGACATTGTTCTTCTTGACCTCACCTACTCCTCACAGTACCATGTTCTGCATGATCTGGGTTCTAAGAGGCAGAGATTTCTGAACATACATCATCAAGAGGTCTCAAAGCACCATGCAATTTTTACTAGTGAATAAAGCACCATAAACTTCAGTTTATGAAACAAGCTTCCCTGTTGGTCTTGTTTGATGTCTGGCTAGTGGAGTGAGTTATGGGAGAGAAAAACAGCTTTTCTCATTTTCCTGTTTAATAGTTGTTGTTTTTTTTTTCCAGAACAGTGGAATATCAATAAAAAGTGAAGCTATTTTATCACTGTTATTTACCAGAGCATGGCACTTTATGCTTTGCTAATCTGTAAGATTCAGTTTTGACACAGCTCATTACCTCTTTTTTTATAAACAAGGTGGACAATCTCACATATTTCACCAAA
Source organism: Thryothorus ludovicianus (assembly GCA_013397245.1). Classification (NCBI taxonomy): domain Eukaryota; kingdom Metazoa; phylum Chordata; class Aves; order Passeriformes; family Certhiidae; genus Thryothorus; species Thryothorus ludovicianus. The sequence goes on from VZTB01003738.1 coordinate 127,165, forward strand.
GAGAATAAAGGCTCCAGTCGTGAAATTCTTAACCCCAGCTGGCAGGAAAAAATGTCATTATTAATAGACACAAATTAGGGTGCAGACTTTGTCTCCATTTGAAAACATACAATCTGAGAAATGTATGTACAGATTTGACACAACTCTGTTCATCTTCCTTTCACATTGATTCCAAATGATTAATTGGATCTGTGAAAATGAGGCAAAAGGTCAACCCTCTGGCAGCCAGGCTGTCAAAGTCACTAACTACTTTGAAAAATATGAGTTCTGATGACTTCCCAAGGCTGTCTTCTGCCCATCAGATATTCTTAGGCATATTTTAAAGCATAATTTAACTTCTCATATACTTTATTTTTAGTTTTGTTTGTTACTACAAACAGGAGGATGTAAACAGAGTGAGAAGGGAGTATTTTAGAACTATAGTCTCATAAGTTTATATCAGAGAAGATTTGTCATGCCATGTTTTTAAATCAGAGAGCTTGAGGAGGATATTCATGCCAGAAAAATGCAATTTTAGAACATGTGGTTTGATTGCCTGTCCTGGTTTGTGCTTTGGAGGGAGTTAATTTTCTTTTTAGTAGCTGGTACAGTCCTGTGTTTTGGATTTAGTATGACAGTAATATTGACAATACATTGAGGTTTTGTTTGTAAGTAGTGCTTCTTCTAAATCAAGAATTTTCTGTTTCCCAGGCTCTGACAAGAAGCAGGTACACACGAAGCTGGGAGGGAGCATAGCCAGGGCACCTGACTGGAACAGGCCAAAGGGATTTTCCACACTATAGGATGCCATGCCCAGTATGTAAACTGGGGGAGTTTTCTGGAAGGTGCTCAGGGACACTCAGCTGGTGATGAGCAACTGAACTGTGCACTACTTGTTTCTCTCAGGTGTTATTCCTGTCATTCTCTCATTTCCTTTAAAATTATTACTATTATTGCAATTGTAATATTTTGCTTTGTTTCAATTATAAAAATATCTTTATGCACAATACTTCTATTCTTATAATTTTTCTCCCTGTCACAGAAGAGTGGGGAGGGCACTGAGCAAGTGCCTGTGCTGCACTTAGTTGCTGGCTGAGACAATGACACTGTGCTAAGGTGAGAAGAGGGATTTTTATTAAGTCTGTTGAAGTTTCACAGACCTACAGAAGTAAAATATATATATAGTGGTTTGATTTGGAATAAATGATGGAATGTATCCTTAATATAATTTTACTCTGACAAATGTTGCAATATCTGTACTGTCAGAGCTCTGACATCTGTAAGAATGTGCTGGGTATTCACACTATTGTGGTTTATCTCATAGGAATAAAAATTGCACTGCTTGATTCCTGGAAAATTATTTCCAGTAAACCAGTGATCTTTCAGAGCAGGATAATCAGACAAATGCGGTCAGAGTTCTGTAAGCATAACTTAGAGACTGACTAAAGAAATAAACGAAATCACTCCATTAAAACCTTCACAAGGATTTAATCACAACCAGGTAAGCAAACTAGGTCATAATTCTGTAATTGTTTTCCTTTAGTAGGGTTTCTAATACACTCTAAGGCAAGAAAGGGCTCAGTAGTAGTTCTTTTTCTCAATCTGATGGTAAAAACTGAGCACTGTGTGCCTTGGTATATTTTCATAGTTAGGTTCAGAATGATTTCCCATAACATGGCTCTGTTTAACTGCTTTCTGACAGAAGATATTTGAGCAGAGAGGAAAAATAGTGTCTATGGGTTTTAACTTACAAAAGTAAAAAAAAATATTATGGTGGAATGACTATAATTACCATTCTCCAAAACTGCATAATTTGTGTGTACAAAACACAAATTTTTAATTTCTTGTGAGGAAGTAAAGTTGGAATTATTTATACAAGGGGTGCTTGTTTCTCAGCAGCTTCTGCTCTCATCTCTGTGCACATGCTATCATGCCAAAGCATGGCCAGTTAATAAAGTCTCTGAGAGGGAGAGTGGTCTTTTCCACCTTAATGAAATGGAGACTTTCCTGTAAAGAATTGGCAAGTACATCCCTCCTAAGAGAGACCCATCTGGCATCTAAAGGCTGGTAGTAAGTATCAAAGCAGGTTATTACAAATTTCTAAGGGGTATGACATTATTAAATGAGACTGAAGAAGCCAATGACCTGTGTGCTTCTATGCATGGCATGGTTGTCAAGACCTTTCTCAGAAATGTTATATATTCTGTGAAGTTCCCCATGGAAGAACTGAACACTGCGTCTACAACAAAGATTCTACTTGAGGAAAAAAAGGTTGGGAAGCACTTTTATACCTAAAAAGATTTTCCTAAAGTCCAAAAGCACCAGTAAGCTAGGTTCTGCAATAGATGCAATCAAAATTTATTATAATAAAGTAAAATCTGAACTCCATCAAACACTAACAAACTCCTATGGGGAATCAATACCACCCAGTGAAAAGAAAGTATTGGCAATATATCACAGTATCAGTGCAGAAAATACATTATTGGCCCAATATTTAATACTCACCAGGTGAGACATGAGTTTCCCATGTCTCTGTGTAGCTGTACCAACAAGAGGAATATTATCTCATTTTATTTATTTATACAGTTTTGGAACAGGTAGCAACTTCCATTTCCTATTTTCTTGGTTGTGTTTTCTCTACGTGCTGGCCACTGGAAATGAGGAGGCCTGCAAAGGTGAATATGTTATACTTGTTAAAATAAACTGCAATAAAGGAAGGAATGGGAGTTTCTCATCCTTCACTCACTTTCTGAAGTTGCAGATAGTGTAGGGAACTAAGGGAACTGCAACAACCCTCATATGTATTTTCCAAGATAAGCTGGTCTTGAAAAGTAATTTGTGATCTTGGTGTTTCATAGTGTCTCTTGTAACAGGTCCATGAAATTTACTGGGTAATGCTGAGCAATGCTGTCTCTACAGGTCAGTACTGTACAGTTCTTAGAACAGCCTATGCCATCCAGATCTGATGCATTTTGCAGTTCTTTGGCTACTCCAGAGAAATGTATTACAATGACAGTCTCTTAACATTCCATTGAACAAGGGCTTGGAAGAAAGGAGTGACTTGTTTTCAGTCATGGAACTAAAAAAGATCCTTTTCTCATGCAAAATGAAAATAAAGATTGTAACAAAATTGATTGGAAAAAGAAAGTATAGACAGTATATTACAAGATTTTATCAGGATATGGACATCAGAAAAGTATGACAAGACATTTTTAACCTTTTTCAAAGTTGAAGTATACAGTGTGTCCTCCTCTTTTTAATTTATGCAGTTGGCAAGTTATAGCTGAAATGTCTTGCAGAACCTGTCCTCAGGAAATAAGAGTTAGGGCATGGCAGCTCATGAATATCCACTCTTGTCTGATATCTGCTGGTTCAATCTTTCAAGAATCAGAAGTGATGATGAATATGGTGTGACTGATTCACCATCTGCTTATGATGCAGCAGGTGACATATCACTTCATAAGAGACTCATGAGAAACCTTATTCCTCTGCATGCTTCCCAGTGAGTGCTATAATCTGATCCCTTAGAAAAACCCATCATACTTGCAGCGTGCTTATCATATGAACACATTTTCTGAAGCTTCACTGTTAAGTGCTGCCCAGGCCACTTTCTGACAAATGGCCATTCTGTACAAAGAAAGCAGCAATCTCTGATAATAAGAGTCAAACTATTAATGCTTTTTTTTTTGTTATTCATTCTGATCTATGATGTTATCACATCATAGATCAGAATGAAAATTCCTTAGATATCATTCATGGTCAGTAATTAATATTTACCCCTAGGGGAGAAAGCTTGGTGACACTTATTATCTCTGTATTTTTTAGTCCCACTCAAAATATATCAGACATGGTCTGCCTAGTTAAGGGAAAAGGAAGAGATGATAGTACAGAAAAACCTAGGGCAAGTGCTAATCCAATATTCAAAAGTAACCTCTCATTGTCCACCATAAAAACCCTCAAGTCAAACGAACTGTTGAACATGTAGAGATGCTACAAGTTTTTCTCTAATAATGTCACCCTCATATCTCAGTTTGGTCACACGTAGAAAACACACAATAGCCTGCCAGGTGTACTGCAGCCAGAGGGATTGGTGAGCTTCTATCTGAATGATAGTGGGTTTGTTGTCCCATCACACTCTTGCATCCTCTTTGGAAGAAATGACAAGTCCTTAAGGCTAAACAAGTCACCTAGGGCATATTCTACATCTTTACATAATTCTTTGTATTTGAATGCACATAAACTTAGCAGTTAGGTTCTCTGCTGTTTAAAGAGGATGAAAGTACATGACTCTTTTTATATACAGGGCTCCCTGCAATTCCACATTACTCAATGAAAAGGATATAACTGAATGATAAAGGAGCAGCAGTCACTGCTCAAATTATTTATAAGTCATTCATTCATCTTTATGTATAGGGCTGTCAGGGTTTTTCCACTCACATAGAAGGAAAGAAAAACCAAGACTTGGTGCTTGCTCTTCCAAAGAACTGTGCAAACATTAACTAAAACCAGGTGGAAAATAATGATAGAGGAAAAGACCACACAAAAATTAAGTTTTAAGGCAACTTTAAATATAGCTGGTAAAAAGAAAGTATAAGAAGATTAGAAAGAAATTTGCACCAAGACCCTCAATATGTTATCATTTACTCTCCTACAAAGTGACTGTAAATGTATATGAGAAATACACTTTTGATCTGGTGGCATTATACTCACCCATTCCATTGGAGTAAAGTAGCAAAGGATTAGACAATATTGAGTCCAGGTTATTAAAGACAACTTTCTGAGAGATATGGTGAGTAGAAACACAATTTTTAAGAGAGAGAAAATTGAGCTGGATATCCTTCTAGTGCTTAACACCCAGAAAACAGGATGAATCCATAACAGGAAAGGTATTTTTCACCTTGTTTCTCAGTTGTTTTCAAAGTCAAGCTGTAGCAGAAGAGCTTGTACTTGCAACTATTTTTTTTAATAAAAGGTCCAAGATTCATGAATTAACCATTGACAATTAAGCAACACAACCAAAGTCTCCTTCTTCGAAGGCAGGTCAGAGAAGCAGAGAAATATGCAGGTTGCCTGAGTTGACAGAGAGCCCTCTGTCATGATTGTCTTTTGTTTTGTTTACTTTTTTTTGTGAAAACACTTCTGGCGCCACCCTGGTCCTGGTGGAATCATTGTCATAATTCCACATGTTTGAATTTTCTCTGGTTTTTTTGTTTGGACAAAAGACAAGGTGGAATCAACCTCTGAGGCATTTGGAGCATCATCTTGTCAATAAAACTATTTCGATAACATGCAATAACTAATTTTCAGATTCTTGAGTTTTGAAAATTTCATTCTAGGTTTAAGTCCAGCTGGCTGCTTGGGCCATCATTTGTTAAAAAAAAAATATCTGGAGACAGAACCTTGGCTGTCAGGATGACTTTCTCTGTTGTGTGCTTAGCAGTACTGTGAAAAATTTGCAGCTTTGCACAACTTCTCAGTACCAAATAGACTTTCAAGGTACCCCAGGGAAGCTGTTGAGTTTGTTAATATTGCATCATTGACAAAGATAGATAAACCTCTTTCATTCTTTTCTATTTTTGGCAACTAATTTAAAACACCATCTTCCAACTCTATGAATCATGCCTTCAAATATATTTCAAATATGCATTTACCTGTCTAGAAGAGGAAAGGGTATATCTGGCAGTAGGCTGGCCAGCTTGGTGAAGCAAGTTTTAAATTGAAGGACTCGAGGTAGAGGATCCAAAGAGACAATATTCACAACATCACATCCAGCTGGGGAATGAGCCAGGCCCAGCAGAGCAGTGACAAATGTTCCTTATCTGCCTCCCAAGAAAAAATCCAGAAGGCAAAGTACCTCAAGGGTGTGCATGGCTCTGGTGGGGTCTCTTGCATCCTTTCTGGGAAATCTGCACATTTGATTACCTCTCCGAAATGCCTATACACCAACACACACAGCTTGGGGAATAAACAGGAATAATGAGAGATCTGTGTGAGGTCACAGGGACACAATCTCATTGTAGTCACGGAGACATGGTGGGATAACTCACCTGACTGGAATGCTGTCATGGATGGCTACATCCTCTTTAGGAAAGACAGGCCAGCAACATGATGTGGTGAAACTTCTGTTTATGTGAGAGAGTAACTGGGATATGTTGAGCTCTGCCTAGGGCTGCGTGAAAAACAAGAGAAGAGATGGGTAAGAATTCAGGGGCTGGCAACATGGGTGACACTGCTATGGGCGTTTGCTACAAGCCACCCCATCAGCAAGAGAAAGCCAGATTTCTACATTCAGCTGGAAGGAGCCTCTCTCACAGGCCCTGGTGTTCATGGGGAGCTTTAGCCACCGTTTTCTGCTGGAAAGACAGCCAGGAACACACTGTTCAGGAGGTTCCTGCAGAGCATGGATCACAAATTACTTGGATGCAGGACTTGAAGGTACACGAAGTAAACATGCCAACCAAAATAAATTAGGATGAGATGTTGACTCCCTCTAAGGCAGAGAGACCGTGAGAAATCGGAGATATGGGCATTTACCAACCATATGAAGTTTAACAAGGGCAAAGGCTAGATTCTACACATGGGACAGAGAGACCCTGGATGTGTGGACAGACTGGGGAACCAGAGGCTGGAGAGCAGAGCTGCAGAAAGGGCCTCGGGGGTCATGCTCAATGACAAAGTATAAGTGAGCAGTGCCGTGGCGGCCCAAGAGGGCCAACCCTGTCCTGAGGGGCATCAGGCAAACATCACCCGCCAGGTTAGGGAGGGGATTGTCCCCTCCTCTCTGCACTGGGGTGGCCTCACCTCGAGTGGTGGGGTGGCTTCCCCTCCAGTGCTGGGGGAAGTTTTGGGTGCCACAATATAAAAATAACATAAAGCTACTAGAGAGTGTCCAAAGGAGGGCAATGAAGATGGTGAAGGGCCTTAGGAGCAGTTAAGGTCACTTGGTCTGTTCAGGCTGAAGAGGAGGAGACTGAGGGGAGACCTCATCACATCCTACAGTTTCCTCACAGAAGGGAAGCAGAGGGATAGGTACTGATGTCTTTCTTCTGGTAACCAGTAGCAGGCCCTGAGGAAATAGCATGAGGCTGTGTCAGGGGAGGGTTAGGTTGTATATCAGAAAAAGATTTTTCACATGGAGGGTGTTTGGACACTGGAACAGGCTCCCCAGGGAAATGGTCACAGCACCAGGACTGACAGATTTCAAGAAGCATTTCGACAATGCTCTCAGGCACATGGTGTGATTCTTGGGCTCATCCATCGTCAGAGGCAGGAGTTGGACTTCAATGATTCCCTGTGGGTCCCTTCCAACTCAAGATATATGATTCTCTGATTCTGTGGTGAGTATTTTTTTAAAGGTAAAAATTTAATTTTTTTTTTTTCTGAAGGTCAAATAAAATAGTGCAGTGGATGCCACAAAACTGGGAGGCTAGAACTGCTATTTTCAGAAATTTAAATACAGGTGCATGTTCTCTGTTTAAAAGAAAATCATCACTGTTCAATGCAACTGTTTAAATTGCCTGTCCTAAATAGAGCAGAAGAGTCAGCAAACTTATGGTTGCACACGGCTCAGTCAGGCAAATGTCTAGAGTATATCTTTTATTTTGCAAGGAAAGGCAGAACCATTCTACCATGTTCTGACTTTTCAGATATGTGCTACAAGTGTTACAAGGCCCATTGCAAATTACTATTTCCACATTCATATAATCTTCTATTACCTCTGCTCAGTCACTGTGAGGCAGCCTAATCTATTCCTCACCATACAGACAATTTTTTTCTAACCGCTAAATAGCGTTTCCCATTTGGATTCTGATACCCAGCAATGGGCTCATTTGTTTAAAGACTTTCTACACATTCTACTAAAAATGTCATTTTGCAGCCAGGGACTTTAAATGCCTTCCCAACCTCTAAGTTTAACCCATTGGTTGTACGTGTATGGGCTTATTTGTACCTGTGAAAAAAAAACAAGTCCATGGCATAAATGACAATCACAAAATATTGCAAAGATTCTACGATGGCTTGTCATAATAATGATTTCAAGATTCTTTTTACTGATGACTTACTACAAAAATCCATTTATGAGCCCTAAGATGGAAAGCACTTACATAGCTGCTTAACACCAAGTATGTATTCAGTGGGAGTGACCTAGCACCAACCTAGTTTTTACATTCATATTGGATAGTGGTGAAATAGTGATGGTTACCATGGTTTTCCATCATATGAGGCCATAAGGATAATGTGAGAACACCTGGAAAACTGTCTGTGAAAAAAAAACAACAAAAACATCCAACTATCACTTGTGGTGTGAGGTGAATGAATAAAGGGACTGTCTTGTTTCTTGTTACCATACTTATGCACTGGGGCTTTTTGAGAACTTGTACTTGCAGGTGTTAGGTAATTTATCTTATGCATCACCTCTCATTGACATCTGACTTTGCATCTCATTTTCAAACATGTCTGCAGCCTAAATCAACATGTTGTACCTTGCATGGAAATACAAATGTAAACATAGAAACAAGCTTGATATATAATGATGACTTGCAAAGATCAGAACAGATATTCATTATAAATATAAGGAATGGCCAGTTTTCCATAGTAACAATGATCTAATGGGAAATGTAGGGCTCCACAAGATGGTAACATTGACCTCCAAATTTGGAAACAGATCTCTTCTTGATCAGGAAAGCAAACCATAATGTTTGTTTTGCAAATGTTCTACCTTCAGTCTGTTTATTGATCTAAGTAGTCACAATGCCCCTGGGAAATCTCTGACCTCATTTCCATACCTCCATGAAGAAGGACTTCCAGTTAGACTAACAAGGCAACTCAGCTTAATGTTATGGGAAAAGGGACATATTAATATTATCAATTAAAACTATAAACATAATTATATGTTTCACAAGAAATTCTGGTATTTCAGATTGATTTTTGATGAAAACATCTGAAAAATCAAAATTTCCCATAGAAGCAAGAGAGATAATTTTACATTTTGTTTCTTAGAAATTCTCAGTTGACTTAAACATAAAGGGGATACTTGGAAGTATGATTTAGCATTAAGTTCTGTGCTGGCCACAAAATGAGCACCTACTTTAACGCTACAACTCATAGGTTATATGAGTTATATGATGTTATAGGAAGTCAACTAGGTCTACTTACCTGGCCCTCCACCTGCTCTTGAAAGCCATTTTTCTTGAGATGGCCTTCTGGGAAAAGACTTTAGGCTAAATAAATTATTCTGATGGTGGCAGGCTGCCCATGGCTGCCTTTTTCATCATTCTGAGCTGCATTGCTCATGTGCTACACAATTTCAAGTGCTCTGATAAGTCTCTGGGGAAAAATAGGTAGTGGAGAATAGGCTGGTTATCACTGTCAGAAGCATGAATCCATGAATCCTTCTGCCTGACTTTCAAATTGCCTATGGGCCAGAGAATAGCTGGAAGTGCAAACCATCCCTGTTGGAGGAAGACACTAGTTATCCTTTTTTCTAGGACAGTTATATGCCCATTTGTGTTCCAATATTTAGGTATAGGTGGTTCTCAAGCCTAACCTGAAAGGAGGTTGTAAGGAGGTGAGGATTGGTCTCTTCTCTAAGGTAACAAGTGACAGGAAATGGCCTCAAGTTTGCCAAGGATGTTTAAATTAGACATTAGGAAAAAATTCTTCTTCGAAAGCGAAGCTAGGCACTGGAATAGGCTGCCCAGGCCAGTGGTTGAGACATCATCTCTGGAGATGTTCAGAAAACGTAGATGTGGCACTTAGGGACAGAGTTTAGTCTGTAAATCAAGGAGGACTTGATTTACATCAAGAAATTTGCTGCACATATTGCATGATGAGAATTTTGCAGCTAAAACAAGCAGTAGAATGTAAAGGCTTCTTCAATGGAGTCATACAGCATTTTCAGCAAATAAATCAATTTCCATGTAACTGAAGCCTAAATGAAAGCTATTTATGAGTTTCCAATGTCTTATGTAAGGAACTAAAAGTACAATTAATTGCATTACAAAGAGAGTGTTGGCAAAATGCATTTGTCTTGCATATGTCACCTTGCCATCAAATATATCTTTAAATATATATTTATACATATAAGTTTGCGGGAGTGCAAACCTTTTCAAGCAAGAATTCAGCCAATATGGAAAAGTGATGCCTGATTCTAGATGACTCTGGGGCTGGGGGCATGGCAATTCTTCTCTCATATTAAAGCAGTGGATTTCCTGGCAAAATCTTAAAACCAGGAAGTGATAACACCTTTTCACTTTTCTTTGCATGATATCTTCCTTAGATATCATGCAAAGATACATACATATTAAACGTATGGTAACTTCACCATCAGAATCTAAACCATTAGTTTCAAGCTGTTATTTGGTCTTCCCAGGTGGATCATATATTAGAAAGGACTGATTAGTTTGAAAGACAGCTTTTCCATAACTGCTGCATGCCTTCAATCACATTGTCATTAAATGATTTTATAGTAATAACTGAGCAAACAGAAATTCCTTCTTGCTTTTTTAATTAAAATTTCTTTGAAAACTTCAGGAATAGATCATCTGCCCAAAGGTGCATTGCCTGATTTTGATTTCTTTTTGATGAGTAGACAGTGAAAAACTGACATACTCTCCCAAAAATCAAGATTTTTCTGAGCAAATGTTCTTGTGTAGGGAAGGTGATTTGCGAAAACCAATGATCCACCTAAAACTCCTCCAGTCTGAAGTAACTTTTAAAATATTTATCAGCAAAGAAAGAACAGAATGCTTTTTTTAAAACTATATATCAATCTTCCATTAGTTTTCCAGCTTTACATGATACTGTGTTATTATATCCTACATCTTAAAATACTCCCCCTAAAAGGACTTTTTTCTAATATTTTATGCCTCATTTGTAAAGTCAAGTACAAAAGAGAGGTTGAGTTGATAAAGTAATCAAAATAAACAATGACTACACTCAAAAGGACACCTAGAGGACATCAGAGTTAGCGGCTCTTGGAGATGAAGGGAGCAAGGATGTGTCACTGCACAGGTCAGTTCGAGCCTGCTCAGGCATGGTCAGCTGTGCTTTAGCACACAACCCAGAGACACACTGGCCTTTATTAACAAATGGCAGGAAACACAGTCTGATAAAACATGGCATGGAATTATATAAAATAAATTGCAAGTTGCTGTTTCAAAAACAGGGAAAGGGAAACCTGATGGGAGACCGATGAAGTTGTGCAACAGTTCAGTTGGTGAAATGCTAAATTTGTTATATGACAGGAAAAAGAAGACCTATCTTTCCTTTTTCATAAAATTGTCCTTCTCTAGGTAAGATGAAATTATTTTTGAGAACTTCAAGAGCTGATAGCCCCTTTTTGTAGTGCTGTGTTGATAAGTTCATTGGAACACAGGTCCTTGTGAGCATTGGTCAGGGACAGAGTGAATTTTTTCTTTCTCAGAGCAGTGCAAAATCAAAAAGAGTTAATGCAGCATTGCGACAGGCATCTCATTTTTATATGGTTTTCTCTATAATGTGAATCACAGCATTCATATTGGATTCCTCAAAGTAGAACATGAGAGTTTCCAGCACTGATTTATGCATTTACCTGAAAGCATTACAATGACAATTTCATGTCAGTTTTAGTCCCAAGAGGGCTGGAGGTTCAGCAAAAGCATGGAAGACCCAGTCAAAAGGCTGCAGAAAGAAATAGCAAAGAAATAACAAATAGCTGGGAAAAGGTAAGCAGCACTTCTGCCTTAAAAAAGGGCTTAAAAGATAGAGTCAAGAAATGTTATGCTTCTCAAAATACCTCTTTCATGCAAGCGACAAAAATCCAAGAAGTCAAAGGAAAAGTTTAACAGCATAAAAATCACTTCATGACACATTTTTTTAAAAAATAACCTATTACATTTCCTTTGGCAAATGTTATGTACAGAAATAGTTTGAAACAGCTGGAACAAATAGAAATGAATAATTTTGCCTAGGCCATAGGAAATGTTTGTTGTATGCACACATAAAGGAAAAATTAGAGACACATTTTATAATGTATCTGATCAATTTATCTGCCTCGTAGACTCATGATTATTTCAACTGAAAATTTGTGACTGAGGAAGCAGTCTGTAATCTTGATCTCCTGTTATTTCTTTCAGTAACTGTTGAGTTTTGATGCTTCTTTCCACAAGGAGATAAATTTATTAAGCATTTTATTCTTATATTAAAAATAGATACATTTAATGAGCAAAAGACTTGAAGCAGAATTTGGATTTTATCCTGAGGCAGAACTGTAAGAAAAGACCTACAAATGCAAATTGCTCTTGTATCTGAAGTGCCATTGGGTTTCTCTTACATGTCATGAATACTTCAGGCTGCTTACCTTTTGCCATAATGTAAAACCAGGAGTCATGACAAAAGTGAAAGGAAGAGAAGGAAAGAGAGGAAAGGCAGGCAGGAAGGCACCTGATCCTATGTATACTAATGGCAATGGAAAGCGACCCAACACTTGGAGTGTTTACTGGAATGGACTGTGAGTGTTCTCAATTAAATAGATCATTATATTCCCTGACAAACTGAGAGTTGTAGTCTTTGGCACAGTGATTTATAACATATTCAAGCTAAGAATATTAATTCTATCATATGTACAATGCAACCTATGAAGTTATAAAAACAGCTGCATAAATATTGTGTAGATGGGGGCTTTTTCCTCAATGGAGAAAAATAGCTGGTAGAGATGAAGCAACTTGATTCTGAGTTAGAAGTTAATTTTGAGGCTAAATGAGTTGTTAGGCTTGTATTGTCTTAAATGAAAATGACAAGAGGTGAACTACAGAAATACATAAACAAATGGCAATATAGAGTCCATTTTGCCTAGAACAGCTATTTAGAAATTGTAAGAGGAAATAAGACTTGTCTGATGTTTTCTGCTATCACTGAACTTGTGAGGATTAAATTATTCCTTTAGCTGAAAATAAGATCCTTTAGCATTTTAACCTCATCCTCTTACTTATAATCTTCATTTTTCAAAGTTTTAATGTGAAGGTAATTGCCTGTCACTACTAAGTAACATATAGAAAGAAAAAATAGCTTCTCCTTTTGACTGGAAAGTAACGGTATTGGGGAGGCACAATTTAACTATTATTTTTTAGGCTTAGAAGTTAACACCTTTCTGGGGCATTTCTATTTCTCTGGTCACTTGCAAAGAAGGACATTGCTGCAGCAGGTTATAACTGATTTATAAAACTAAGTTTTTCTTTTGCAGTCTGCAGCCTTGAGATTTCATTGTTGTAATCAAGCAACCAAAAGCAACTCTGAACACTGGATTCTGCCCCACAAGACAGCCTCCAAAACCAACCAGTTCCCCAGACTGCCTTTCATCAGCCTATTTTGATGAAAAAAAGGTTAAAAAACACAAACATGGAAAAAAGGAAGGTGATTTTACTTTTTACAGATTGTAAGGCACTGGAGAAATCAAAGTGTACTCAAGACAAATATTTACAGCAGCTGAGATTTTGCTAGGAATTTACAACTTTATGAGAGGTGACAATACCAGTATGACAATAATATGAGTTGCTAGATCATGTGATTTAGGTCTCAAAGTAATACATTATTATTGAAACATCTTTACAATAAACACATTCCCCATAAAATCTGAACTGTGTACTATAGAAGGCTTTAGGAAAACCTTTGAAAATGCTGGAAACTTCTGCACAGGGGGATTGTCCAGACCTTCAGTTATTCATAACATCATACTGATTAATAATGGTTTGAGTGGGACAAATCTGTGCCACACAGGAACAGGGCTGCTGAAATCTTTGCAAAAGTTCTCACATTTCTCCTGTTTCAAGGGATACTTTTCTTACCAAATTCTATAGAAGGCAAAGTCATGCACTGTTGTGCTTGAAAAGTCATGAATGTGGTTCTTCTGGAGTGTAATTAGAAAGTGCTAATACCAATAAGGAAACTCTCAGATGTTCAGAAGGAC
>VZTB01003738.1:141186-151793 GCA_013397245.1 Thryothorus ludovicianus
ATATACACGTATATACATATATATATATTTATATAGTATAAACTTTTATATCATAATAAAGGATTCAAAGAAACAGATTAGTTTCTCTTTTTTTGGTTTGATGTGTTTTGAAATTATGTTAAAATATAGCAAGAATCAAGAAAGTAAAAATAACCTCTCTATATAGAAAAACAGTGATAAGGAGTTCTAAACATACAATTGAAAGTGCAGATATCTACTTCCTTGATTTTTATTACTATTATTTTAGAATGGATATTTTGATAAAAGATTGAGCAATGAGTTAAATGGAAGATTTGTTCTATCTTGAAACAAAATTTTCAGGTGAATGATCCCCAGATGTGTTAATTTCAAATTGAGTTTTGGAAATTTACATTTGCAAGAATTTTTCACCATCTTCTTCTTTCTACCCCATTTGGATGTCAAACTACAAAGATTATAATTTTAACATTTGTGTTCATCACTGAAGTTTTTAGGGAAATGTTCAACATATTCCTTTTCCATGAGCTAAAATTTCGTATGGCAGAATTAAATGCATTTTACCACAGCAACCCTGATTAAATCCTAACTGAACACTAATCCAAGATTGTCTGAATGGGCTGACAGCAGTTGCCTATGTCACACTGCTTTCAGCAGTGGAACAGATTCTTCCAGGGATGGATTAGAAATGGGAAGGGACCAATCTGTCCTACACAGACGCCTTCTGTTCTAGAGTGTATTCAGCCATCAAAAGACAGATACTCCTCCCTATCCTCTGTTAGGCTTCTTTCCCTTGCGTATTGAACAGCATCTTTATGTTTATGGATTTTTAAGAACCCGTTAACCCAAGGAAGCACAGTAACTTCCTCTTAGTGGGAAGAGAACTTCTGCACAATCTCACAACCAGCCTATCTGCACTGGTCTTCCAAGACAGATCACTGTCAGCCTCTTTTATGTCTCTTTCAAAGCAACATCTTCTAAAAAATTCCTATTAGTAGGTGATACCAATGATGAAGCAATGCATAAAAATTGTCAGACAGAAAGACAGTATTTGTTGTTTAATGATAATTGAATAAGATTAAGTGATTAGTAGAGCAGATTTGTACTGGACACCATTAAATTTGAATAGCATAAGTGAGCCTTACATTACTTGTCCTGGCAGCAATTAGGTTTTGCTGATAAAGACTACTTTTTTTCTCCCAATTTGAAACAAATTTGAATACTTTTAGCAAGTTCTAAATAGTGAGGGTATTTATTGGAAACTAGCAGCTTGTGCTCAAGAGAGCTGGTCAGTCTTCCTCTATTTGTACCTTCTATTTACATCCATGCTGGCACATTTTAACACTACAGACAGAAAAAAATCAGCATTTTGTTTTAAAGCTCAGCTACAAGAGGAATTCATTGCCCATTATTTTACCTATAATATTTCTAGCGGGGATTTTTTATTTTCTTTTTTTTTAATGAGAGAAAATAAACAAAAGATATTGCCACATATTTCAAACTGGAAGCTTTTAAAAAGCATCATTATCTTTTTTTTCTCTCCAGTTACAGGAGCAGAACAGCCCACAGGTGCTGTGTAGGGTATTTTGTAGCCTCATTTATTTAGAAATTAATCTCACCTGGCAAAGTAAAAACTATTTGCTATTCCCAGCAGTGATGACCTAAAAAGTCAGCATTAAACAGTATTTGTTAGACATTTTATAATGTAATCAGGCCTCTTTATTGATGCTCACTGCTGAGAAGGGCATAAAGGTTCTCCCAGAGAAAGTAGTGGGAAGTCAGTTTCAGCAAATCACTTAAGCAGGTGCTTATTTAAATATGTGTTTCAATTTAAGCAGGTGCTTATATTCCATCAAAGTAAACTAGTCTCAAAAATGTACTTCTGTGCTCTGCTAAAGCTGGGCTAGCACCTCGATTAAAGCCTAAATTTGCAAACAATTACATTTCTGGCTTTTCTCTAAAGCTCTTTGAGAATTTCAGAGCCCCAGCTTAGGTGTTATGCATCTGCAATGAACAAGAACATTTCTTCCCTCCATATGAGATCTCACTGGCTGCTGAAGAAAATATAGTTTAACATTAAAAAAGATAAACCAGAAGTAAAGTTTTATCTCTTCTGTATTAAGAAATGCTCGGTCAAAATGAGCTTTCATTCGTCTGGCAAGGTGAACAATCATGCTTGTGAGGAAGATCAGCTGTCCAGAAATGCAGTGTTCTTACCACTGAGCCACAGCTGAGCCAGAAAACAGATTCCTCACTTCTTGGAATCTGCCAAGCCCCTCAACCTTTTTGTATGAGTCTGTGTCTCAGTTACATACCCGGCCCAGATGTCACTGTCAATAGCCCCATTTACCCTGATAAAATAGCCCATTTCTTCAGACATTTCAGTCTAGAAAAATAGATTGTTTATATCGTTTCTTAACCTCTGTGCTGGCCCAGAGTTACCATATTTCATAACATGAAGAAGGCCTATTTAATAAATTCCTATTTCTAAATGTGTCAGATAACCTGATGGGAATTATTCACATGTAGTGATGGTAGAATTAATACTGGTAAAAATGTACAACAAATACATATACTGAGCCATGCCTCTGCTACAAGGAGTTTTGTATATATACATGTGAGTAACTGGATAAAGGAAAATTATATTTATGAAAGAAATGCAAAGAGAGAGGAAGGAAAAGAAATTTCATTACAAAGTATCAGTCTTTGAACATTTTTGTGCCAATTAAACCATGTTTGGGGGTTTGGAGATGTGGTTTGCACTCTTGGTTTTATTCCTGATGTCTAAATGATTTTTTCAGTCTGAGTAATTTAACTTCCAAAAATCAATGTGGGCTTCTGGATAAAGTCTGCAGGGTCATCAGACACGTAGATGTTAAAAAAGCAATAGTCTTTCTGTCTCAGACATCCTTCATCGAGGATTTGCATATACCCAGAAAGATCAAATTTCTAATTTGTAGAGTATTTGGGGATTTTTGGAGATGAAAGGCACTATTCAAATGTTAGCTATTACCATTGCAGGAGGCAATCTTTACTATCACAGTAGGGGTAAGTGCTATAATTAGTGCCAGATAGCATTGCTACTGTTTTTCATTTATATTACTGACAGTTCTGAAATTATCTTGTGGGAAAAAGCAGAAATTATTTGAGAACCTATTCCTGAGTCTGATCCCTAATTAATTGAACATATTATCCCTTAGAGATACATACTCTTTTACCTGAAATATTACAGTAGTTAATGTTTGCATGAATGACAGTATATTGCTCTTTATGTGCCATGGGACACTGAATATGATACCGTACAATTTTCAACTTTTACTTTCCTTTCAACATCCATGTTCAGGCCGCTACTCATCCACAACTGTTCTGATTTGCTGAGCAAGGTGTGTTAATTTATGTAGCAGTCATTACTACTGCAACATAATTGAGAGGCTTGAAAATATTTAGTGTCATTCGACAAACTCAGTTGACTTTATCATTACTTTTTTCTTTTTAAATTGTGTTGTATATGGTTTTTTACTTGTATATTAAACTTGGCATGACTGTGTTTATTTATCTGCACTCAACAATACAAAATTTATCTTAATACTTGGAGGAAAATTTCTCCTCTTCACTAAAGCACTTCAGTATGACAGAGACAACCAGTAACAAAACTGCAGTAAAATTAGCATAACTGGCAGCTTAAGGTTTTGTCATGTTTGTAGAGAACATTCAACCCAGCCAGAAAATATATTATTTACTGTGAAAAAAACAGTAACAGGCTCTTACAGTTAATTATTTTTGAAAACTGGTAAGAATAAAATCCAGTGGACACCTTCCCATTTCTTGGGCCAGTAGCACCACCAGGTACATAAGGTCTGTAAGAAACATCTGTTTTTCATGGAATCATAGAATAGCCTGAGTTAGGAGGGACCTTAAAGATCATTTAGCTCCAAACTCCCTGCAATGGACATGGACATCTTCCTGTAGACCAGAGTGCTCAGAGCCCCATCCACTTGAACACTTCCCTCTTGACATTTCTGAGCAGCTTGTGAAGCAATATTAGGCAGAGTATGCATGTACTGTAATGACAGCAAAAGGATCCAAGCAAAAGGAACAGCTCAGGGGAATCTTTCCTATGAAATCTGTGACTATTTCCTATTGAGCTTCTGACCAATCATTTAATCCATTTTGATAGTTGTCATGCAGTATTTTAAGATAGAATTTATTTTATTTTTAGGAAAATTGAAAGTATAAATATGTGGATAGCTTGTTCCAGTGAAGTTTGAAAAACCCATAATCTATTATTAATACATTTAACATACCAGATATGGGTAGGTACTTGCAATTAATGGTATAAATATTGAAAGTATTTACAGAAGATAGGGAACAGCTTTCTGTAAGACCATCCTAATCCATGAAGCTGTCTTTACAACTTGAAGGACTGTTGTTTTCCTAGCATTATTTGTCAAATTTAGCTTTCACTATGCCAGATGATATAACTGCCTTATTTTCTCTTATGAGAGGTATTGTCCCACTTAAAGAAACTGTTTTGTCAAGGTCTTAGACCATATATCCAAACAGAACACCCAAGCTAACCATCGCTTCCAAAACTTCTGTGACTGACACACAAATTCGCCATTTCTCATTTAAAAGCACTAATGGAAGATTACTCATAATTTTTATACTTCTGACACCAATAAGACATCCTGGGCTCTGTGATCTTGTTACATGTTTGCTTGTTTTTGTACTTCTGCAGATTCCCTAGAACAATTTGCTAACTTTTCACTTTGTATTCAGACTATGACTTATTATGCAAGTATCATATCCATTTTTCCAAATCATTTACTACACCATGAGTCTGATGGTGTGCATATATTGAAGGTAGGAGTCCTATGACACCATGGATTTGTAAATAAAATGTTCCTGCAAATTTGTAGTATATATATGTATGTGCAGCCCAAAAGATATCCATTTTGCATTGTAAAATAATTTTCAACAGGCTCTTCTATCACAGTCTAGTGTTTAAGGTTCGTAATTTTCAGGCTTTTCTCTCCAACTGAAACCACATTTTTGGGTGTCTTTCATATGCATGTTATATTTATGTATGTCTCAGGAACTGTTCAACTTCAGTTCATTATGCAGTGAAGATAGCAAAATTGTAGCACATGCATTTCACAGACTGATTCTAAATTAAATTTTCATTCCTATTTCTAGGCTTTTCAGGTGTCTTAATATATTTTGAGAGGGTTTGCAACTTCACAAAGTCATCAGTAGCAGTGAATTTCATTAATAATGTTACCCTTTGGTTCAAGTTATTAATGAGGATGTTTAATAAGAACAGGCAAAAGATCCTGCACTACCCTGTCATTAATGACATTAATATATTTAATACTTGGAAACCACTCTGCTTTTTTTATGACATACTATATCTTCTCCATTAGACTGCTGTATTTCTGTTGTATAGCAAGCAATCGAATTTGGTACTGCATATTTTGGTTTGTGCTGACACCCCTATACACTAATCTTACTAATACACCTTACATTTATTTATGTCATAAATCAAACTGCCCCTGAATCCTTATGTTTTTGCAAAATATATTCATATGTTGTTGCTTCTGTATCATGAGTGGAGATTCATTTTGGGTTGATTTTTCTGCTGGCCCGGCAAAATTATAGCTTTTGCAAGGTACTGTAAACATCTTCTTACATGACATATCCATTATGAAAAAAGTTAAAAACATTTTGCTATGAAGTGTCTCCAATTTTTAATTCCATTTTATTGCATACAGTGATCTCTGGAACTCTCTAGCAATTTAAAGTATCTGGTCAATTCTTTAACAGCCAGTCTAACAGCCAAAGGTGCTTTCTTCTTCATTTAATGATGCAGCTTCAGTTTAAATCAGAGCTCTGTGTAATTCTCAGAACAGCTAAATACACCCGATTTCCATCATTAGCATGAGAGTGAAGTTCAAACTGATGGAGAGCAGCCCTGCAGAGAAGTACTCAGGTGTGGGGGTTGATGAAAAACCCACCATGAACCAGCACTGTGAACTCAGCTGAGAAAACCAAACCAATCCTGGGCTGCATCCAAAGGAGCATGACCAGCAGGGCAAAGGAGGGGATTGTCCCCTTACTCTGCTCTTGTGAGTTCCCACCCAGACTGCTGCTGCCAGCTCCGGAGTCGCCAGTATAAGAAGGACATGGGTATGTTGGAGCGAGACCAGAGGAGACCACGAAGTTGAGGAATGGAGCACCTCCCCTACAAAGACAGGCTGAGAAAGTTGGGGCTGTTCAGCCTGGAGAAGAAAAGATTGCACAGAGACCAAATTGCAACCTTCCACTATCTGAAGGAGGCCTACAAGCAGCTGAGGAGGGACCCTATCAGGAACTGCAGTGATAGGACAAGAAGTGTCAGGTACAAACTGAAAGAGGGAATGTTTAAGTTAGATGTTTGGAAGAAATTCCTTACTATGAGAATGATGAGACACTGGGGCTGTGTGGCTGCTGAGACCAGGTGGCCCAGGGAGGTTGTGAATGCCCCAATCCTGGCAGTGTTCTGGTCCAGGCTGGATGAGGCCTTGAGTGACTGGTCTAGTGTGAGGAGTTCCTGCCAGTGCTGGGGCTGGTTGGGACTGGATGCACTTTATGGACCATTCCAGCCCTTAACTTTCTATGATTCTATGATACTGGGTGATGTGCCAAGAATCCCCTTGTGAGCTGGTAGCAAACCTGTTAAAATAACTGCGAAATCCTCTCAGATACACATTGTATCTTCTCATCTTAGCTGCTTAACCAGTTACAATGTTACTTCAGCTATTAACATACAACAAAACTTCTTGTTTTTTTAAATCTGACATATTTAAGCATGTTATACTAAAATATTCTAATTATTCACTACAATTAGGTGTCTTTAATTTTACAGGTATTTCTTTTGTGCAATTATTTCAACCACTTGCGCAGTGACCAAAACTTCTTGGTATTGACCTGAGTGGAGGTAATATAAATCAGTGGAGGCTGATTTTCCAGAAAGTACAGCAAGAGCTGGCCTCTGTGTAGCCATGTGATTTGTACTGCAGCATTGGTATGAGCAAAAAGGAAGTAAGAAAGACAAAAGGAATACATTTACTTGTGCCGTTCTTTGTAGCTGATTTAAGCCACTGCTTGAAAGAAGTTTATTCTCTCTCTGTCATAAGGCTGCTGAGCTCTAGCTGTGCATGTGGTAGTGTTTGTATGATGCAGAAAAGGTCACAGGATTGCTTTCTCTGTTAAGTTTCTGGACTGTCAGCTCATCCAAAAAAGCTGAGAAACAGGTTAAAAAATGCTGTTGGGTAGCAGAGATATTGGAAATGTTTCCAAAAGTGGCTAGCAAGCCATGCCTATGAGCATGCTGTGCAATGACCTCTGCCTCCATGCTACGAGCTCTGTCTGTCACGGGAGGCTCTGCCAGCTCACCCAGAGGGTGGCTCAGGATCAATGGTTGTCTGCTGTTGGGGGCTGGTCTGCAATTCCCTGCCATTCCATATCCACTACCGATTTCTGTCTCGCCAGAGCTGGAGTCCCATCAGCTATTCAGCTGAAGGACTTCATACTGCTATCTATTTACTTGCAGAGTGCTGACATTTAGAACTGACTGCGAGAATATCTCTCTGCTTTAATGCTCTGAAGAGTCTGACTGTCACACACTGCAAATTCAGAATACTCATGCACACTGAGAGACCACCTTGGCATGAATACAGCATGGGTTCACTTGTCCGTGCAATGAAACATTTTGTTGCAATTTTGTATGTGAGAAACTGTAATGATGACAAAGTGAAAATGTGTTTGAGTAATGCCATAAAACTCATACCAATTACATATGGATTAAAATCTATCAGTAAAAATCTATATTTCAAATTACAAGACATTATAATATTACATTATACTATTACAAGTTCAGTATTAGTTTTACAAAGGAACTGGATGACATTTTTCTTAATGAGTGTAAACTTCCTGAAAAATCTCTGCTTATAAGAGATTTAAAAATTAATAACCCTCTACATTAGTCTCTGAAAAATTCAACACCTTACATTTAAGAAACCTTCAGCTCAGGTGCAACAAAAAAACACACAGAAGTATTTTTAAGCATAATATTGAGTGTATATTCCCTTGACTTTTTATGGCATATTAATGTTAAACGTGATCAGTTTAACTTCTATCTACTGAATATAAGTAGTTCTAATTCATGTGGGAAATATAGAAATCAGTCAGATAACTAGGTTATTGAATGGAAACTTCATCTTGAAACAAGCACAAAATCAGAAATAGCTTAAAGAGTTGTAGTATAGAACAAGACACTGCACTTGTGGAAAAGAGGCCTAGGATGTTATGTTCCAGTAGGAGAGATCTCCTCCCTTGTTAGTCCTCTTCAACCAAACTCAGTTGCCTAATGTTTCTTCATCACAAAAACTGAAAATTACTAAGTACCTTTTCTTCATAGTTGTGGATCTTGATCTTTTGAAAATAAAAACAAGATACAATGCTCTGAAAACAGAATCTATCTTATTTCAATACATCCTAAGAGTGTTTCTAAAGCAACTCAAAATGGATAGAAGGATAACAATTTAATAATTTTTAGAAAGGTCCACCATTCCTCCACGTGCATAGGAACCACTAACATCAACAAAGATTTTGTTCTATTCAGGATCAAGGCTTTGCCTTCCCTGAGATTTTAAAATACTTTTGTGACATGACCACAGAGGGAAGTACTCTGCCAGTTTCTTTTTCTGGAGTTGTTTTGTTGGTGTGTGCTTCAGGTTCTTTTTCATGGCTGACTGGGATTAGTGAACACCAGCCTTCTGAGAGGGGCTCTAGGAACATCCCACAAACTGAGTGGCAGATGGGAAAACAGTTTTTGGCAGCACTGGCTTTCTAATTACTGCAAGAAGAACCTAGCATCATGACTCTACCCCAAGCAGCTGTACTTTAATTTGCAATGGAAAAAATCCAATCAGATCTGGTTTTCCCACTCTCTTGACTTAATCCTGTCGTTTTATTTTTTAATGTGATCATGTTATTTATTTGGTTTAATATTTTAAACTAAGTTTCCATATTTTTTTTTTTTTCAAGGAATAGCTGCCAAGAATTTGCCTGTGATTGGATTACTTAGAGATTAACCACTGCCAAGAATTTTCCTTTAGTATGATAGGATTATTTAGGGAACAAACTGTTGTCATGTTCCATCATCAAGAATTGGAATTCCAGGGGCAGGCCAAACTGTTCAAGCTATAAAGTTATAAGTGTTCCAGGGAAGGCTCAAAGCAAGGGCAACATGCAAGAAACTGATATTTCAGCATAGTTAGTAAGTAAAAGTATCTAGTGTCAAGGCAGAAAGCATCAAACTCTCCAATTCATCATCTCAGATGTAAATTAATTTACATATAAAAGGAAGTAGAAAGCTTAGGTCTGTGGCAAGCAAAGTTGACATTTCCTTTTCCCAGTTATAGTAACCACCAGAGTTCCCATGATCTTAAATCAATTTCTTTTAGACTCATCTAGCAGTCAGACAGCAGTTACACTCAGACCATACCCATGCATCCCAAAACATCACTTACAAATGAAAATAGCTCTTGCCATTTTCATATTAACCATGTGTGCTCCTAGCTTCTTGCCCTAGCTCAGGCCAGGACAGTTAATTTTTGCAGTAGCCAGGAGGGGCCATGGCCAGGATATGGAGGTTACTCTGTTCTACCTCCTGTCATTGCCAGTGCGGGGCTTCCCACGGCAAACAAATGATATATAGATTTGTGCTTTGGGAAAGAGCTGATAGAGTTTCATTTGGGTACCACAGCAGTTGCAGCTGCTATTTGTAAAGGGTCAATAAGAACAGGTTAAGTGCCAATTTGCTTAGCATATTACACTGCAGAAGTAGAATTTATTGTATAGACTCCATTTCTTTATCATTTGTTATATTTACATTGATTCAAAAGGTCCAGATTTTAAGCACTCATCACCTGGGTAAATGAGCCCAGCAGATTTGTGATGTAAATGCTCACATTAACATGAAGTTAAAACTCCTTTCCTTTTAGAAGTTAAGGGTTCTAAAATTTTCTCTTAGGTTTAACATTATGAGTTCTCAATTATTATTTCACAATATGTTATTAGTTCATAAGGAGGCATATTCTCTCACAAAATCTATTTTGTGCTAGAAAAGCTGGCTGTAAAACAAAAAGAATGTGGTGAATAAATTTTCTGCAGCAGCATACAGTTTAACTTTTAATTAGATGCAATTTATGTATGTTTTCTATTGCCTTTTTCAAAGAATCATGGAACTACATCACTTTTAAGACAGTAAAGAAAGCAGACAGAAGACTCCTGCTATTCATTCTGGCTTCCATTCTACTTTCCTAGCCCTTTCACCAAAGTGATTTTTGTTAAAATACAATATTTCATCAAAAGCAGTTTATAAACCCTGTTTTTTTACTTAGAAGGGCAGTGAGAACTCTCACTGTTTCAGATATTAATATGTCTAGGGCTTGGATAGCTTTGTTACTGCAATGCCCAGGTAGTTCTGAAGCCAAGGTTCACCTCTCCTGACCTACATCTTACATAGACCTCTGCAAGCACTGATTGCAAGATAGCAAATTCTCTGATAAGCAGTTTATATTAACTGA
>VZTB01003738.1:151913-188198 GCA_013397245.1 Thryothorus ludovicianus
TCATTAGTTTTGGACCACTATCATTCACTATTATTATTGTCCTGTTTTGCAAAATGGAAAGTGACTTAATTAAAGACAAAGCCAGGATTCAATTAACATCTACAACAAAGCTGAAATTTGAAGTCCTGAAACACAATCTCAAGTATAAACTAAAGCCAGAATGAAGTATAGCCTAAAAAGAGACTTAAAGTGTCCAAACAAGTCTTGTGCCAAGTCACAGCTGATGGGCTAATTGGCTAATTTCAATTCATAGTTTTTAATAAGAGTTCTTAATTTTCACCACCATTCCATATGTGTTCTTCTCTACATCAGCTAAATTGCTAATGGGAATGGCTAATAAGTAGATTTATGTTTGGTTTTTTTACACAAGAAATGTGTTTATTATTAGGGAATGTTATAAAAATCATAGGAAAACATTTTAAGTAACTAAAAGTTAAGACAATTCATATTCTCTCATAAATATGATTTTGCTGTATAAGAACCTATTAGGAAATACATTTTTCAATGTTAATTCTATTTCAAAAATCATGTGGTTGATGTCATTAACATTGCCTATGCTGTTATAACTAAAAGCAATGTATTTGCTAAGTAGATTTTGACAAGACAGTAAAAAAAAATTACTATTATTTATTGTACCAGAACGCCCTTCCAGATAGAAGAAACTAGGACTAAAACTGCATCATACTTTGTTTTAAACCTTTACTTGATGAACTATCAAACAGTGTCAAAATACATCCCAAGGCAATGATTTGCCTGTGTGAGGCAGGGATTTTTCTGTTTCCTGCTCAGACTTGGTATTTTGCTTTATTTGAACGTTCTCAGAAGAAGTAAATGGGAGTAGGTGTGGATTCATCTTATTAGTTCCCTAAGTATTAGGGATGTGTGATGACTGTTTAGTTTAACACAGAGTGAAACAAATTTAAATATTAAAAAAGTAAACTGTTTTAGCTCTTGGTTTTATGGTCCTTTTATGACCTAAATATAAATAGTTACAGAACCTCATTCTAAGATTCTGAAGTGATGGAACATTATTTTCCTGAGAGTGTACACAACCTACTGTTCCACTCTCATGACATTGACCACTTATCCCCAGTGAGGAAAAGGTAAAAGTATGTTGATGTATATCTGTTAACATCTGTTTTATCTGCTCCATATGGGAGAACAATGTATACAGCTTTTATCAATTCTGCCCAAACTCTTATGAGATCACTCCATCACTCATTCAGCATATGAATGTTGGATATAGCTCATAGTTCACCTAAGGAGTTATAGCTGTATAACAGGTGAAAAGCACATTTACAGAGACTCCATTATCTCAGGATAGGGAGGAATCTTAGCCCTCCTAGAAAACTAAAATTAACCAGCATTATACAGGATCAGGTGCAACATGCCCCTAGGACCATACAACATAATAAATGGCATCCTCTGCGGTACCTGAAACTCATATTTGACAAGCATTGATTTACACAGAACTGTGAGCTACATAGATTTCCAACTGGCAATTACTGACTGTTATGTCTCCCTCAGTGCCAGAGATATCTATCACAAAGCCTGATAAGACAGTAGGAATACTAAAGAAAATAATGGTGTTGAATCTACAAATGACTTTATGGACCACAGATAACTATACTAAAAATCTCAAAACGAAGAAATAGTCTAAACCAAGCATTGCCCACACCACAGTAATTCTGAATTTGCACAACAGTAATAATTGTTTAAACTCAATGGGAAGAGACCCTGATCTCCAAACCAGTACGATTTTTGTGAGTGTGATTGCACCTGCTTCAAAACCAACCTGTGATCACTCTGCTAAGTCACCAAGCCAAAGTGCAACTGAAACTGTTACACAGCAAGATGTGTAACATATATGTGAAATGCTACACGGACTCTCAAAATTGCACATCAGCTAAAAACTTAAAAAAATAAAAACTAACCAAACAAGAAAGATAAACCTGAGAACTGGCCAAAATCGTTAATCATATCCACATCACTGAAAAGACATTTTCTGGGAAAGAAACGCTCTTTCTTTGCAGGCAGTGAGCAAACTGTCACAGCCATAATGCAACTAAAGACTCCAAACTAGGAAAGAACTAGCTCCAACAGTTAAAGTTCACCTTTAGGAAGTATTAATTAAAACATTCATCCTTCCTCTGATCCCCACTGAGTGACTCACAGGCATATGCACACTCCAAGAGATCTGCGACAATATTGGCACATACAGGAGGCGTTCTCAGAAGATGAACACCCATGCAGAGGAGCGAGGCATCTTCAATTGAGACAAGTCTCAGAAAGTGTTGAATTTCAACTGTTGGAAAGAGACCAAGGGAAAATAAATATTTCTAGAGTTTGAAGATTTCTTTTTTGTCTTTTGTTTCCAATGTTATTTACTAGAAGATAACTTATTGCTTTTCTGTAATTACAATTTTTTCATTAATTTAATCCTTCATTATGAGTGGTCACAAATAAATCAGACAGAATGTAGATTTTGCAAGTATCAATGAAATCTATCCTTTGATGTACAAGTCAGTCCTGTTCTCTTCTAGGAATAATGAACGTTGATAAGAAGAGATGGGCAATAAGGAATTTGTATTTTTTTAGGTATGTGTTCAGGAAAAAGGAAAAGTTATGAGGAATAAAGGAAATTTCTTAACATAAAATAAAAATATGACATA
Organism: Thryothorus ludovicianus; assembly: GCA_013397245.1. Classification (NCBI taxonomy): domain Eukaryota; kingdom Metazoa; phylum Chordata; class Aves; order Passeriformes; family Certhiidae; genus Thryothorus; species Thryothorus ludovicianus. Next base: position 154,586 of record VZTB01003738.1, read on the forward strand.
AGATGCTTTCCATCTTATGGTGGGATGCTTGAAAAGGTATAAAAATATTTTTATTCAGCAATTATTTAATGAAGATTTTAAAGTATTCATTGCTTCTTAATAGACTATATTAAGTCTTAGATGGCCAAAGGTATTGAAATGGAGTCTTTCCTTAAACTCTCTTACATATTTCATCTACCTCAGAAGTTACATATATTATTAAATGTTCAGAGCCTGGGAAGAAAAATACATTTATTTTTCTTTAGGCCTTTTTCCATCTTTCATTATCCTGTTCCTTTTCCATTTTATATAAGATATTAATTTCTGATTAAATGCTTTGGGATCTATTTCTTGATTCAAATCTCTGCTTTGTTCTGTTACTCTAGTTAGGAAACATTTGTGGCAAGGAAAATGTAGCTGAGAGTAACTTTAGTTTAAATATAAGTCAATGATATAAAAATGAGTTACACTCAATTAAAATTATGGTCATCTCTAGGAAATATAACAAGTACTTTAAAGTTGCTACCTCACTGAAGAAGGAAATATGTAAGACATTGGATTAGTATGTACAAGTGTCCATAATTCTAAATAATTTAAATTACCTACTATATATTGAAAGTCAGAATAAGAAAAAAAAAACACAAAACTCTAAAATCAACCTTAGAGAAATATTATTTACTAAACACAGTACCTAGACTTCAGAAAAAACCCAATGAATGTTTCCTATATAATATTAAATCAATATTTGTAAAGGTCTTCAGTGAATATTAGTTATAGATAAACATGAAGAGAATAATGTCTTGGAAAAGGAATCCTGTATGATTGCCCAAGATTTGCAAATAACTTATAGTAACATCATACTGATGTTTCTCTTGAGTCTGATGTAACATGAGGTTGCTTAATGAATATAAAACTTTTCTATCCAGTAAGAAAATCAATCCCTCCATATGTAAATTGCAGCACATCTGCACTTCAGCTATTTATTGCATCATAACATATATTGAAATTAAGAGTCAAATATATATAGAAGTAGTTTTAGATGAAATTAAAGAGAAGAAATACTACTTAGAATTATTTTTTTATTTTCCCAAGACACTGGTCTGTAATCTTCATGAAAATGCAGCCAAAGTAATTTTATGATCACAGAGATGAAGTCTCTGGCTGTTCATTAGATGGTTTTGTTACTGTCTGCACGTTATTTATCTAGTCAATGCTCACTGAGAAGGCAGATGACTGTATTTACCAGAATAAGGTAAATCCTCTGGATTTTTCTCTCAGCTGTTGACTACACTATATTCTTCAGATCTATACTAATTTTTCTAATTAGAATACATCCAAATAGTCCCATGCAAAATGCTAAGCAGGCTGTCTGATGCTTGTTCAAAGCTTATACTGTTTGAAAATTAGCTCATTTATAATGAAGCATCCTGTGCAATTTGAAATGTAAGAATTTCCAAATGTAGTTATGATTCTTTTGGGAGATAATAGAAGCTTTACCAGGATCTTTATAGTGCCATCCTCTTGTTCTTTTTTTTGTCTCTGTTGAATTCCTAAAATAATATTCACTCCTACAATATTTATTTTTAGGTGTAAATAAAAATCCTGTCCAAATTCAAAACAGATCTGTTTAGAATTAAACAATATTAGACTGTAGGAAAGAAAGGCTGGAGGCTCACTATTAAGAAGTCTACAGTGGTTTAAGTCTTACCAGTCTCAGCATGAATGGTTCAATAGATGAAACCTTTTTATGATTGTCTTTAAAAACAAATTGTAATCAATAGCATGACTGGTATTGATTACATTTGATGTCTGCCTGACACCTATTTAATGGGAATTTTCCAGCAGGGTTGACAGTAGAAGAAAAAAGTTTTCCATTTACATTTCTCTTTCATCATTATTAAGCTGTTTCTGCTTCCTATTTCTTGGTGCTATATCACTGCAAATAATAAACAATAAACCTGCTCTCTTGTAAGAGGACTGAATTGCTAAGCAGTCAGAAACCCTTTTCTATTTAGCTTTAAAAGTATTTAGTAAACACATCAAATTTAAGAGGAAAAAAACTGTAGAGATTTTGGGCACTAATTTGGCAACAGACTGCCTGTCAAAGCCAATGCATGGCAATGTATCATCCTCAGCCTTAGTGAATGGCACTGCTAGGAGAGAATATGATCCATAGCACAGCATTAATACTTGTTGACATCATTCTACAGTTAGGTATTCATTTGCAAATGTTGATATTTATCCCTCAAACCTGTCCAAATTCTCTGACCAAAATTGTTTGAACTTTGCCTCCATTTCCCCAGCACTCTGTACAGGATGCAACACTTTTTACCAAGCCAAAAATGGAAGATTGCACAAGAATTAGGAAAAGCAAGAGATATTGCTCCTTCTAACATTGGATAATAAAATTCAAAACAGAGGACAATGTTCACAGGTCCTCCGATTCTTCCACTGGTTGAAAAATTAGTGTGCTTATATTATTCTTCCTCAGTGTTTTTCTAATCTGTTCCTAATAGTACCTCTCAAGGAAGATTCCATGATGTCCCCAGACCATTTATTTCATGTACTGGTGTCCACAGAGTCAGAAAAAGAAAAGGTTTTACCTTGAAATATTGGCTACAGTTTAAGGGAAGGTTGTCTTTTTCTCCTACAACATTGCCTGATCACAATATCTCCACTTTTTTTTCCTTCTAGACTATTTTAGGATTTGCACTTTACATGTGATATTATTTACTTTTAGACAAAGATAATATTTAAAGACTCTAATTGCACTAAAAATGCTAAATGGCAATTGCTCTAGGAAATGGAGATTGGGAGATAAGACAGCTGAACAAGAGAGTAGAAAAAAAGACTGATCAACACAAAATGTACACTACAGAATTATGTGATTAAAAAACCTAGAACTTTTACCTTAACGGAGTTTGACAATTGCGTTCACGTCCCTTTAAATCTTTTCTAAAAACCAAATTGATTAAACCTGCATATTTGCTAAATAAATGTTATTTAATTATGACTAGATGATGAGGTTTTCTGATTTTATTTTGCTCTGATGTTAATTTTTGATAGGTCTCTAGTAGACATGGTATAGAGATTGATTATTACATTCAAAACAATTTCTTCTCTTTCCTAAAAGAAAGTTTCTTATTTTAAATAACATTGTGCCTAATTATATTTTATATACATAATATTAAAGATAAAAAATAAAAATCTTTTGTCTGAGCTAATTCATTAATAATTTAATCCCAGTATCCTCTAATATTAGAGTAGTACTTATTTTGTGTAGGAATCTTTCACAAATAATTTTACACCTATGTACTTCAAGCATCTGCAACAAAGACAAAAAGAAAATATTTCTGGATTCTTTTCATCAAGGGATTATTTTTGACTGCTGCGACCTAAAACCGTTTGTAGAATTATGTTAGTATGTAAAAATTGTCGAATTAGGAAGTTATTTGATTGTCATAGCATGAAAAAGAGAGGAAGTATCTAGATGTAATTGTCTACTACAACTAGAGATGTCTTGGATATTTCTCTGAGATAATGAAAAGAAGTCACAGTTTATCACCCCCTGTCAAGTAAGCTGAAGAGAAATTCCTACTAATTTATTTGTCATTCATGTTCCACCAGTTTGCAGATAGGAACCTCTAATTTTCAGAATATTTTTATCGCATATATACAATTGCATTGGTAGCAAACAGTGTATTGTACAGGACTATGTATAAATATTTGTTCATACAGAATATGGTTTCAGATGAGGCACTTGGATCTTCTTCTACCTCTGCACGCATTTTGCAATTATTTTTCTAAAGTTACCCCTCAATATGTAACTGTGAAAAAACCTTTACTTCTGATTTGAGGTGGATACTGTTGCAAGAAAACAAAGTTATCATTTCTCACCTCCCTAAAAGCTCTGTGTAAACAGTTATGCGTACAACAGCTTGGTTTCTGAATATGAAAATCTTGAAATAAAAGGAATTCTACCCACTGAAGCTGAGAAACTCTGTGAACTGCAATTTCATGGTTCTTGTAGCATTAATCTGTGTAACTAGGATATTTGAGCAAGGGTTTCTTCAAATTTTATCGAAAGAAATAAGATTTTGAGTCTGTTTCTATAAAATTATGTGTTCAAAGGTAATTTGTTATTTGTGATCTAAATCATCACTTTCTTAACTGTGATATGTTCAACACACACTCTAGTTCTGTAAAGAATTCTATACAATTCTATAGGTCTAGAATTCTCTTAGCAGACAGCTAGTGGGTGATTAAAGCATGTGCTAATGCACTTCCTGTGGGTTTGAGGGATTCTTCAGAATTAGCCTGGTGCCTTACTGCTGTTGTTCTGTTCAGGATTCCAATTACCCATTTGGTAATGAAAGGGCTTAAATTTTGCAGAGACTGTTAAATTTAGATATTTCCTTACTGGAATAGAAACATTCTGCTGCTACCCTTATGCAAACATACTCAAGGATATGAAAATTGAGACTGAAGGACTCAACTTGAACACTTGGTAAAAGATGAATGTGACTCTGGATTATCTCTGATATCCTGACATTATCTCTGGATGAGAAAAGGAGCACATAGAAACAAAGAATATTTCAATCCAGCCTAAATGATGCATATGACTTTGTAGGGGAGATAGAAAACCCAACAACCAAAAAAAACCACAAAGAACCCAAACCGAAGCAAAAACCAACCAACCAAAGAACAACATCAGGCTAAAATAAAGCAAACAAACAAACCCAACATTTCTATCCAGAACAAAAAACAAACAAACCAAAAATATAATAAAAGCCCCAAACCCTGGGAATGGATTTGGGACAAAATGTTGACTGACATTTTGATGCTATAAGCCCTGTGAAGTTTTTAATTCTTCTTCTGCTAAATAGAACTTGAATCCAAGTGCCCAGCTGTGAATTATTCTCTAAAATGGAAAGGTCAAGAGCATCCCATGATAACTCTCTCAGTCTAAGATTAGCTAAAGACCACTTCATAAATTAATTTCACTGGATTTCATTATAAGCACACATTAAAAATGCACAACAATTCTGTTATGCAGAGTAGAATGAGAAGAGACTTATAGAGGAAAAACACACACGATGAAGGATTATTCCTACACCCTGTAAGCATATGAGAAATAAAAGGGGAGGGAAGGCTCAGTGTTAGGAATACTTTTCTAGTGAGACAGAAGGCAATCTGCTGAGGTCAGACAAACATGGTGGCCTAGACTGACAGCAGAGGCAAGGACAGCCTAAGTTTGGAATGATGGATGATGATGATCTAATGCAGCTTAAGAAATCTTTTCTGTCCAAGCTTAAGTCTTCTGTCAGTGCCCATCTTCATTTACTGAAGTGAGACAGCACTGACAGGGGTGTTTCTGGATAAAATTTAACACAGCTGTACAGTTCATCTTTGATCCAAACAAATAGAAGGAAACTCCAAGTTGTAGTGCCTTAACTTTTAGCTGTTATATTTTTTAGATTCCGTGCTGTTTTAGTAGGTAGTTTTAGTTTTCATATTAAATATTACTAAGCTCTCTTCACAGAGTAGATAGACAAAACATTTGCTTCTCTAGCTTGATACCAAGGACAACATTCAGGCCCAAGAGCAAAAACAATGGTGAAGTGAGAAGCAAAAACAAGTAGGACGGAGCTTTATAACCTGAAGCTATGGTTGGGCAACTGACTCTAATATGCTAATGGTCCAGAAGTTGTAAAAATGTGAGACATTGTCCATGGGCATCCATTTTTGTGACCATTTTGGAGTGCATCTTGGATGTGGTCCAGCCAGGCTCGTTTGCTGCCCAGGTACATCCACTGAGGCCTTTTAATAAATATCTGCTTTATCCTTTTGCTCTGTCTAGTCTCTGTTCCAGGTCAGCCTCCAGAATGCACCAGCAGGACCTTTTTATATCAAAGGCAATATATGTAATCAAGGACTGGGTTTTTTCTGTGAGCCAGATGATTACATTTAAATAGAGATACACAGCTATCCTGCAAAATTGTCTCAAGACCTGTTCATTTCACCTGCTACAACACTCATGTCAAATACTTAATGTTCATGATCAATAACCAAAGTAAACTGCAGCTGAAAAAATTTTTTGCAGTGGCCTAATACCTGAAATTAATTAGTAAAATGGTTTCCACTGAAAAGACAAAAGTTTGAGACATCAGCTTGCCATTTTATTTTATTCTGCTGAAACATATTTATTTAACATAATGTGGATGTAGTCAGCTGAATCATATCTGGCATACCACACTGGGTCTACAGACAACTCAATATGAAATAAGTTGATGGGTTGCAGTGTACTTTGGCAGCAATGGTGGCATAAAAAATCCATTGGCAGTGTCCCTGTGAAATGGCCTTTCAATATGTTTTCATCAGAGAATGCACTCTCGATGCTCAGTGTTGTGGTGCTGATGGCTGCTTTCCCTTTTCCTCTCTGACACAAACAACTGCTATGTCACAGATGTTTGAAATTAGATGTCAGGATTACAAAATGAAAAAGAGGAAAATCAGAACACTATGCTTATACTTTAGCAGTATGTATTAATAAATTAACTACTATGTGACTGAAGATACTGTCACCCAAGACACCCACTTACATATCACTGTTGTATCATTAATGTTCATGGCATGTGTGAAGTAATGCCACTGATGTTGGTTTTATACTTTGCACTTTTTTATCAAAAAAACTGTAGTAATGAACATTTTTCTTTGCAATAGTTATGAAAAGCATAGGTTTCTATACAGATATTAAAAATGTACACTCAAAGAAAGCAAACAAAATGCTAGCAAACATCAAAATATTAACTGTAGCAGGATGCCTGTGTAACTCATCAAAAATAAATCACACAATTTTAAACAGACATTTTAAATTGAATATGAAACTGGAAATAGAGCCTTTTAAAATCTTATGCTTACAATGGAACTTGTGGAATAGGAAGTATTGATTTGTGTACTAACCTCTTTCACATTATCAAAGCATGTCAGTATTTCTACTAAAATGACACATTTTGAATTATATAACAATTTTACTTATATTGTCATTAGGCTTCAGATTTAACATATCAATTACATCACAGCAGCCATTTACAAAATCCATAAGCTATTTGCACAAACTCAGGTGGGCAATGAAATAAAAGAAAGGATAAATTTTCACAACGGTAAGTCCTAGCGTTTTTAATTCCCATGTGGCCAGCAAAGTGACTAGTTTTAAAACAAGTGACCAAATGTAACATTGCATTATATGTAGCTTTTATTCTGAAAAAAAAAATGCTGTGCTCTGGTTTTTCAAGTCACAGTATTTTTAGGAAAAAAGCTCTAATAAAGCACAACATTGGATTATATATGTTTTTATATGATTTTTCCATATGCTGAATATTAATTCAGTTCTGGTATGTCATCTCGAAAACTTCTGTAAAATCAAAGATGACAGAGGTGATGATAGTAAGAATAACTCTGATAGGAAAGAGCTACCATGCAAGGAATAACTAAATAAAGCTTTTCAATTTGGAAAAAAGACAGCTGGAATGGCCTGTGTCCTAGATGTCTACAAATCATACAAGGAAAGCAGAAAATAAAACAGCAGCACAGGAACTAGAGGGCTGTCTGGGAAATTGTCAGGAAACTGCTCTACTGAAAAGGCAGAAAAGTACTTTCTGGTGTGATATTAATCTGTGGAACTCACTATCCCAGGTTCCTAGTTTCCAGAAACCTATGTGAGCTGAAGACAGAATTAGAAAAAATTTACTGATAGTTGTCTCATCAGCTCTTAAACATAGTGCAGATTCAGTTTCTGCTGAAACACCTCATAATAATTCCATAAAAATTAACACCTGGAAACTGTCCAGATATACAAGGGTAATGATTTTCTGCGTAGGTCCTGATCTAATGCACCTCTCAAAGTATTTCCATAGCTAAAGAATCAGCCTAATCAGTGAGGCATTTCTCTGGTTCCACGGCACATGAAGTGAGATGACTGCTCATTTTGTCACATAAAGCTAGTTGCTTTGTAGTAGTTCAGATTTTCTGCACTGAGTACCTGGAAATTAAGCAATTTCATTATCTCTTCATGTTTTTCAAACAATAAGTTCATAGTTTATTTTTCTTCTAATAGTCGTATAAAAAGAACCTTAATGACTCCAGCTATATTTCAGTCTACAGTTCTGCTGAGTTTTTTCTTAGATGAAAATAATATAGTTTATAAATAAATCTCTAATTGTTAACCTGTGTAAATATTATTGAAAATATATTTCTGATGCAAAAGAAAATAGATGAAATTAAATACAGGGTATAGACATGGCTTGCTGGAAAAAGCCCTTTTACAATACGTCTGTATTTAAGATTAACCCAGCATGATCATCTTGAAAATTTAGTGCACATGCTGGCTTTTTTTAAAACATTTTTTTTGCCGTGATACTTCAAGTAGGATAGCTTCATATAGGTTTCCTAGCTTCACCATAATAAAATCCTTAATTAATTCAGAGGATGTCTCAGTTGGCTTAACTGTCATTTTAGTGCCTTTTTCTTGGTCATACTTACATCTTCTGTAACATATTTTTCCCAAATGTATCCCTATTCTTGCAGTCCCACTGCAGTGCTTCCATTTGTATCATGTAGAAGCAGAAGTGTTCCATGTCAGCTTGTTAACAGCCTTCGTATCTGGAGGCTATTGTCATGTACATATTCCTAAAATACTTACAAGTTTGCAGCTTAGCTAAGGATAGAAAAAAAAGGTATAATGTTTTTATTTGCTTCAAATAAAACTGATTTAATTAACTAAGTAAACAGTAGGGTTGAAGGCAAAATATGATTTGAATGTATTGATTCTATCCTTTCTTCCTTTCTTGTTAAGAGTGTAAAACATACAGGGTTCCTTGGGGCAAGAGCCATGTCTCTCTTTATTCTGTAAAATGCTTAGTACGGGAGGAACCTCAAAAAAAAATTACAGCTTACTATTCTCCTCAAGCATTTCCTTCATTGTGTTTATACTGACATTGTAAGAATATTTAATTCTCTCAGTCTTGGAGGTTTTTTGGTAATTCACTTAGGAAACGAAGAGAAGCACACAAATGCAGTGAGTTCCTGGGAGAGGCTGGTGAACCTATGCAAAAAAACAGTGCCTAGAATTTTCAGGAGCCTGAATTTTCCCACTATGGTTAGAAAACCATGCAACATTAATGCACAAACAGCTTTAGATATTAAGCAAATGAAAACATATGTTTTGCAAGACAAATAACAAGATCACAAAATCGTGTCCTGTGGGATGCCAACAGGGAGCTGCTGTGTTACAGGACCCCAAAAGCCATGCCCAGTGGAGCCTGAGTAAAGTCTGCAAAACTCCATTTCTGCCTGAGTCCTTACTTTGGCATGCACTGCTGGGATGTGTTGTCCTCAATTTGCATACAAAACAAATGAAATTATAAACCTGCACGTTCAGAGTTTTCCTTGAGAGCAATCTTACATAAACTCATGGAACGCATGCAGTGTGGAACATGGTGAATTTCTTTAGAATCACTTATCTTAGAGAACCAGAATGATTCATCTCTTAACTCTGACATACGCTTCTTTAACAACCTCAGCAGACATTTTTTGTATCAATATTATTCACACAAACAGTTGTTCCACTGATGTTTTGCAAAACATGGTGTCAGTTTTAAAAGTCCAGCAAAAGAAAAAGATTTTTTTTGTGCATGCATCTGTCTGTCAGTGCTTTTTATCTTCTTTCAAAGATAACAAGACTCACATTACAGGAATCTTTAAAAATAACTGTCAAATACGTAAGTTCTTTCTATATTCAGCTGCAATGCTCAAGGGTAAATTTTACATGTTTCATAGACTTGACCTGTCCTGTCAACACCGTTTGTTGCCTCCTGGTTCAGAGTTGTACAAGCATGTAGGGAAACTGCTGCATCTGCTTCCTTAAACCTTGGGGTGGCACACAGTGATTATATCATTCAGGCAGAAGAAATGAAGAACCCAGTAGCACTGGTTTGCATTTTTTGTATCCTTTTGAAGCAAATAAAAAGGAAAAAGTGATCAAAAAAGGTTCAATTAAATACTTTTTGAGAAGCAAAAAACCCTAAGCAATAGAATTAATTCAAAGGCCTGCATTTATCACTTGTGTTGTCCATATCTCAGGAGGAAAAAAATTAAATGACAAGAAATTTTGCTTGTAGCAATCAATTTTTGCAATTTTTTACTTGAAATGGTTCTTATAAGCACAGTATAGACAGCAACACAATTTGAGAGGTGTTTTAAATTAAAAGATTTAAGCGCTATAACAGTTTATCCATAGTCACCATGTTCCCTTTTAGTCCCTGTGTCATTCTAAAAATAATTTGTTTCTTCTTGGTTAGTATATGGACATCTTCTTCCTAGTCCTATAAACACCTTAAAAAGCAGAGAAGAAATTTTGATGTCAATTCAGTAAGAACTGAAGTATAAGAACTTTTCCAATATTATATTTGATTTATGTGGCAAGGCCACATATGGTTGTTATGAGGGGTGCAGAGGGGCTGCCAGGGTGGCTTCAGCGCTTTCTGTGTGTCAGTCAAGGTCAGTTCCCCCATCGAGGTCTCCAAAGCTGAGCCTACCAGTGATGCCAATGGCACCCCAGCAATAACATATTTAAGGAAGGGTAGAAAATTCTGCCCAGCACAGTTGCGGGAAAAAGGAGTGAGAAAAATATGAGAGAAACAGCCTTGCAGGCACTAAGTCAGAGAAGGAGAAGAAGGAAGAGGTGCTTCAGGTGCTAGATTTCACTGTGGCCTGTGAAGAAGACCATGGTGAAGAATGAATGATGCTGAAGCCCACATCCAAACAGGTTTCTAGAATTGACTGCAGCCCATGGAGACAAGCCCACAGAGCTCTCCGGCCCAGAGAGCACCCATGCTGGAACAGGGCATTGCTGATAATCAGTACTTCATGGAAAGGACTCCTGCTTGTGCAGTTCTTGAAGAAAGACCCACACTGGAGCAGCTTGTGAAGGGTGACATCCTGTGGGAGGGACTCCGCACTGGGAAGGACACGTGGAAGAAAGAACAGCCAAGAGTATTATGAACTAACTTTAACCCTTATTCCCCATGCCACTGTGCCACTTGGGGCTTGAGGAAATAGAAGAGTGGTGAATAAAGGAGTGAAGTGGAGCCTAGAAGAAGGGAAAAGAGTGGGTTTAGTCTTGTCTTTTTTTCTCACTATCCTTCTATGTTCTTAAATGTCAATAAATTGAATTGATTTTGGGCAAGTCCGTTTAACCTGTGAAAGTGGTAACTGATCTCACTGTCCCTATCACGAACAATGAGCTTTTTCTTGTTTTCTTCCCCCTCCTGTTGAGGGAAAGTGAGAGAGTGGCTTGGGGGGGGTGTCTGGAATCCAACAAAGGTTAACTAACTACAAAGAAAAGAATTTTAACTTTTTTAAACTTTTTTTTCCTAAAGTAGAGTTTTATGCCATAATTTTTTTTATTTAAGCTAATACACCCCTCATCTGCCTCCCCTTGTTTACATTTATTTAGTCTAAATAGACTATGCCCAGACTATGAACTAATTTCATCCATTACATACCTCTTCTGCTGTAGCCTCAGAGAAGACAGGGAACAACCAGCACTTTGCATTGACAGTCAAATAAATACTCCTCATTGCACAAGAACACGGCCTTTGCACTGCTGTTCCCTTTGACTCAATCCCCATTTTATCCAACTGCTCATGAAAAACATCTAAAATATTGTGTCTAGACTGAGCCATGAAAAAGATTGAACAGGAGGAAAAGTTTCTGCTTGCAAAAATCTTCTATGTCAATGACTTGTCACTCTCAGTATTTTCAGTAGAAAAACAAGGAAGGGATTACTAAACCTCTGCATTTAGAAAATCACCTTTACTTTTAATCTCTGGAATGTTTGGAACATGATAACATTAAAAATGCCAAGATGAACAGCAGCAATAATAAGCTGCTGCAAAGACGAACACAAGTGTTGACAAATTTCATATTTCTGTCAGAAGTCTTTAAGACAGACTTTGCAATAAATAAAGTGATCAAAGAAGAATCCTAGTTTTCTTTTTATGGTCCAGCTCAAAAAAGAAAGGGAAAATGTGATTTTATTTTTCAAAATAATATATTTTTTAATTGATATTGTAATTTTTTCATATTGTTATAGACAGCACTAGATCTGAGGTAAGGAAATTATGAAAAAATTAGCTATTTAATTTGACAAGACATAAATGAAATTCAAATCAACATATAGTTTGAAGGTTATTGCTTTTAAGAAGAGCAAGTAGTAAACTGGATAGGGTCAATGACTCATTCAAGTATCTTAAGGAAAAAAGCCCAGCAACAGTGTCGTCTGTGAGGTTCTAACACAAGTGGAATCCTGCTTTCTAGGCACAAATTTAACTTGATAGTCAAGATGAGGATATGCTTCATGCCTCATCTGGTCGCTGGGTAACCTTTCTCTTTCTTATCTCTTTATTTCTGTGTTCTACACAAAGCATCCTTAAAATCAGCTGCTATTAAATGAGGTCTGAGTTCTTTCCTCAGTATAGTATTTTCATTTGTACTGCCTCCTTAATTTATGTTTCAGTTAATCTATTCTGAGTACTTACATTCCTTCCTGTCACATGTATTTACTCTCCCAGCCGTTGGCAGCAAACTGCAACCACAATCATGTCTATTGACTATGTTACCACATGTTATTGCCTATGAGTGATTTACAATCAAGGAATCAAGTCAGCACAGGGAAAGAGTCCCAAACTCCTAACTAAGACACGGGATGTAAGAGAGCTCACCTCTCACACAAAGTATGCACACTGTAAAAAGTCAGTTCTCCAATTATATCTTTCTCTTCCAGGAAGAACACTAAATAATATTATGATATTACAAAGTCCAATTATCCTACTAGGAAATTAGAACAGAGATAGTATGTTATATGTATGAAGCAATGATCTGAACCCTCCTTATCCTTGTAAACCTGTCCTTTCCAAGAGTTCTGAAACATTCTGCATAACAGATTTTAAGAAGAAAGTAGATATGGGGGAAAAAACAAAGGTCATTCAAAATAATCATAAGTACAGTAGCTGAATCTGAGAGGAGAGAAATGGAATATGACCCTCTCACTGAGTATGAGGTGACTTTACATAAAGAGTTAACATGATTGTTGGTGATAAATGTTCCAATGGTATGGATAGTACTGGTGTAGTCTGCTTGCAGACTGTGAGAGGCTTCAAATAACAAGTAGAAGAATGTATCTCAGGAGTGACATAGGCCTTGTGAGGAGAGACAATATTCTCCAAGGTGCTTACAATCTCTTTCCTATGATTTATCTAGTTTTCATAGAACAAGTTCTTAATTTATTGATGTATTTATTCTGTTTCGTTACATTGGTTTCCTCTATATTCTAAAGCATATACTGGGTCATCTCAGCACTGCCTATTTTGTTCCCAATGCACACTAGATATTTCTCTTTCTTAGACATGTACACTGTCTCTTGAAGAAGAGCTGATCTGGTTCTGCTTCAAGTTCTGCCTCTTGTAAAATCAATAAGTGTTATGCTAACAAGCCACTTTTAATGGAGAATTAGACTTTAGTCTCTACACATCTGCATTAATGCTCTATTTTTCATTTGCACGTTTTGATGATTCAGTGTTTAAATATGTTACCATTTCTTCAGCCAAAGTGGCTTCTTACGCCAGGTAAGTGTTGGTATATTTGTACTCTTCTGATAGATGTTAAGCCACGCTCTGCTGAGCCTCCTAATTGATTTGGTGAAACAACTGAAGTGCAGCTGCTGACTTTGAAAAAATGTGTATTCAGCTTTAAAGAACACCCAGGAGAGGGTAATTCTATTACCAATCTGACTGCAATTAAAATTCTTTGATGTATCTCTCTGTACTTTCGACTTTATAGTTTGGGTTTTCAGAGGAATATCAGCAGTACTAAAAAGGTTTGACACTTCAACCAGTCTGCACCCTCAGTCCATTGATCCTTTCATTATTGACAAACCTATCTACTAGTGTGAGATATTAATGTTCTGTCAGCTACCATATTAATAAACAAAACTGCTGGAATAATGAAGAAAGAAATCCAAATAAGGAAATAAATCAAACCCGAATTTTCTATGAGGTTGGATAGCTCAAAATTTTACTACTTTGCAGAGACTTTACAGATCATGATCAACAGGCAGAAAAATGCAGATGCAGTTGTAGTAAATTTATGCTAGACACTTCTTGATCAGGAAAAAAATTAAGAAATCAAAAAATAAATACCTTTCTAAAAGTTCTCCAGCTGTGTATTTGTTTGTGAGTCATCAAAATATTGACAGTTTCTCCCGGCAATTCCCACTGAAAATACGGTCAGTAAGTCAGCCTGATCAAAAATTAAATTTAGTCAATTTAATTTTTATGACGTCAGCATGGGTATAAAAAGGGAAAGTCATACTTAACTGAATGGAGTAAAGAAGTGTTCTACAACAGATTACTCCCTAAATACACTAAATCTCTTCAGTTTGATCAAACCATCAAAAATCTGTGTGTTTAAGTTGTGGTGTTTCTAAAGTATATCAAGAATCCTTTGCCAGGGCCATCAACAGTGTGGAAAGTTAATAATGAAGTATCTCAAATATGTCCATTGGGCATCAACTTTCAAAAAAACAATCTGCATTATATCTGCTTGAACTTTTATTTACAGGAGAAGCTTAAATTATCTCTTCTCTGTTATGGTCAATTAGTCTTTTACATCTCAGCTGGATAACTCAAGTTTTTTATCTATTCTACTGAAAAACCTGTGATAAATATGCAAAACAATAATTTTAGGTAGAGCAGAATTATCTATTTCCTTTTTTTTATTTAAGTTAGACTTATTTTATCAATAGAAGATCTGATACGTAAAAAAAAAAGCACTGATAAAAATATTTCTTGAAAGAAAAAGAGCTTAAAAAAGGTTATTAATATTTTATTATTTATATCATGCCAGAATGAGTAAATTAGAGGTTCAGTGAGCTGGGGCTGGCCAAATACTCTACGTATATTCTGTTTCACTTTCAGACAAGTTTGTAAGACTACTAAAATTTGATTCAAAGAGAAGCAGGAAGTTAAAAATCTCCCTGCTTTTATTCATGGTTCAAGCAAAGTGGGAAGCATTTCAATTTATAATGGATTTTGTGAGCAATGGCCTACATCTTCATTTATTTTTTAACATGAGTCAGAATTTTGGTGGTTACATTTCTTGACAGAATTCTTTTAAAAATTCATGTACTTTAGTGCAGTGAGAATTCTTCAGTTAAATCAGTGTCCTGCCTTGAATACTCAAAAATTAGTCAATGGGTTATATATTATGAGAATATATTGGTAACTTTTAGAGAGGAGTAATCTATATTCTGTACTATGTGGTGTCCTTCTAGGTAGCATGACTCTGCCTCTGCTAATACATTCAAATTCATAAAAGTAGTCAGAGATCTTTTGAAAAGATCTGTCAGAGATCTTTTTAGTAGCTTACATGAAATGAACTAGTTCCTCAGGCATTCTCATAAAAATTGCTACCAAAAGTGACATCCTTATGAATGTGCACCACTGCTACTTAGAACAGATCCCTGGAGGCTGAAAGTTCAGACAAACGGCGCTGCAGTTCAAATGAAGCCTTCAGTAATTCTGTCTGTTCTGTGGTGTTCAGCAAAGGAGTGCTTAGAGCTCAGAGTTTTCAAGGTCATCAGTTTGGCACCATTAGGACAGAATTGAAAAACGGCATCCTATATACAGAGGAAGTCAAAATTGTAACATCCTGTAGGTATGGAAAATGTTCTCTGTACCCTTCAGACTTTCAAAATCTTTATGTAATCTGTATTAAAGATTTTGCTTGTAATATTTCTGATAAAGAGATCAATATCTACTGTCATGTATATAAGGTTATTTCATAGTTTCTGAATGTCTTTGAGGTTTATTGAGTGCCCAAGAACATACATGATCTGCTACCATCAATGAATGTTAATATCCTCTTACTGAAAGCGTCATCTTACTTTAGATTGTAATAGCCATAGATTTACTCTTGTCTCCTATCTGACAGACAATTTTTTAACTTGGTAAGAGGAAATCAGATTATCAGATCATTATTTTCATTTGCAGTGTTTTTGTGAAGACTGATAAAAATTTAAGACAAGTGACGCATGATGTTATTGACTTGCCTTCTAAGAGATTGCTTATCTCACTAAAAATTACTCTGAATTTATTTAAAATTTTACTTGGAATTACAGCTTCAGGCATATATTGTGTAGGCAAAGATGACACATTTTATTCTTGAGCACGCTAACCGTGAATTATTACAGGCTGTGTTAGAATCACCTCCCAGAAAGCATGGTACAAAATCATCTTGGCTTCATCCTGCAACCTTATCTGTTATCGCTGGTTCTGCATTCCCTCCACAGCTGACTTGTTCTTCAGAATCAGTTGTCATTATGCCGTGGCATATGACTGCTGTTTCTGAGAGAAGGCCAGCCATTCCCTTGACTAGTAGTGGTAACAGATAGCAAGAATTAGAAAGGATGGATCAAAGATAACTTTCAGTGAAAGAAAGGAAAGAACTGGCAGTGCTTCAGTGTTTCACTAGTTGTAGAGTTATAAGGTGGTTATAACACATTTAGGTTTGGCCTTAGAAGATACCATACCACAGAAATATCTATGCAACAATGAACAGAAAATATTTCAGCGTCTTCATTTCAGTGCCTTCTTTCAGCATAAAAAGGAAGAGTCTGTGTGTGTGTGTATGTGTGTGTGTGTGTGTATACAAGGGAGTAGACTGCTAAGAATTGCACTTGTGAAGCAAAAAGGGAGTCCAACATTTTTAAATCCAAAGAAGAGTAATATTGTTTGCTTCCAAGCAAAGCTGTTGGAGGCATGAGTGAAGAAAGATCTATCACTTAGAATTATCTTCTTTCAGTACTAAATTAATCCTTATCTCTTTCTTTCAGTGCTAAATTTACCCTCATGTTGTTGATGCAGTTCTACCTGGGATGCAAGTTTACAGTGAAATAAGGAATCATTGACCTATCCACTCATGCTTAGTAAAGGTGATCAGCCCTTTTCTTCACTACATGCATTTTACCACATGTATATTTACTAATGCAGGATATTCAGAAAAAAACAGGAGTAGAACTAAAGTAAATTTCTCTGCAGTTTCTGCCCTTGTCTGAAATTAAAGTGCAGCATTGCCATTCTATTCAAGATACTAAGCAGTTATACACTAGAAATGGCTAAACTCTCATGAGAACTAATATGTTATTCTCACCATGTTGTTTCCTAAGATTATCTTCTTGGGTTTTAGCAGACACTTTACAACAAAGATTAGTAGCAATCTAATCTGGTAATGAAAGCCTCATGATTGTTTATGAACAGTTTATTTCAAAACATTTTTTACTCCTTGATTAACACTTATTCACATAAACACTGCAGTAGTATTACTTGTGTAAATAAATTATCATAAAAGGTGTCTAATACGTGTCTAGAATTGCAATTCAGCCTGTTGGATTTCCAATCATCAGTTTTTAAAGTTTAATATGAAACCTTTTGGGTTTGGATACTTTTTTTTTCATTCTAATAGCAGATTAAATCAGAGTGGAGTGGTAATTTCTCTAAATTATTTTCCAAATTGGAAATCTTAGTGTGTCCCATAATTTTAACAAATAATAATAGTAAAATTATTTTTAAAATCACAAAAAATATACACCTCTAAACCTATTGCCAAACATCATTTTGCTCTGTAATTGCCTCTAACAGTTTTGCAGTTGCTGCAGACCAAATTAAAAGTAGCTGGCTACAAAGGGCAAATCACAGGGAGACCTGGTGCCATTAATAATCAGAGGTGATGATTAATGAGAAAGGCAGAGGAGACACTGAGTGCTATATGATTAAAGAGAGACACACAGACACGGAAATGTGGGCAATGCAGGAAAGAACAAAACAAGCAAAGCCGAAATGATACTAAAAATATTTTGAGCTGTAACATCTGTATGTGAAGATTATCTTGTGATTAAAACCCTGACAGGCAAGTAATCAGTGCATTGAAATTATTCTCACTATTTCAAATGCTTTCTTCTCCCATTCTCAATATTTTCCAAAATGTTTTCTTTTTACCTGCTTTTACTTACTTCCTTTATTTTGACTTGTGGACCACGGGAAAGTGTGAGATTGACAGAAACAGTGACCAAAGTCTATATTAGTCCTTCTAATAGGCACAACACGAGCCGTAACTGAACAAAATTTGTCCTTATTACTGCTTGCCAGCCTGTTCCATCTGTGTTGTAGCCAAGTCAAATCACTCAGAAAGTGAGAAAGTTCCACTCAATTGGTCTAGTTAATTCTTTCACCCACTGCTAAGGAAGGCAGAGAACCAGCTGTAAATATGGCAATAACCTGTGTTTGCTGGATCTTTGTCATAGAAGGAGGTCAGGCTGTTCAGACAGGACCTGCCTTTTATAAATCCGTGCTGGCTGGGCCTGATCCCCTGGTTGTTCTGCCTGTGCCAAGTGATGACACCAAAGATAATCTGTTCCTTAACCTCCCTGTGTACCAAGGTGGGGCTGGCAGGCCTGGAGTTCCCTGGATCCTCCTTCCAGCCCTGCTTGTAGATGAGTATCGGATTTGCAGGCAGCTGGAACCTCCTCAGTTAGCCAGGAGAGAAATGAAATCATTGACTATTGGTAGACTGCTCATCCTGGAGTGTTTTGGTGCAGGCTGATAAATGTGAAATTGATCCCTTTGTTTTACGGGTTTCTTTTATTGTTGGGGGTTTTCTTCCTTATACAAGACTCCACATAAATGGTTATTACCTGGACACATTAAAAGATTACATAAAAATAGCAGCTCACTATGAAAATCTAGATTATATGAAAATCTGTTTGTGATCTGTGATGTACAAAAACTGTAATAACATGAACACTTCAAGAGAATCTCTTGGACCTCTTCTGGGAAAAAAAAGTTGCTTCTCTAAAGAAAAATACCCAGATTTGTAGTTTTTCCTCATAAACAATAAGAGTGTAAAATAATTTATAATACCAGCATGGTGCTCATCTAAATTATGGATAACTGGAAAGACTGAGGGATACAAAATCAATGCATTCACAACACACATATTTCTTGCCTTCTTTATGAACCTTAAAGTCTGTGAAATATACATTTTTTTGGAGAATATATGCACAGCTGATAGTTTTTAAGATAAACATCAAGAAGATAAAGTATACTGTAATTTTCAGATAAATATATTTTTCCATGTCTAGGCATTTAGAAGATACACAAAGAAGAAAGGAATTGTGATATATGATACCTCAGGGGTGAACTCTTGTCTTGGGAATTTTCTAGGAGAAACTTTCATCCACGGGAATCTTGATTTCAAAATCCTTTCATACTCAGTGGGTAGGCAGAGACATCCTGTTCTGGCTTGTTTTACACGTTATCTCTTTCTTTACACTTGCTTTAGTTTCTCTTCTCTCCATCCTCTCCAACTTTAGTTGCCCTAACAAAAAGTACAAACTTTTTCTTTGACGTGATATTGAGCTGCCTCTCCCACACACCAACCTTTGCATGAACCAGTGTAGACACACGAGATGAAATATGTCCAAACAAGCCCTTTCCTGAGTGATACAGAAAGCCCAAAATAGCAGCTACTATTCAAGGTAAGATTATTAGATGCAAGTTATATGCATCATTTAAAATCATTAGCATAAAATCAATAGCTCTAGGAAATAATTACAGTTTTCACCATGACCTTGTCCCTCATGGTACTTCATCCTTAAGGGTTATTTAATTAAGGGACAAGAAAGATAGCTTTCCTTAGTGATTATGCATGAAATTTAACTGACATAGCGATATGGAAAGAATCCTTCTCCTCCATTCTCAAAAGCCTTTTACTTCCTTGTTTTTAATTCCAGTGAAGCAGTAGAATGAAAACCTTTTAAGACAGACCAGAAAGTATGTGAAATTTCCTTTACCAACTACCTTTAAGAATGAACTTCACCGTTCATTATGTAGTGCAGTTTAATCTATTTTGCACTGTTCAAGGTGGGTGAACTGAATGACATCCTGAAGTTCATTCCAACCCTGTCTTTGGACAATTTATGTCTAATAAATAAATAGAGAGCTTTCTGTAATCACCTAATCCAATTCTACTTCAGTTGTCTCCCTGTGATTGCAGTGTGCATCCAAAACATCAAACCAAAAAATCAAACCTGCTCTTCTCTAGCTTCCAGATTTATGAACTACCCTTATGATTCATGCATTTTCCTTTTTTCCTATGCACTGAAATTTACAATAAAACCTCTGGATTTGGATCTTAGCTGAGATTTGATGATCATATATTAGCTGTTTGAGTTCAAATGTTCTCAGAAACATGGCTTTCTAAGGCCCTCTTCCCAGAACAGATGGACTATAACTAAGGTTTAATTCAGAGAACTAAGAGATGCACGTTTCTAGTCCTAAAATTAGGACAGACTCACTTTTGTCCGTGATAAAGCCTCTTAAGATTTCTCAGCTCAGTTTTCCCAGAAAATACAATTGACATTTACTATTTCATGGACATAATAGAGAATACTGTTGAGAACAGGACTTTTTCAGCAGTATATTTGCTGTCACAGAGGATTTGCTACCAGATCTCTAGCAAAAGTTTATCGATTAATGACACTTCAAAAGTTTAAGGACCTCAAGAGTTTCCAAAAGAGGAGTTACTGTGAGGCATATAGAATTTTAGAGCAAAATGACCAAAATTGTTAAAAAATTTCAAAAGGAAATATTTGAATACCATTGGAAATTTGAAACTATAGGAACACAGTGAAATTTTGAACAACTTTTTCAAAAACTGTTGAAAAGTTAGGTAGTTAAAAGAAGTGACAGATGAAACAGTTGAAACTGTAGGCAGTACTGGATTCAAAAGAAGGAATTTCTGAAGACCACGGCGGTCCCTCTCCATATGTCATTGTGAATCAGTTGAGGTGGGAGAACTTCAGGAAATAACAGCTGTTTCATTAATGGTACATCTCAGCATTTTTATGGAATCATCACCTGAGATAAAATTTGCTCAAAGGAATAGTCGTAGAAAGGAGGATAAGATAGAATCCTTCAGGGCTAGTATGCAGAGGCAAAAAGAAAAAAAGCCACATAGATCAGTTTTGGTTCTCGTGGTTCTCCTGAGATAAGACCTCTGGAGGCAGAGCATTGCTTCCCAAAAGCATAAGCCTGTGACTGCAGTAAACAATGACTGAAGAAATGTTCTGCAGAAAAAAATTCTCATTCTTCTCTTAAATTGCCATTTTGTCTTTTTATCCATATGATCTGATTTCACAAGCTCTCAGAGAGAAGGGGTAGAAGCTGAACCATGAGGTTCAAATTAGGGTAATATAATAAAAAAATATGGAATTGTTGAACATATTTCAATTTTCAGCAGCTATGTTGCCATTGTTTTAGAGATCATCCAAATTGTTCAGCAGCTTTTAAATTAAAATCTTGCCTTCAATGAAAAATATAGCATAAAGCTGGCTACTGCCTCTTTCTATTTAATTCAGGCTGTCACCAATGAGGCTGATTTCCCTGCTCTGCTCTGTATTTGCAATGAGGTTTAATAAATATTGGCAGCAATTACACAGAAATAAGACTTTAAACAGGCCCTATTCAATCTTCAGAATGGTCAAGATGCATAACAAATATCTACACTGAAGAGTGGAGGATGATTCTGAAAGATGGCCCGTCTCAGCTAAAAGTTAGGACAGTTTAGATACTTTCAATACAGTGACATAAGAATTTCTTCTCTAAAATTCTCACCCTTGCCACCCAAACTGTAGGTTTTGTATTCTGGTTCATGACAACTACAAGATGAGCTGGTATGTGCTGTACTGGAAGCAGCAGACTCTACACTTCCTGTGAATTCCTTCATTTTCAGGAAATTCACAGTCCACCATATATCTTTCTAGACACTTTTTACCACCAGAGACACTGATCACATAGAGACTCTCAGTAGGGAAACCTTCATGGCAAAGAGGGAAGGTAACTCAGATCTCTACAAGCACTGTTTTCAGGTATTTTTGGTATGGTCACAAATATTATTAATGCTGCATAACTTTTTTGAAAAATAAAAGTGCAGTTGTACATGTGAACGGGATCATTGTGTATGTGCAATAGAAAATTACAAATGTGTTGGGTAATTTTCATAAACACTTCTATTGAGTTCTTAGCTATATCTTAGAGCTTTTTAATTAGGTACACAATTGTACCCTCATTCTCTGAATTATCATATATTTTGCTTATATAGAACATTATCAGTAATATAGAAACAAACTTTAATTACTAATCCTTAGGAATATCTCATGGCTATCAAGAAACATAAAAATTGAGTCAGGTGGGAAGTACTGAAACCTGGGGAACTGCTGGAGAAAAAGTAACACTAAGCAGCACACATGATAATATAAATACAAAGTAATAACCCCAGCTGACCTTCAATCTACTAGTAATTCAATCTGACAGGAATTTTCTGGTAAGGCTGGCAAGGAACTTGATTAACTTTAGGGACAAAACCTGAACTCATGATTTAGGGCTGCATTGAATATAGACTTTTATTATTAAACAAAGGGAGCAGGGACAAGTAAGAACTCACTTTTATAGTTAACTGAGACATGGTTGATATTGCCTAAACCCATGAATTGTAGAAGTCATTAAAAGAAAAACAGTGGGAGGCTTATTACTAGAATGCTCAAGCAGCCCAAGTAACAAAATTTCACAGAAAAGATAAAATAGCAAGTAAACAAAGAAACGAAAAACAATGAAAAATGTCAAAAATAGGAGACATTTTTCACAGGAAAGGCTGAAATAAAGAAATCCTCATATAGGAAATCAGAAAAGTAAGAAATGTCAGTATTAAATCTGGCAAACTTTTTGAAGTCTATGTCTGTTAGTGTATAAATTGCTTTCCTTGTAATTACAATGTTTGAGTGACAAATTTTGCTGAGCATTTCTCAATTGAATTAGGTTTCCTAGCAGCTAGACAAACTTCACTGAAGAAAAAAAACAATTTTTCATGTAGTGTACATCCAAACAAGAAAGAAAATCCAGTCAAAATTGTTCAGTGAAAATATTTTCAAGAAGAAATTATCTGTCTGAAAATAATTCTTATAATGAGTTTAAAATATTTTAATCTGTATTTTCTGAAAACTATTATATTCATAGAATATCTTTCACTTGTAACAGTGTTTCTTGAACTAGAATTTTTAAATATAAAGAATAAGAGAGAGAAGTTCTGATATATGAATACATCTATTTTTCAGGGTCTGATTTTCATACTCTTGATTTAGTTGAATCCCTCAGTAACTTTTCATTACAGTGGCATTTTTCCATTCTTACATCAGTGAGCAGGGAAACAAGTTCTGTATGGGACTCACACTGTGTGTCAATGTAAACCTGTCTTACAAAATTTAAGCAATATTAACACAGGTACATACGTATGTGTATGTACACATATATGTACACACACATATCTAAAAATCACTACCTCACATTGTCATGCCTTATATATCTTTATATATTACAATATTATATTAAATTAGTAATCAATTGATTAGTTAATTTCAATTAATAATATAGTTAACCATTAATATTTTCTGTGATTTTGATCCACTTTTTAATATTACTTTAATACACTTTTCACTGTTCCATGCTTTGCCTTTACTGCCAGAACAAGAGTTAGGCATATGTACACCTGTATTTTCCTAGAGTTATTTGCCCTGTCCAAACAGAGCAAAGCACCTCTGTTTGCAAGCTTATTTATGGCACCAGTAGGTACCTCACTAGCATGTATTTTGGAATAGTCTCTCACCACAGCCTCTTCTAATGATCTAAAAGCCACAGGGATTTGTGTAGTATGCTAAACCTTTAGCACAAGCCAAATGCTGTGTCAGCACCAATTCTAGTTACTCTCTTTGGGGCCGTTAGATACACTTGGTGAGATTTCATTCCCATCATGTCTATAGTTTCAGCACTGCCTAAGGGGATTATAAAAACTAGTCATGTCTGTGTGAACCTTGTGGCATAGCTCAAAGAATATCCCTGAACTCAGGGCAATATTGAGTTATCTTTTATTTTTTTCCTCTCTGGCTACATTAAATAACACTTTGGTATTTAAATATAGTTTATAGTATATCGATGTTGAATGAGAGAGAAAGAGAGAATTTCACTCAGTGTGATTGCAAATAGAAATGCAAATACAAGAATAAAAATATTACTGTGCTGTACCTTTCTCCTCCCTGATTTGAAATTTGTGGAAATTTTCAAACCTTGACAATGACAGAGCTTCTCTCAGAGATGGTAGCCCCCAAGAGGGAGGCAGATTAATTTCAGAGCATGAGGGTATCTGATACTCTTCACAGCGTTAAGAAAGGAAGATTGAATGAGAGTTTAGGATGACCTGGAAGTGGCAAGGTGGTACAAGACGGGATTTTGTATTGTTTCATCAGTTTTACAGTGCAGGTCTTGACATAGTGTAGTGATGTGCTTTGTAATCAGCTTTATATTAACAGTCTGTTCCATGTACCCCACAAGCTTTGTATTTGGTTGTACCCCATTCTCCCCTCCTCCGAGGGCAGGACTGTCACTTTGGAGCTCTTCCCACGTCCGAGAATGTTCTCTGAGAGGGCCCAAGGTGACAGGTCCTGACTCGGGGACTCCTCCTGCATCCCGGGGAGATTGGCTGTGAAAACGATCAATCAGCAGTCAGGACACCCCCCCACCCCTCCATCCCGAGGTGTCCTGGTTGGTTGACCCCTGGATCCATCCCCTATCCCCACACCCCCTTAAAAGATGTTGCACTGAATTGTTCTCTGCTCTGTCTGGGTAGAAGTTTTGAGGTGGGAAGGTACCTTGGGGTGCCTTCAATAAAATCAACTCTGCCACCTCAGCCAGAGTCACTCCTTTCTTCATCTCTGTCATCACAATTCACCTGCCACAGAGTGCCACGCTGGGACCCACCGTGTGGGCTGGACCTGCCAAGCAGCAGAGGAGCCGTACCAAGGCTTGTATCAGAGCCAGGATTAGCTGGGCAAGCTATCAAAAACAGTCCCAAATACAACAGAGATACTATAAGGCATGAGTAATGGTATCACTGTTTGTATGGTAAGCATAGAAACACCATTAGGGGACATTTAAACAATCCAGCTGGCCATTCCATTCTTTTTGTCACAAGAGACTGAGCATAGTGTTAACAAAATAGCAAAAGGCACAGCCTGGAAA
The DNA here is from genome assembly GCA_013397245.1 of Thryothorus ludovicianus. Classification (NCBI taxonomy): domain Eukaryota; kingdom Metazoa; phylum Chordata; class Aves; order Passeriformes; family Certhiidae; genus Thryothorus; species Thryothorus ludovicianus. Next base: position 179,806 of record VZTB01003738.1, read on the forward strand.
CTGGGCCTTCTGTCTATGAAAACACCATTTTCAGACTTTACCAAAGACTTTCTGGTTGTTTCTATTAAAGCCTAGGAAGTGTTTTGTTAACTCTTTCTGTTTCATGTATTGCAAAACAGTAATTACAGAGATTCTTTTCAAAATTTGTGCAATATAACGGGGAAAATTGAAGGGGACTTCCTTCATGAATATGGCTCTTGAATGAGAAAAACCAGGAATAGTTTCCTAATTTTTTTATTGGTACATAACTTTGCTATATGGGCTAAATACATTCTTACACAACAACTAGTGATTTACATTAACCATTATTTTGATTGACTAAATGTTGCCAAAGCATAAACATTTTAATATACTTATTTCACACCAGTGTAAAACTTGAAAACTTTTCATACATAGGACAACTAAGGTAATTTTTTTAACTTCTGTTTAACACTTGATTTTAAAGAAAAAGTTTTCTTTTGAAACATAACTGAAATAGCTGTCAATGGATCTTCAAAATGACAGTAATCTATTTTTAAATAGCCTATCTTTTTATTCCTTAACATTGTAGATGAAAGAGTTGTGTCTAGAACTAGTATTTTTTAAGAGAAAAAAGGACTCTTTTCACTAAGTGTCCTATTTCTGACTATTTTGCATCCTAACAAACCTGTGTCCACCAAGGATTTCACAGCTGTCACTCTACAGCACTTTCTGATCTCCTGGAGTTTCATTAACAGCAGCAAGAAACAAATACTTGTGCTCTAAAACCTCAAATAATTGTTACTTCATATAAAATAAACAATGCTGCTAATGTTACAAGCAAAGGAACAAAAAGAAAGCAAAGACAGATCTGAGTTGTTCTGTGTGCTTCTAATCATGGCTAGAACCTACCTTAGCTAGACTCGTTATTGAATGAAATGGAATTTTATACACTAATAGTAATATTGTAACAGAGAGCTTGAGATCTTAAGTTGCCATTTAAGAGGAGGATTTGTCTTGCTTTTAGTTATCCTGAGGCCTAAAAAAGTATTTGAATTGGTTTTTTATTAAACATATTTACATCTTTCAGCCCAAAGCTATACTATTGCATAGTCAGGACGTGTGATTTAAATCCTCTGACAGAAGGAATCAACCGTGGTAAAGAATCTTGATTAAACATTTTCGTGGCTAGGTAGGGCACCCCACAAGATAACTGACAGTAAGAAACCTTCAAATTATGTCAAACATAATTTTGTTTTGAAAATCAATTTTGTAATGCTTAATCAGCCCTCCGGTAAGCAACTATTGATTTAAATTAAATCAGAAAAGTTTACATGCAAATCAAAACTGAATTAGTTGGCTGTTTAGAGGTAACTTTCTTCTCTACTCAAAATGGTGATCAGAAAGTGAGAAAGAAAAAAAGAATGAGAAAAAGATGCAAGACATATTTTACTTGCTAGCAAAGTAACAAACACCTTGTTTTGTTTGTTGATAAAAATTCCTGCCTTCTTTTATAATCTACGATATATTTTCTGTACCAGCCACTTCTGTATAACTTAACAAAACCCTCAAATTGGAGGAGTGGTGCTCAGTCCAAATGACTGTGTATGAAACAGGCATGAATACACAAAACTGATTACAGGAACATAGAAGTGGTTGCAAATTTTGGATGGATGGATGGATGGATGGATGGATGGATGGATGGATGGATGGATGGATGGATGGATGGATGGATGGATGGATGGATGGATTAACTAGTGAGGAATAGAATATTTTTTTTTCTGTTTAAATTCTTTTCTAAGAGTGTAGTTGTCCCAAAGGGGGAATTTCAGCTTCTACCTACTGCTAAAATTGTAAATTCTTAAGATGGTCTCTTGTGCTTCTGAACTGACGGTCCAAAACAATGTACAAAAACAAAATCTCTGTACAAAACCCAGAATCACTGCAAGCTTTTCTCCTAAGCAGTTACTTAGAGAGTACCACAGTCTAGAAGTAGGATCTCTGCAGGTATGTGTAGGATTACTTGATTTTATAAGCTTTTTCCCTCTGCAGTCTTTTATCTGACAATGCTAAAGTGGGTAACAATCAGTTTTAGTTTCCCTAGTGTGGTCTGAAAGTCAAACATATTTTTCTCAGAAACTGGTTTTCAAAACTATCAAATCCTGCCCTAAAGCAATCATCCGGGGGCATCATTATGATTCTTTCTGATCTGAGCTGATTTAAATTGATGATCGAGCTGAAATCTGCTTCACATTCCTGACTGCAGATATAAAGGAACAGGATTAATTTTATTTTATTGATCTTTTTGTTTCTGGGGTAGGTCAAATTTTCACACACATGCATTAAATTAATGTTGCATCTAATCACAGGTATGGAAGAACCTAAACACATGCAAATTCAGCCTAAAATTTCCCATGATTCTATGGAATAAGTTGGAGAAAATTCTTTCCTTTTTATTTCCCTACTATTTATATCACTAATTGATGACATATATAAGGTTTGGTACCCACAGGAGAGACACTAAACAGCAGATAACCAGCATTATCAAACACAAATTTTAATGCAACACTTTGCACCTCATCTGCTGTTATACTAAATATGTCAAAAAACAGCACATCTCAGAGTCAAGCTTTTTCTGCTTTGAGGAGTTTTACTTTGAGACATTCTGCTTTTGGTACACATTTTGTTCTTTGGGATTTTTCCCAGATAAAAAGTAATCTTTAGTGTTCTTTAGACTATGCTGATATTCAAAGAATCAGTATTAAAAAACAAACCCTAAAAGATGTGTCCTTATGCATGTCTCATTTCTTGCAAGAAAAAAAACACAAATAAACAAAGAACATAATAAAAAATTGACAAGATAATATTTGAACCTATCAAGTTATTAAAAAGCCCCACATTTAAAGCTTCAACTATTTATCCAGATATGTATTTATCTAGTTTGCATTTCATCATATCATATATTTTTTACAATATAAAAATCTGAAATTTTTCTATATTGCATTTTTTTAACACACTTCATCATAGAGCCTTAATTAAACCCTCCTTCTTATTTTTGCTACCCTGAAGGGTATTAAATACAAATTCAAGTCCCAATGAGCTTTATTTTGGCTATAGATTTCCATATAGCCAAATCATACTGTCTATAAACACATCAAATCACTGTTCCACAACGAGAAATGAGAGATGAGAGTATTCCTTAAGTGCTTTTTCAAACCAAGGCATTATCCATACAAGACAAATGGGTGTATTTGCACTTATACACTAGGAGATGCATGAAAGAATCGTAATGCAACATAATTATACCTTTGTCCACAGTAGCTTTGCAAAGGCATTTCATTCCTGACTGTCACTGTCCTCTGTCTTTCTGCACCAAGGCTCCCAGGCAGCTGAGTACCCTAATGCTGGCTTACTGAATGTGCCTTCAAAGCAAAAACCACCACTCATTCTGAATGCTGCACAACAAAAGATAGTAGCAGGAAAGGTCACAAAATTCATTTTCTCTAACGACCTAGGTATTCATTCAAATATGAAAGAATGCTGCATTTGATTTGCTCCTCGGGTGTTTTTAGCTGTTTTTTCTTCCACCAAAAAGGCTAAATAATCACATCTCTAAACCATTCATACTGACACATCTTTAATAAATGCATACAGATGAGAGGACAAATAGCAGATAAGAGATTTAGGAAAATACTTTTTGAAGAAACACAATTTATTTTATGGTCTTTGAAAAGCATCTGACAGCAATCCACAATGGCTGGTGAGCCTAAGCAGTGGTGTAAAGAGACCAAAGTGGTGCTGCAAAGTTCCAAAGTGGAACTGTAAACCTATAAAGCTTAACCTTTAGCTAGTAGACTAAGTCCCAGTGCCAAAACATAGTTAATTACAGACCTTTAGAAGAACTTCAGTAAAAATGCTTCTTCCATTAATTCACAAAAATATGTAAACATATTTGCAATTGCAATGACAGGCAAAGAAACTTGAGACCTTTGATTATGCAGTAATTATGGAACAAAAAATATTTCTTAAAAGACATTCCTTCATAAAGAAAAATCATATTTCAATAGGGTAGATGTGTATGTGTTTCTCCTTATATTAGGTTATAAACCAAATAGGATTCTTCCAAAATTTTAGCATTCTTCTTGCTCTATCAAAGAACTTTTTGGGATTTGTTCAGGTTTTTTAAAATAGAGCCACAACACTCCATGACAGCCTTCTGAACAGTAAAACCCCTAGAACTTTGTATAAGGATTTATTATCACTACATGGAAGATTCTGTGTATTATCTGAGAAAGAATAGAAGGCAAAACAATTGAACTCTGCTCAGAATACATAAGGCAGAATATAGGCTACATTCAAGAGCAATCAGTCAGTCTTCCCTTTGTCACCTTGACCCTTTTAGTCAAAAGTTTTTATTTAGTACTGCAAAACGGCTCAGCTCTGCACCACTGTCCCACTGTCAACAATCAGCTCTTTAAAAGGAGGCAGAGATATTTAAGAATCTCTACATTTTAAAAAAATCAGGAGGTGCTTATTCCTGTAACTAGGAATTCATTGTCCTCCAATCTGCAGTTACACACACCCAGATACACCCAGCAGGCAAGGGGCAGGCAGTAGCTGTCAGTTGGTGATAGACTCTGATTTGGGAGCATATTGTTTGCCAACCTTTGAATTAAAGTCCCTAATAACAGCAGCTTTTAATTCCTGGCTTATTACAAGTGGCAGTGTGTTGTATTGGTCATTGGGTTTAGACCCCTCAGCAATGCTGCGGGATTTGCTGAGTGAGTTGGGGTTTTATTCTGCTTACTAGGTGTCTCTCAAGTCATCAGCCAGATACTTGCTGGCACTGTTCCCTCAATAGGGATAATGAATCATGACAGTTCATCTCAAATTGCCCAGCTCAAACATTTAAATGTCTACCACGATCTACCAATGAACCCATCTGAGTGCCATTGGGGATCAGTAGGAGAAACATATTAATACACATGGGGTTTGGCAGCATGTCAGGCTTAATATATCACAACAGCTAAGATAATACAGTTGTGCCTTCCCCTCCCCTGTCTTGTGGTGAGAAGAGAATGCCAGCAGTGTGATATCACCAGGGAGTGCAGTGGTGCCATCCTGCACCATTTGCAGCATCTCACTTTGTATTCATCCACTTCCTTACGTGACATTTTGAAGTAAACTTTTTTTTTAGTAGAGAAGTTTTAAGCTTTGCAAGAAGTCAAATGAGCTTTTTAAAAGTATCTTTCAGAGGTATTTAGAAAATACTTCTGTAGCATTCTGATTAATAAACTTAATACCCATCTATTTCCCTCTTCTATACTAGAACCATGACAGACCAACATGAGCTCATAACAAGCCAATAGCTCAATTTGCTAATGTAATTTTTTAGTCAGAGAATCTTAAACATTACTGACATGAAGTAGTTGAAGGACAAATAGAAATGTCTTAATATGTAGCTCCAACTGGCTATATATTTTCTCCCAAAGGCCTTGAAAAGCAATTTGAGATAAAGACCTTTTCATTTTGGAAAAGCATTACTCTGTTTTTGGTGCTGTTTATATATGCTATACTATGGACTATTATAAATACTTGAAGACACATGCCTTATTTCCAATCCAAATGAAAAAAAAACACAAAACAACCCCAAACAAGGAAGAAAAACCACTTTTCTCAGAAGAAGCTACAGTGACCAAAGAAAATTCACTTCTTTTCCATTATGGAAGGGATAATACCCAGTAGAGAGAAACTTTTTGATAACAGTAATGTCTCTGGACACACGTAATGGGAAGAAAGGCATGTTACGGCTCATTACATACAGCACTTAAGTGTTAAATTGCAGGTGAGCTAAAATAGAATATAATTCTTAGGAAGAGACAGCAGTGAAAGGATTTGGAAATCTATCCCAACAGAATTGCTCTTAGAGCTAATACTTTGTGGCTTAGTATGAAAAGAATTATCCCCTTTATTAATCCTGCCTATGTGGTATGGGTATCCAAACAGAACCTAGTAACATTCTTAATTTTCTCCAGAAGACTAAAACTTGGAGTGGATTTCTTTAATATGTTATTCACAGAAGGTTTTGAAGAAGATTTCTTGCAATTCATTTTCTCCTATGTCAGCAACTGCACAAAAGCTGCAAAAACATTGTCAAAATGAGAAAACATTTGTGTAAAATTTGTTTGCCATTATAAGACCCTTATTTCAGTTATTCCTTCAACAAAAAGACATAACTTTGATATTCAGAGACAGAACACAAAGTGTCTTAGTGAAGTGGTAGTATGCTTCTGAAATAAAACTCCTGCTTAACCCAGTTTGTTTTGTGTTTGTCTCTTTGTGGAGAAATTCTAATACATGTAAAGTAGATTCTTTAGGGAGAAAGCTAAACAAGATTCTCTGGCTTTAATATGCACCATATTCTCCAGCCCTTCCCAGGGACAGAAGAATTGCAACCAGACTTGTGTTTTGGAAAGTTTCAACACTTTTGCATAGTGAGGATGGCTGATCCAGAGAAAATAGATCTAGTTCCAAGTAAAAAATCCCAAACTGTCTATAATGTTGTTGTAGGGGCCTCAACATCATTTTTTGTCTGCTGACTTACTTCCACCACACCAAATTGCAAACTACTGTAAATCTCACCACCAGAAGTTACATTTTGACAACGCATAACAAAGTATAGTGAAGTGCTGCTGTGATCTTAAAAGCACTCATTTTCAGCCACAGTTCCAGCTGCTCTTAAGGAGCTTTTCTTTCTTACAAGGAAGAAGGATGGCTGTAATAGGAGGGCAAAGGGAATAGTAAAGAAAGGACTCTCAAGCTAGACTTGCATTTGAAACTATTTGAAAGTTATTTCAACATATAGGAAACTCCACTGCCTTACTGAATATTAGGATTCATTTCTATCCTTTCCTTTACTTTTTTTCCTCTAGTTTCTCTTATCTCCAGATTGTCTTGTTTTGTCAAAGAGAAAGAAATTTCTACCTGTTTTTCCTTTCCCCCTCACCCTGAATACTCATTACAGTTGAATCACTGTATTAACAGAAATTTTTACACATTGCCTTGATGCATAAACGATCCAACAACTTTTGTTCCTAACCTAGTCTAAGAGACTGCATGCTTCTGAATGTGCATTGATATTACTCAATTTCTTTACTTGTAAACACTAAAAATGATCTGAACCACTATTCCAGTGGGCTCATTTGCCATAATAAGACCTTAATGCAAGCAAATATATCTTGAAATTCCTTTAAAGACAACAGAATTATTTTTTAAACAAAGAATTAGGGCACTTTCATCAACATGAATTCTAACTAAAGCCAACTAATTAGTTACACATTTTTAAGGAAGGCAAGTTTTGTTCTCAATCACTATTAAGAGCAAAGGAAGGGAATATATGAAAAGTAATTGGTAGTTAACTTCACATGCAAGTAGCAGTCAAGCAGAGAAAATATTTGTCTCAGCACAATCAAAACATAAGAAACCAAATCAATAAACATTACTTTGTGAGAATAAACTAATTAAATTTTCTGTAAAGAAAGATGAAAGTACATGTAACTCCATGGGTAAAGGGCAAAGACATGAGCAGATGCAAAGCTGGGATTCTCCTCAACAGGTAAACTGATAAAAGGTCAAAATCCACATAGCATAACACATACAGACAGCTAACCAATTCAGCTGCAAGACAGGGAAACCACTCTGGCTTTAGTGCATAATCTATTAATAAATAATAAATAAAGTATCTGACAAGCTGGAAAAATCCGAAGCAGGCAAGAATTCAACACCCATATATCATACACGTGCATGTATATGTGCACATCAGTATGCACATGTATCCGTCCCAATTGAAGTGATTATTTTGCTTTCAGAAAAGGATCCCATGTATTATATGCTTCTTGTTATTATAAATAAATCTGCATTTTCTCAGCTCTTGTATATAGAATTGCTCCAAAACCCTTCATATAGGTGGTAGCTCATTTTTTCCCACATCTTGTCAGAAATCAAGTTATTTCCTTTAAAAATTTGGTGGTCTACTTCAAGTAAAATAGTTAGCTTGCCTCTTTTAGTAAAGCAACCATATTGCATAGAGTTATCAACGATATTTTTAATGCCCAATTATCTCTCTGTATGCAGTTACTGGCTGTAAAATCTGTGGTACCACTTCTCCTCTCTGGGTACCAGGCCCAGAATGGGTTCTGATTCCTCTTACTGCTATGGAGCTCCTGTGTTCTCTCTGAGACTGCAACTTTCTTACCCAGATCCACATGCATGGCTTTGCACAGCTCATTGCAGCTGCAGTTCTGGCTTCACATGGGAATGGCTACACTCACTGGTGAAAGTTATGAGCCATAACTATTCATATAGATACATATCTACAGAACGGGGACATGATTTTCAGAAACCTGAATGAAAAGATTCCTTCACAAAAAAAAAAA
>VZTB01003740.1:0-61736 GCA_013397245.1 Thryothorus ludovicianus
AATAAATATTATATTTTATGAATTTTTCAGTAATATTTTTAAAAGTCAACATAAATTTCAGGAATGTCTCTGATGACTTAGAAATTGTATGGACAAGGGGAAAATACAATAATTGCAGGAAATTGATTTGAATGTAAACATATTTCAGATATACTTTTGTATTCCCTGGCTGAGAAAATCAGCTAGCACTTATCTCTTTAGTTCCAATTATCAATACAAATTTAGAGAGTATGATGACAGAAAAGTGCACAATTCAGTGAACTCTAAATTATTTTCAGTAGATATTGAAAGTTCAGGTATGAGTCAGGTAGCATATTTTTAAAACTTTGAGGGGACTGTTAAGACATATGGACTATTTACTCTTGGTTCCTAAAAGAGTAAAATGAAATTCCTTCTTGTCGTTTACCATAGAAGATATGGCTTTGTGATAAATCCCCTCCTCTACATGAACTGAATAACCATATTGCCAGAAATGAATTCTACCTGAAGTCTGTTATAAATAGTATTCATTTTCTCTTTTACTCACAATTGTGGAAGCAGGATCTAGAATCTGGATATGTTTTCATTCTTCCATTGAAGAACACCAAATTACAGTCAGACTTCGTCTCTTTCACAATTCATAAATCTTACCAATTTGGTCAGAGAAATTAATCAGCTTGAAAAGCTGTCACGTCCTTTCTCACTGGTAATTTTGTCAAGGCACTTTTATCCACCCCTGAGGACCAGGGGCTCAAACCTCCGTAAGGTGATGATTACCCAGCATTGAGGACTTCAGCTACTAGGCTTCTGTAAAAAACTGGCATCATCAAACTATCTCCATTGTAGTGACCAGGAATGACAGTGCAGGGATTGAATCAATCCAACTAAATTAGGCATAATATTAGCATTGTAAATAAGTGAGCCTTTTATGGAACACGGCTCCATTCTTCTGTTCTCTTAATTGTGATGTATTCTGGTAGCACCATGTATCTCGAGTTTTTACAAATTCACAAGAATATATGTCCAAAACTTATGAATTGAATTAAAAATTGAAATGATAAATAGTTATATATTTCCTGAGAATAGTCATTTTTATACATTCCCTTAAAATTAACCACTTAGACTGGGAATTATATGGATTATAATAACTTTCTGATTTGCATCTAGTGTCGTTTTGGAGAGAATAGTTTGGTTTGGTTTGGCTTTTTCAACTTGCAATAATATGGAAATGTCAGTTAGACTCAGCCTATTTTCTTTACTACAGTAATAACTATATTGTTAATTATATATCTTACATAGAATAATTGCTACCTAGTCAGTGTAGGAAGCACAACATTATAAAAATTCACTTTCCACTATTTGTTGCTATTCTTTACTCAAATTGCTTATTAGACACTGGTCTCTATTCCTTCCTTCTGCTGTTAAATTATTAATTGCAAAATTTGTATTTTTATTGCATACACACTCACAGATATTACTTTTATTAAAGCTTTTGCTATTGCTACAACATTTATATCTTTTTTTATAGACAACTACATTCATAGTTCAAAAAAACTTTCTCCTAGGTCTTACCAGTTCACATCAATGCTGTGGCAATGTTTGGCTTGCAGCTAGTTGATGTTCTGCTTTGGTGAAGAGCTCCTGACCAATAAAGGAGTTGAATTTACTATCTGATGAATTTGTAAAAAAAAAAAAGGAGAGTTAAAACCTCTTTGAACAAAAATCTAATGCTAGTGCAAAAATGAGTGGATATTAACAAACCTTGCAAGCCTTTGTGCTCATAATTAGAGGATAGTCCTCTCTTCACCTAACGGCATTGTGGAACAATCTTCAAATGGGTACAAAAGGACAAAAAAAAATTAGCATGGTGGATTTTTAAGGGAAAGTGACTTCATGTTTTGGAGCCTTCCTAGAGTTTTATTTCCATGTTTCGGCATGTTTAAATCATGTTTTTCTGCTTAAATTTAAATCTACTATATAATTTTGCAGAACTGAAATATATGTATGGATATAATATTCTGGAGAAGAGTTCTGGAGATAAGAAGGACATTTCCATCATTTAATGAAATGTCTTTTCTATATAAGGTAAAAGCCAAATACTATTTGAAAAATACATAATAAACATTAAGATTTTTTAAATGATCTCCCAAAATAAGACATAAGTCCAATAAAGGTGTGGTTATAAACACTATACATCTAAAAGAATCCCTTTACAGTCTAAAATATGATGTCGAAAATGATTATCAAATTCTTTTCAATGAGATAGAATTAAGAGATATCTTAGATTTTTTTTAAATTTAAAATGAAAGATGATATTTGAATAATTCTCAAAATTAAGCAAGAATTTCTATTAAAATATCTAGAGTCCTTCAGAAGTTTTGTTGAAAAAATGTCAGTGCCACACAATAGATGTTAATTAATCATTTGAAAAGAATAGTTTTCCAACAAAAACACTTTGTGAAATGAGGTTTACTTACTTTTGACCTTTTAATATAATACCTTGCAGTGTAATTTGTCACTTAAACTTCTTTTATAATATTCAGTGTAAAAAAGCAGTCACTTCTTCACAAAGATTCATCCTAAGTAATTACCAATACACATCACACCAGAAAGTACTTTTCTCCATTGGCTGTGAAGTGGTCCTAGCATGATTAGCTCAGAGATAATAAATGTCTAGATTGAGGGTGTCTAAAATGTCTCCATCTTATCAATGATTTGAATGAATATGTATTAAATTTATAATCCCACCTCCCACAAATAAATGTTGATGACCCTTTTCTTGTTTTGTTTAGCTAAAATTCTCAGCTTGTAAAGTAATCCTTACTACTCAAACCCATTCAAACAGCAGTTTTCCCGAGTTTTCTGCTTTGCACCAATCACTTTTTAGTATTCACCTACTCCCTCTTACCCTTTCTATTAAACATGACCACTTTCTTCCAAATACATAGTCTATTCCTATCATCTTTTTTCAGTGTGAATAGGGTAGCTACTAAATCTGATCAGAAAATGTTACCCTGTATTTGGTTTATTCAAATTGTACTCTTCTCTCTCCCACATTGTTTAGTCAAAAGACTAAAACCTTCCAATAAAATATAATAATCTAATATCACCTTCTTTTCCTTAAACTTTCTCTTCACAATTTTTTAGTGAATTTAGGCAGACCACCCAAACCCCAAGAAGACAGAAACTATCTGGCTACAGATATAGTGACACTACAGTCATTTTGTCTTTGTACTTCTTTTTCAGCTTCTACCAGTTCTTTATTGCTGTAAACTGAAAAAGAAACTCACGAGGCAGTGCCTTATTTCTGCTGACTATTTATATGGCAGTAAGGAAAAAAATTTAGCTCCTGTGTACAAACACTACTACTACTACTACTGCTACTACTACTACTACTACTACTACTACTACAAATCATTGATAATTAATAAATGATAAACAATTTCATTTCAGTGACAGAGGATCTTGTTTCTACACTGCAAAAGTAGTACCACAAATATTAGATATTGAGTCTAAGATAAATCAATGGGACCTGAAGGGCATTAATCTCTTTTCTTTTAACACCTCTAAGTCCTTAAGACTAAATTAATAACTCTTGAAAGGATTTTTATTTTGTCCCAAATAAATTTTCTTTTGCTTAGATGTCTGCTTGTATCTACAGAATGTGTTTTAATTAATGGCATTTCTCAGAACAAATAATATAAAGATTATTTTATTACCTTTGGAATAAGGCTTTATGGACATTGGTATTCCATGTAGGTTTGTAATCCAAAATCAATTGTGTCACAATTAACATTTCTAACAATGAAACTTTTGTCTGGCAGTGGATTTGGGCTATTAACAATGCAGGTTTATGAGTTAGAATGACAATTACTTACATGAACCTCAATTGCACTACTAAACCAAGGTTTTGTACCAAGGAAAGAATTTCAAAACTTTAAAAAATAATTCTCTCCTACAGAGTCTTCTGCAACTTCCTATGACAAAGATACAGCATGATACAAACAATACCTATCCATACCCCTGAGTTTCATGTGTATAGATAGCTTCCTCCCTCGCCTAGAAATTGTGGCAAATCTGTTTTTACTCCACTGCACTGTGAAAACCTTTCCTTCCTGTTTTGACTTCAGGGGAATTTGTAGACAGCCAGGGAAGTTTTATCAGGACAGTTTTATCATGCCACAAATCTTTATAATTTATGCCAATTATAATTTTCTTTTTGTAGTTAAATGACAAGGACACGGAGAGTTATTACTGGTGACTATGATGAAGTATTCAGCCAGATACAATCCACCATGAACAGAGGAAAGAAGGCAGGAAGGCAGGAAGGCAGGAAGGCAGGAAGGAAGGAAGGANTAACTAAGTGAGGCCTAAAATTTTCTCTAGGAAATATTTTTTGATAGAAAGTAATATTTTTTGATAGAAGTTAAATTTATGAAAGTCACAAGTTATGAATACTTCTATTTTCAAAAATAATTATCAGAACAAAATCTGCTTATATTTAGATATATATATACATGTATATATGTTGTCCTAAAATCAAAATATTTAAACATGTGCTTGTTATCATTCTGGAAAACTAAAATTGTAAGATGATTTTGATCAACTACTCCTATGGCCCGGATAATTAGCTACTTGGAAGCATCCCCATAAAGCATTTGTGGTGTAGCATATTCCCACAACCAGGTAGAAGTTGATGTATATTCTCTATACTGTTGTTCATCAAGAAAGCTCAATCAGCACAGGATGAAAACACAGGTGGTGGAGTTTAAAGACTCTACCTTTGATTAGGTGGGGTAAAGCCTTTTGATAATTTTCAATATAATAAGTAAATAAAAAAAAACCAATTATAAATAAATAAACGAGTACTTCAATAAAGATTTTCAAAAGCAGCAACAAAGATTTTTCTATTGTAAGAATTAATATAATTCAATTCTAGCATGTTATATCTGATTATCTAGTGAGTCTAAAATACATTTAAAAACTGATGATGGCTATAAAAATGCCCACTATGCTGCATCTGAGAAGAATAAATCTTTTAAGACAATTTAGGAGTACATATACAGATGTTTAGTTTTTTTGATCAGTTGCACAAAACAGAAATATATTACACAGTCCTGAAATATATTTGATATATGCAGTGACATTATGCCATGTATTAGGGAAAGCTTAAAGAGAAGAAATACTTTCTGAGAGAGAAGCTGCTTTGCTGGTTCATGCCAAGCATTCTGCCATTTAGTGTATTATGCTACACATATCTTCCCTGTGCTGTAGTGGACTGCTTTCAGCTGTGGAGATAAAGGATTTTCAGTGGAATTCTACAGAGAGTGATCACTGATTTGTGTTCTTCTGTGCTTAAAATTCACTGAATAAATTTTACAATTATGTAGTGTCTAACTGTCTACCAACAGTCATACTATGAAAATAGGAAATAGAAAATATTATTACTTAGTCTGCAGCACTCTACTGCATTTTCCTTTCTTTTCTCTGTCCCATCCTCTTCTCTGCTTTCTTAATTTCTTCATGTATGTGTGACTATTTTCCTAGCAGGAAGCTTATTTATATATGGCAATATTGATAAAAGCAGCATGCGTTGCTTTGATGCCAAAAAGATTTGGCACATCTTGGGGAGAATGACAACCCCATTTCCTTTTTCATCAGGTGAATGCTGTTGAGAAGAGCATACATATTTCTTACTTTTCTCATTGATGACTAAATCTTTAGCCATATAAATATAGATGGTAGTGGTAAGAATATAAAGAAATGCATCAAGATTGAAATACATCAAATATTTCTCAAGTATTCCGACTTCTGCTTCTGAATGCATGAATTGGCTCACAGATCCATCCAGGAAATTTTCGTGTCCAAGACACCTTTTTGGTTCAGACATGCATTTACATTTACATAGATTAAACTGGATCAGAAATGTTTCCATCTTGAAAAGAAATTATATCACAATGTAATTAAACTAATTCTAAATAAAAATGAGAGATCTCAGAGGAAATATGATTTATTTTTTAAGAGAAGTTTTGTTTAAGTATTATCAAAATGCTTATTATCAATGTGATCAACAGAATTATGGCAGAAAACTGCATTTAAAATATACAGTCATTAAGCTTAATATAGTTATACTAAATATTAAAAACCATGTAAGTCAAAAGAAGTTAAAGGTAAAAAACAGAAATATTATTTATTTCCATTTTTATGATTGGACTTTAGTAAATGTTCAATAGGAGCTTGTGGGAGATTTGTCTTAAATGCAATTATTCTTGATGAAGAAAAATTGTTCAACTTTTTCCTATCAGTTTTGAATGTAATGTTTTCATTATTTTGCTGAATTCACGAGCACATGGAAAATGTCTAAAGCTTCTAAATAACATCACAATTTTAATATACAAAATTCAAATGTATGAGAATAGCTCCGTGAGGAAATAATTCTGAATGTGCTCCTGCCCTAGGGAGATAAAGTTGTTATAAGCAAGCAAAAAGGTCAAAAGCAAGAAGAGAAAACAAAGAAAGTAGAAGATGACATTAGCCCAAAGGGTTACCTGAAGCAGACAGATGCAAGAACCACACTCATGAGACTCCTTGTTTGCTCTGAGTGAGTCACTTACAGACACTGAAGACAATTACAACTCCCAAAGAAGAATATTTTGTTTTCTTTTAAGAATAAAGAAGCAGAGAAGGGAAGAGAAAGTGAACCTTCTAATGTTAGTTTCTAAAACCATCTATCTATCTATCTATCTATCTATCTATCTATCTATCTATCTATCTATCTATCTATCTATCTATCTATCTAATCTATCTATCTATCTATATCTATCTATCATCTATCTATCTATCTATCTATCTATCTATCTATCTATCTATCTATCTATCTATCCATCTATCTATCCATCTATCTATCTATCTGATGTATAGAACAGTTTTAACAATATCAGATGAAAAAAATATATCTCTCATCTGTGGTTTCTTGATATGAAGACTTATTTCTGGTACTGGGGGAAGATGGAGAAAAAACCATACTGGTCTTACTTTTAACTGCAGCCATAGTGATTACATGCTTTCTGAATGACATCGATAATTAGATCTTCCTGTAACACTTCTCATTACAAAACAATGGGAAACTTAGGCAGTGTGAATATTCACTCAGTTCTGCTTGATTTTAAAATGTTGCAATTTTTTCCTCAAGTTGGATTGTTTTTGTTTTTTATAATGTAGCTATGAAACCATAAAGGTCCATTTCTTGAAGGAAGTTCCCTGAATAGTTCAGCTGTTTGATTTCTTCATTTTGTTACCTTTCTTGATATTTATTTCTTAAAATAGACATTTATTTGGCCTTGAAATAAGTATATGAAACCATTTTGTTTGCTTCAGTATTTTTAATAGAGATCTTCTACAGCTATCCAAGATTGTGGTTAGGTTGGCCATTTCCTTTTTTGTAGGGAAGAATTATCAGAACTGGCAAAACAAACCAGGTTCTCTATAAACTAATCATTAAGAGTTGTTGATTTTACTAATGTTTGGCTTCGCTAACAAAACATTTATGATGCTGTAGCCCATTACATATAAGGAAGTTGTAAGATTTTACTACCAGTAACACTTTTTATGGAATCCCATTTATTGCTATATCAATAAATAATTTTTATTCTGCATCAGAGTGGATCCACTTGATTAGCTATTTTAGTTAACAAAGTCTAGAAGGTAAAGCTCTCCCAGATTACATAAAAATTTTGCTTATTACATTGGTATCTTTGGTTTTATCTGTTTTACTATAGCACATGTTTATGAAAGTAGCTAATATAGTAATTTTAACATTAGTGCCTAGAGTAAAGAAAGAAAATTATGGAAATTATATTCCAGCAGGCCTTCTCATCTCTCTCCAGAAGGAATGTCTTGTTGGTAAAAAAGGCCATAATACATGGAGTCTTTATTTCTATTGTCCATACATATTCACTTAGTATTCTTTGAAGAAATATGATTACACACTTCTTCTTCACAAGTTTTTTACAAAGTTTCATTTTGTGTCTCTTTGTTAAGTGGAAGTAGGAAATGCAATTCTACTAACACGTTATTGCTGCTATAGAGTCACATAGTGTTTTCTCAGGCTACTTGAGAAAAAGTTTGACATATGAGATATTGATCCCTCACTTGGCACGAATTGCTAGACCAGTCATATGGTTTCATGGTAGGCAACATTTGTAGTGTGTAAGTCTGAATTTTACATACTTAGAAATGGGCATGCCTTAAATGTAACATCCCCATGTATTTTTGAATCAAAGTTTTAAAAAAATTAGAAATCTATATGAATAGTTATATTCTATCTTATACTTCATCTTGATTGTCTGAATGTGGTTCTTGGGATAAACAGGTACTCCACTTGTACTCTGCAAAGATATTTTTATTCCTAAGTGGACTTTTGACTTACCTCTAAATCAGACACCATGTTTTAAGAAAGAATTATTTCATTTTGAAAGATTTCATTAAGAAAGCATGATTTCAATGACATGCATATTATATATATGCATAATGCCAAATGAAAATATATATTTACTATATTCATAGGAATTAATCTATTTTATATTTTTAATATCCTTAAAATTTATGAAATAATGGCCTTTTATAAGGGTTGCAGGAAATTTTATCATACAGCCCTAAAAAATGACTTTTTTCTTACACATTCCTTGGATAGTTAACTTTTTTTTTATTGTTTTTGTTTGTAATGCTTTTTTAGGCCAGGCTTTCTTTTCTTCACAGTATTTGCTAAGGAGTAATTTGTGGTTTCCCAATAAATAGATTGGTTTCGACTTTCAGCTTTAAATGCTCTTTTCTGATCTACTATTGCTCTCCTCAAGGGTTTGACAAGCATTAGTGCTCCAGCCCCAATACCTTTCCTCATGGTCCTGCTCCAGCATATCCCCTACAGTCAAAGCTGCAGGCAGAATAACACTTGAAAACAGCTGTGTAATGTTACTCTATTTATTTCTAAATCTTACAAAAAACATTTTGAAGTCCTGGGTATCTTTGGCCCTGAGTAACCTTCTGACACATAGTGGAGAGAATGAGAGAACAAAGGTATGTGGCAGACACCACTCATTTATTGCTTAAGTCATAAAAATATACATTTAATGATTAGTGGAATGACAGCTTATTTGGATTATTGAGGCATATTCAGACAACCAGAAAGGAAAAAAAATTATAACTGTAATTATAATAGATCAGTGTTATAATAGATTTAGTGACAATAAGACTGAAACCAGCTTTAAAACTGTGTTCTGACAAGCATTCAAATGCTGGGAAAAAAGCTGGGCCATTTACTCTGCTGGATTGACTTTATATGTTCACATAAAAAAACTGACTCACATTTTGAGTGATATATTACAAGACAGTAAAAAACCCACCATTTCTTGTTGAGATGACATATTTGATCTTAAGTATGATTCACCTACCTAAAAAATACCTATTATCATTTGCTCTGTCCCTCAGTCTCTAACTCATCCTGATGACACAAGGTTGAAAAGAGATGTGTGCCCTTCTGGACTAAGAATTTAGAGCCGGGAGGGATACCCCAGGGCATCTCAGCTATCCCTACCTGCCTGTCAAATCAGACTGAACTGTGCTGGTAGAGCTCTCTTTTGGCCATCTACATTTCAGAATGAATACTTAACTTATTTTAATATTTAGTAGTTTCAAATATCCAGGTAAAATCCTGAAATTGTTAAATCATTGAGAAATTTGTAGTTTTAATGACTGATGTAAAATCCACAGTTCTGAATAGTTGGTTCAGAAATACTAGCTATTGGTAAAAGATTAACAAATTATGATGCTACAATATGAATACAAAAGAAATAACAGCTAATTTCATGTGTAAAGGGAAGAGCTTAGCACTTACCTTTATTACTCAAAAATAAGAACTTGGACAATGGTAGATAATTCATGAAGATGTCAAGTCACTGTTTATCAGCAACTGAAAAAGCACTGAAAATATTGAGGTAGTAACAGAAATAACTAACAATGAGCAAAACAAAGAACAGTGTTATTCTGCTGTAGAAAAACAGAGTTTTCCTACCTTTAATTATGATGCACAGTAAGTTGAAATGAAAAAATGTTGTAAAAAAGTTAGAAGCATATAATGAATTTTTATTAGGAATGGCTAAGTAATCTATAACTGTTTGGTCTAGAAAAAAGGATAAGTGAAAGGAAATGAGATGAAAACCAACAAAAACCAGAAGGAATGTTGTGGAGAGACACTAGAGATAATTGTTTGCAGTCTTTACCATACAAACATTTTGTCTTTCAACTCTCCTTTTCCTGGAGAAGCGTGTAGCGTGGGTTGACTGTAGGCCAACCCAAAAGACATCCTAGATATTTTTAATATCTCATTGCCTTGCTTTGTTCTTGTATTCTTTCTTTATAATCCTTGATGAAAATGTAATTCTTTGCAAATAATTATGGAAAAATCAAAGGTCATGTGTCTGCCAAGAGCTTCTCAAAATTTTATGTTGCTGGTATTTCAGGACAAAGCAAAATGTAATTACCTCTTCACAATATCCACCTACTTTACTCTTGATTTCTGCTCCTTCTTTTAATGTCTCCCCCGCATAGTTACAGAATAATGGAGTAGTTTGGGTTGAAAGAGATCTTAAATTTCATCTCATTCCAATCCCACTGCCATAGTCAGGGACACTTTCCACTAGATGAAGTGATTTAGAGATCCATCCAGCTTGGCCTTGAACAGTCCCAGGGATGGGGCATCCAGAATTTCTCTGAGAAGCCTGTTCCAACACCTCACCAGCACAACAGTAAAGAATTTCTTCCTATTATCTAATATAAACCTATTTTCTTTCAGTTTAAAGCTATCTGCTCTTTTCCTAGCACAGCCTTGTAAAATGTCCCTTTTCAGCTTTCTTGTAAGTCCCTTTCAGGTACTGGAAGGCTGCCATAAGGTCTCCCTGCAGCCTTCTCCAGGCTTAACAAGCCCAGCTCCCTAAGTCTGTTGAAGGAAGAAAAGCATGAGAGGCAAAAGCTACGTTCTGCTTTTCAGGCTATTGCCAGTTTTTTGGACAGAAAAAATTAATGACAAAACAAGTAGGTGTTTTTCCAATGTACTGTCCAATACAAGCACTGTATTTCCAACAATATTTTGGTGCAGTTTCTTTCAAGGAAAGGATTATTTGCTTTGTAGTCCCTCTTATTTAGCTGGAATTTGGATTTGCTTTCAATTTATTTTTCCATAAACTTTTCTTCGGGGCTAAAAAAGTAGAACTGTATTTTGGAAAATTAGATGCTTTTTTTTTTCCACCAAGAAAGTAATATTTCATTTTAGATCAGTTTGTCTTCCAAAAGAGCATTTTACTATTTGCATTTGAGAAGTCCTGCAATTTTAACATAGAAAATACTCTAAAGTAAGTAATGTCTTTTTTCTAATCTGTCAAAGAAATAAATAGAAATCTTTAGCTTGACAAATTGTGGCAAAGAATACTTTCTGTATTGCATTGTGTGTGTAAAAATAGATAGTTTTGTCTTTTGTGTTTTCTTGTGTTACTAAAAATAATTGACAGTAAAGGAAGTATTTTAACCTAAAGAACATATAATAACGTTGTGACAATAATATATATTAAAAGTGTTCAACAGTTATATTATTTTTGGATTTTCTTATGGAGACGGGCAAAAAGTTTATGCTACAAGTATAAACAGCCATCATGGCATGCCATAACAATGATTTTGTAAGAGCTATTACAGGTTTTATTGCTTCAATCACCATTATTGTTGTAGCACTTTTTTATACACAATGTAATTTTGAAATTTGAATTATTTCTGTAAATATTATTGAATAAACAAAGAAAATACACCCAAAAAACCCCAAACAATAATACGAAGACAAAAAACCTTCACTGTGTGTTTTTGAAGTTGTACATCAAATTAAGTAGTATTTTTTGCAGCAGATAATTTCTCAGAGGTCAAATGATTTGCACTTTTAATGATAGACAAAATACTTTTCCTACTGTTTATGGATCAGTCTTACTGGCTATGTAAATCATAATTGCTGCCAAGATTAACTAGCAATCCAAATAACAGACAAAACATGGAAGAAAAAATGCAGTCAGGATATTTTGCAGTTATACATTTGCAGAAATAATATTTATGCCAGACAGAAGAATAGTTCTTAAGGAATAGCAAAAAGAAAAAAAGAAAGCATTCAAATTTTGTAACATGACACAGATTACTTCTACAGATAAAAGGAAAGTCATCAAACATTTGAAGTCAAGAATTTAACCAATTTGTGTCTTGACAGTTGAATTATCCAAGGTCTCTAAGTAAGAAGTCTAATTGATATTAATGTTAAAATTAGTAAAAAGGAAAATGCCTTCTAAACTGCTACTATGCTCGCCTTCTATTCCCTTTTATGCTTATACTACCAGTATGTTTTTGAGTCCCAAAGTCAACACCTCTTCAAGAAGAAAGGAGGAGATTTTAAAGGTTAATTATATCCAAAGGTCTTCATTTGGGGAATGTGATATTCCTGGGAAGTGATTTATTCTTACTTGGCCCTGGGTCTGTTTTTCTTATCACAGTGACTCCTTCTCCTGGGCTGCCAGCTGCAGGTTGACAATGGCCTCCAAACTGTTGGCATCACATCCCCAGAGCACGGGGATAACCTGGCGAAGCAGCAGTCACTAGGACTTAAACCAGATAAACCCAGACCTGGTCAAGCTGAGGCTGAGGTTCTGCACTACTGGGTCTGCACAGAGCCTTCACTCATTTCATAGGAGCAGTGAAAGCCATCTTTAGCAGGCTATAGTAAGTGCATTATTGTAGTGCAGCACTCTGTACACTACTATGAAAAGACTGGATCATGGAAAAACATTTTTAATCATGACAAGTATTCAAAACTAAATGCAAGAAAGTACTACCATAATATTAAATGCAAAATAGTCAAGTATCGGTGTATATATATGAGCATGTGTCCATGTAGGTGTTTATGTAAGTATTTGAAATAAAAATGACACAATTTTTCATTAGCAAAGAGATAAATTAGGTGTCCTGAAGAAAAATGCCCTTAAAATGGGTTTGCTGGCTAGCTCAAACTCCAAGGCATTTCTTCAAGGACACTAAGGAATGAGAGACAGCTCAAATGCTCTCCTGGCAGTAAAAGTCAAAAGAGTTTAATAAAGAGTAGGTCCTAAGAGAGCAGGGAGAATTGTGGAAGGAAGCCACAAGGCGTAGGGAGGGGTAGGAAAGAAGCAGGACAGCAGAAAGAAGAGAGAAGTCAGGAGGGCAAAAGAGGCCAGATACCATGTGTGATTCACCTTTATACCCAGGGAAAGAGGAGGGGGGAGGATTGGCCAAGCACCAATGGGAGACAATTGATGGGACAGGAGGGGGAAGAGTTTTTACCTGAGAAGGTAGGGGGAAGTCTGAGAGGTGAGGGGAAAACCTGAGATCACAGGGGTTAACATTGGGATACAATATCAATAATACATCAGTACAATGCAACTGTGACCTAAAATAACCATTTTAATCCCTGGCTTTTGTGGTTTTCTTCTTCTTGGCATTTTAATGACCTCTTATTTATCACTCCAGCATTAATTTGGAAGTTGTTAAATAATTAAAATGCAATTGATGAAATAAATAGAGGATTGAATTAAAAAAAAAAATATTGAGTTTTTAAGAAAGGTCCTTTCTAAATGTATGGTTGTATAACAAGTAGCATAATCTCATTTCTATCTTTAAAATTTTCTATCACTTATGTATATCTTTCTTGCTGTCCATTCGTGCATTCTTTGCATTTTATTTAGCATAAGATTGACTCAATTAACTTGACTTAACACAGGTACTACCATCTAAGATCTTATAGGTTGTTTTTTTTCATTTGCAGCTGCCACCAACCATTATCTCCATTGAGACCACAGAATCTGCCAGTCATATAGAAATATCTTGCATACCTTAAGAGAGCTCAAATGACATTAAACACTTACATTAATGTGACTGAATAAATCACTTTATACCTTGCTAGAAAGTGCATATCTAATATCATTTAACTTTCATAGCAATAAAGTATTTTTGTGTTATATGTGGTTTTTCCCTTACATAGGTAAGTACTGTGAATCTCCTTCTGGAATGGAACTTCTGTTTGTCTACTGACTAGACAGAGACAAGTCATTTGCACCAGAAGTGTAGCTTTTAGGTAATTAAATTGAATCTGCTAGAATTGTGTATTAGACTTTTTAAAGTAGTTAAAACAGCAGGTGACTGCAAAGGTGCAACACTGTGCTAAACTAAGATATATGTTGTCCCTTTTTTGTCTGATACTTCTGCCAAATTTACATGAGAGAAATATTCAAGTGTTAGATTTATTCTCCTACTCCATGTCCTAGGAATAGTGTGGCTATAAACCTACAAATCCATAGTACAATATTTATGGTTATATTTATTTTGAAATTTTGGGCTATGAATGGATAGGCCTTACTTGGAAGAACAAAGGCTTATATTCACAAAATAAATTTGGAAATTTCACAGACTTTAGTAGTTGGGCAGATGAGTCTCTGTAAAGAAGAAATAAAGGGAGAAAATTCCACTGTTACTTTCTAAGAATTAAATTAGTAAGGAAAAGGAAAAAGTAACCATGCAGAAATAAAGGTAAGGTAGAACAGAAGTTTATTGTACAAATACAGACTGTTAAAAAAGCTACAGTGGGTGAGAGACACTGAAAATTACATTTTAAATAGACTGGATGTTTGCAGTTTGTTTACAAACAAAGACTTTCTAAAAATATTTTTTAACATGGAAATATTATAAGACTGAGAATTATTAAGGAAATAACAAAAGACAGGAGCCTGAAGTCTTTTTCCCTCTGTAGTTTGCAAATATTGAATGCCTGAGTAGATATAATGAGAGAATTGTAAATCAGGCAAATCTTATTAATCCATGAAAACAATCTACTCTTTGGTTTAGGTATTGTAAGAAGAAATTGAAAAACAGTTTTGGTTAAACGAGAATTCCACAGAATTCAAATGAAATTTAGAGGCTTGCAGATGAAATAAATAATTACTTTGGTTTCTTCACTAAAAGACTATTGATTTGTCATGAAATGTCTGTGGTATTTCCAAAAATTTCACACTACAAGGTGGTTTTTTTTACCACAGATAACAAAGCAGTACTTACAATTCATACTTGAACAGCCCTTTTCAGTATCATTGTCCAGCTAAATTAATTTATATTAATATATTATTTTATTTATGTTAATTTTTTCAGCTAGTAGCCATGTATAATAATTTTCCCCAGTATCAATTTCCAGCTACTGAAATTTTAGAACAGATTTTGATTCCATTAAAATGATTCAAATAACTTTTTTCTTTTTACATATTTAAATATTAGATTAAAACCTCATGAATATTTGTATCTATTCTATTGCAACCTGAATGTGAAGATAAATAAATTGGTTTGTAGTATGCCATATCACTCCTGGTATAAACATTTAGATATGTCTACATTAAGTGTTTAAAGGGAAATAATTTCTTATTTTTAATATTATATATAAAGGTCAACATGCCTTTAAGAGACATGGGAAGGTACCATCACAAAATGTAACCTGTTGATTCTAGTTGAAGAAACTCGGATTGATCTTCTTTCTAGTTCTTTAAAGACTGGTAAAATGGGACACAAAAGTGGAAAATGTTATGAATCTTCACTCTCCTACATAGCTCAATAATCCTTGGCTTACTGTAATGAAAAAAGCCGTGTCTACCAGCTCCATTTTTAACCAACTCAATGGTTTTAACCTAGTTTGGGATCCTTGAGTACAATGTATCAATAATACAGGAGGACTGTACTACAGCAAGATTTATGTCAATTTATGGTTTCTAAATAGTATATTTTTGTAGATGTAATATCTAGCTTCAGTAATCAGGGAGAGTACTAGGCAAATCAGATCTCCAAATTTTTAGGTTTCAAGATCCCTCCAAGAATTACTTTTTAGATTGCTCTGCTGGACACAAGTATGTAAAGTCTGTCTACCTCTCAATTTAGAAATTTTGCATCTGGATTTATGACACTCCTTTGTAAGTCTCCGACTTGAATCTTGTCTTCCTCAAGTTTCTGAATATCATCCTAAGGGCTATAGATGTGATCTAGCTGAATGTTTGTAAAGCTTTTGACATTATATAAGAAACACTTAAAATAATCTAGTTTCTACTCCCATAGGTAGGGACACCTTCCACTAAATCAAATTCAGAACTACCAGGATTCAACCTGGCCTTGAACTCTCCAAGATGAGGACATCCAAAACTTCTTGGGGTCCCAGCAATATCCCGCTCTTTAAATTGAAAAGAGATGGATGCAATGGATCGACTGGTGGGTAAGGAATGAATAGGACAGTTACATCCAGGGTAATGGTCAATGGTTCAGAGTCCCAGCAGACATCAGTAATATCAATGGTGTCCTTACTAGGACCAGTGCTCTTTAATATCTCCATTAATGACATAGAAAAAGGGATAGAGTGTACCCTAATCAAGTTTGCAGATGACACTGAGTTGAGCAGTGTGATTGACACAGCTGATGGGTGGGATGCCATCCAGAAGGACCTGGACCAACTCAAGAAGTTGACCAGTGGGAATGTTATGAGGTTTAACATGACAAAGTGCAAGGTGCCACACCCGGGTTGCGGAAAACCTCTGACATTGATAGAGATTGGGGGATGATCCAAAGCAGCTCTGCCGAGAAGGACTTGGGTGTGCTGCTGGAGGAGAGGCTTGACCTGAGCCAGCAATGTCCACCTGTAGTATGGAAATCCAATTGTATCCTGGAGCAACGTGGTCAGCAGGGTGCAGGAGGTGATCCTGCCCCTCTACTCTGCTCTGCTGAGACCCCACCTGCAGTGCTGCAGCCAGCTCTGGAGCACCAAGCACAGAAAGGACATGGATATTTTGGAGCAAGTACAAAGGAGTGCTACCAAGTTGATTTGAGGGATGGAGCACCTCTCCTATGAACAAAGTCTAAGAGAATTGAGATTCTGGAACCTGCAGAAGAGAAGGCTTTTGAGATGACCTAATTGTGGCTTTCTAGTTTCTTATAGACTCTGAAGGGAGTCTATAAGAAAGAGGGAGACATTTTATGAGGGGGTGTAGTGATAGGAAGGGAGAATGGCTTCAATCTGAAACAGAGTAGGTTTGGATTAGCTTTCAGAAATAAATTTATTTCAGTGAATTTTGGGAGGCGCTATAACATCTTCTTCAGAGGTCTCAACATCCTACCCTTTGAAGTGTTGAAGGCCAGATTGAATGGTGCTCTGAACAACATAATGTAGTTAAAAGTGTCTGTGTCCATTGCAAGGGGATTGGAACTAGATGGTGTTTATGATTTCTTCCAACCCAAGCCATTCTGTGATTCTCAGAAGTCAGGACTTCTCAGCATTTCCCTACAGTTAGCAGGAACCAATTTATAGCATTGCAATACACTTTTCACTCACTTAACAAAACCAAATATATTAAAGAGAACTGCAAAAAAATTCAAAAGAAGGTTACCTTTTATGTCAAAGAATAGAAAACCATAGAAGCCTAAGAAAGAGCCATGGTCTGCGTTTTTTTCATGGCATGATCATAACAGTCTATGCAGTTCTGGTGTTAAAGTCAATTTCCAGTTCCAGTGGATGTTAACACTATAGTGATGATTTAGATATTCCTGTAGATTAAACAAAATAATTAAACCCTGGACTTCCAGATCAATATAGATTTCTTTAGATTTTTTCTTATGTAGGATGAGTCTTGATGCAAAAACTTGTTCATGGGTGAAATGTCTAGATGATGTAAGATTAACAGCTATAACCAACTAAGAAATACTAACAATGATGAGATTATTATTACCAATCACATCATTATTATCTTGACATGGAAGAGAACTACAATTAATAGAGTATCAAACTCTTACTTCACATTCCATTAAATGCAGCTAAGACATACATCATAAAATTCTACTGACTGACATTTACTAGATAACTGTAAAAATGGTTTTCAAAAAGAGCTAGAAATTAGTTCAGCCTCATCAATTTCAAAAACCGTCAAAGAATTTTTTGTATTATTTATTCAGATGATATTTAATCTGTGAAGGAATGTAAGCTGAAACTAAAATTGCATCTGAATATCTGATTTCTTTGGATTTGTTTTTTGTATTTTTACATGAATATACCTCTCAGGTATTCTCAACACTCCTTAATCCTTAGTAAATTAATGTGGAGTTGGTTATTATTCTTTCTCTCCAAACTGAATTAGCAAAATTAACATTTTCAGACACAATTACATTTGATTATAAATAAGCATACTTTACAGATAGCAATTTCAAATCAAACTGTCTTTGTCTTACTTAGTATTTATTAATTGTCATTTTATAAAACCAGTATTTGTAAGATAAATAGTTCTACTCAATTTACCTTAATTTATTGTGCACTGCATAATTATTCCTTTCTCCCTTGAAAGAAGGAATAGGTGAAAAACAGGAGTCAAATTTCTTTCTATGTTAAGAGAGGAATCAAAAATGAAGCTATTTAATAGCAATGATGACGTAAACATTCACAGATTTTTACAAATATTTCTTTTAAAAAAACCCACATTTAATTTATTACTTTTATATTTGACCTATAGCAATTTTATTCAGGGAGACATAATTAGCATTTTGAATCTATATTTAAAAAGATCTTCCAGCAACCAAAAAAGTGTCATTTTAAGTTGTTGGCTTTCAGCTTTCTGGTCACCATGCACATGCAATTAATTATCTTTTGCATTAATTATAAAATATAATCTGATAAAAAACTGCTTGGTTATTTCTTTACAGATATAAATATGTAAAATTGTGATTATTTTGAAAGTTCAAAATGAAGATATTTTTTCTGTGAAAGGCAGGTAATCCCCCTGATACATATTGCAGTGAAGTTTTCTTTTGAAAACTGTGTAAATTATGGGAATTACATAATTTAAGTGAAAATCTGCTTAATTGGCCTAGCTCTTGAAATGAATATAATTTTCTCAGATGTCAAGGAAAGATATATCTCATTCAATACTTCTGTGTACCATTATATGAGCTTGTTTGTTTGTCCTCTCACAGGCTGTGATGGAATTGCAGCAACTCAGAAAATTCAGATAAACATTCAGCAAGTGATAAACAAAATAACTTTTTCTTTCCTGGTTTGCCAAAACTTGTTACAAGTCTCTGGAACAACCAAAAACAAACCTTCTCTGTATATGCAGAAAATTATAATTATTTTTCCATTGAAACAGAAATAGTCGTTCATATAGTTATACAGCTGTCTTCTATGTATGGAGACGAGGGATGGACTTCACAAAGAAATACTTATCAAAAGACATGTGTTCAACAGATTTGTGTGTATTTTCTCTATCCAGACAAGTCATAGCTCCAAAAACAGAGAAATGTTTGAGTGGATGTATCAAAGGGTAAGAGAAAAAAAAGTCAAAGTCCCTTCAGAGATGTTTATGGGCAGCACATACAACTCTAGAATAAATAGACCACTTGTTGCCTTCTGGGCTTACCTCTGCACAGAAAGCATAGGATAAAGACATAATTCCCCAGTGGATGCACTGGTCTTGGTTTTCTTGACAAGGTTTGGGGAGGTGAGGGCTTTGGGGATGTCCTCTGTGAGAAGAGGCCATGGGCTCTCCTATGCATCTAAATAGCTGAATTCTTTTGAATTCAGTTTTACTTGTACATACTTAAGAAGCAGTAAAAAAGTTTTCCTGGTCTAGTCTCTGTCTGTGATTGTTATGGTCAAGTTATTTCCTCGTCTTTCTCTTGACTCAGTAGGTATTTTTTATCTTACTTTCTCACCTACCTCTTGTAGAGAAGGGGGCATGAGATAGCTGGATTAGCTGCTATCAAGTCAGCCAAAGTAAAACCTCCACATGCACTTTTAAGTAAAATATCTACAGTATAGTCACCATCTTTTTCTTACCACATTGAGTTATATGATCTTATACAGAATGGAGTTTGCAATTATCATGTGATTTTCTTTGCATTTTTCCCCATCACATCCCTAAACACAAATAATAATAAAGATTGCTAAGTACATAAAATGGGCATAATGAAATACATATTAATCCAAAATCATCTTGACAAAACAGAAAAAGTATCTCAAGCTTGAGAGCTAGACTTCCTGGCACAAACTGTCACACATATAAAGAAAATTCTGGTACTCCTCCCACCTCCCAAAGCCAGTCACTCCAATGGACCCACCCTTGGAACAGGAACAGACTGTCTATTCCTCTTAGTCATTTATTTGCACTCCTACCTACCTTTGGGCTCCTTCATCCTCTGGGCTTGTGGAGATAGGCCTTTGATGGTCTGGTTGCCCCGGGATGGGTCTAGCAGGAGCTGAGACAGACTCACATGGATTTTCCTCACCACTCATTTTCTCTGTGTGCTCCTTTATGAGTATTCAGACAAGCTTTTAGTCACATGATCTAAGAGAAAATATGGAAGTCATGCATGAAAAAGTGATGTGGATCTGATCTTACTTTCATTAAAATCAAAGATAATTTGTTGCTATATGTTGTATAGCTGGGATGAAAGCATATGTAATCAACATATAAAAATGAACAAAAAAAACTTTTGGCATATAAAATTAGCCTTTATACCTATAATTAGTTCGACGCTCAAAAGAAAAAAATAATCAAGCAAAAGCATAACAGTGAAATTGATTAATTTTCAATTTTGGGTAATGATTTGTTGCAAAACTTGAATGACTTTTAAGGAACAATTCATTTAATCCCGAAGTAGTGTGTTTATTAAGACTTCTAATAGCTGCATCTATGAAAATTTGTAGAGGATACCATGAGAATTTTATGAGCAAATCTCAGGTTTTTCTGATCATCCTCACATCACATGGTAAGATTTTTTTCTTCCAAGTAAGGAAAGGCAATAAATGATACATAGGAAAAAGAAATAGCAGCAGTTTGACCAAACTCAACTACCGAATATTAGTGAATTCTGACTGGCTGGTGGTTCCATATTACACTCTTTTTCTGCATGTTAAAAGTATAATCCCAGAATTTAGGAAATTGCAAAATATGAAAAAAATGTAATAGGTAGCTCTGTAGGAGAATAGTGAGAAATATACACTCTACTTAATCACAAGGTTTACTTATTCTTTGTATGATGCAGTAATTTTCTAGTTTTCAGTCACAGGACACAAATAATTAGGATTGAATTGCTACAATAATCTGCAATGTGGGTAAGAATTAGAGTACAGGGACACTGAAGTGTTCATCCTGGGTTCATATTACTGACAGTATCAGCAACTGACTGGAACAGCCTAAATTCTTTAATGTGTGCATCCTCTAGACAACGTCACAGAGACAGTTCTGCTCTTTCTTTATGGCTGGGCAACTAAGCTGAAAAGATAATAAGCTATTTCTAGCTTTCTAGAATATAGAAATGTTGACTCATCTTACTTTCTGAAGACCCCCTAGTACTAGACAATTCAATACAATTTAATCTCAGTGGGTCCCCTTTGAGGATTAACGATTAAGATTGTTCATCTGACTCTGCAGGTGAATGACAAGATGCAAACCACAAACATGGTGCTTTTCTTCCTCAAACCAAGTAAATTTTGTTTATAGGACATATTCCCCAATTTTTGATTATTTAAAATTATGTTCAGGCATTGTCTGGGATGACCTTCCCTGCCTGAGTTGAAGTCAGCACCAATGCTGGCCTAGAAATTAAATGTAGACAACCATGTGTCACTGCATGGGCATGTTTTTTGTCTCAGTATCTTGTGTTAAATTAATTTTGTGAGAAGAACAAAGAGAGGTTTGATGATCATTTTTGTGTCTGAACAAATCAGTGTTACTGAGAGAGAGATGTTCCTCAGTTCCTAAGATGACACAAATACTTCTGTTGGATGTGTTTTATCTGTTTTGATATTGCACCATCATCAGGAATGACCTTTATAAACAGAACATTACACACGCATAAATTATTGTAATTTAAATGATAAGATTTAAAATGTACTTATTAAGGCAAAAATACCGTGTTTCTTTCATGTGTTCACATGTTATTAGCCTCACATGTGTCCTCAGGAGCACTCTATATCCAGATTCTGGAAAAAAACCACATTGTATCCTCTTTTGAACTAAGATGCTTTTCTGAAGTAAGAATGGAATTTCAAGCCACCAAAAGACAAACAGACCTGTGTTTTCTCCACTATTTTTATCATCTTTTAAGGTACTTGGTATCATCAAGGTAGGACTACTACAAGATTTTGAGTTTGATAGGGTTCTTTTCCATGTCTTAACCATATCTTGGCACCAGTAAATAACAATAGTCATAACTTCTGCCCTTCATATCTTTTCAGTGTGCTCATTCTTCTGTTTCCCTTGTGAGTCCCAGCTACGGTAAGATACAGAAGCTGCAGGAAAATGTTATTTTTCAATTTCTTGTAGTTTTACCTGTTTTTGTTTAATTTCTGTACTCTGCATATGATGCTAGTGATTTCAACTGCAGTTTAGTCAATAATATTTTTAAAATCTAGTATAATGGTTACATTTTTAATTTCTGTAGTTTAATTTTAATAAAAATGCTTTTGTCAGATCCTGACTAGATTCCTATTTTGGTTGACAGCTATTGCATTTGGTTTATTTATCTCTGGCTCAGAATGTAAGCTTTCAGGTGTTGCCAGTGCACACAAGATAAAAATTCTGCTGATTTACAGTTAGAGTGTCCAATGTATGTCTAAGATTACATTTAACAGTTAATACCATTTGAATTAATGCAGTCTTCCTTGTGTTTAAATTCAGACATGTATTTAAATATCAGAATTAGGATGTCCAAACTTGTCACTGTAGACTTTTAAAACACCTTGCAAATGTTATGGTGGGTGAATTTGTAATAAGAAATCATCTGATCATTCTTAGTCTACTCTTTTCATACCTTATATTTTGTTACAGGATTAAAATTTTAAAACAGTATCAACACTCTCTCCAGCACAAGTCTAGAACATGATGGCATATCAGCCACTCTGAAGAAAATTAATTCTACCCCAGCTAAAACCGGCCCAGACACAAAGCACTGGATGTACTTTAACATATAATTCCTGTTGAATAATTTTCTATGAACTTAAAAATACACTGCTACAAAAATGGAAAATGAAATACCTTGCTGGTTTAAGTTGCTTACAAGTTCAAAGACAAAGGACAAAAGAGGGCACAAAGTTCTTAGTTTGTCCTTTCCTCTTCAAATAGGAGATGACCTTAAACAAAAAAGGTACTCTTATTTATGGAAGCAAAACCTCCAATTAATTATGTAAATGCTTTGAAAATTAGTCTTTTATGTCAGTCTTCTTGCAAGACTTTTCAAAATACTTTTTTGTCCCTGACTATGCAAGGTATCTACTAAGATATGTAGTTCATCACCTAACTTATTTTTCTCATTTTATTTTCTACTTTCTTTTTATAAATGACATATTCTAAATATATGAGCCATGACAGAGTACATACTTTATTGCATCACATGGTTTTAATCTTAATATTGTATCAGGACTATATAGAGTTTCATCTACATTAAGCTCACTAAACTGTATAGAAAGGTGACAACTTGCTCCATTCCATTCTTCATTTTCAGGTGTTATTTCCTGATTATTTCCAGATTTCCAACATCTACTAGCTAGGCAGAGAAGTGATTGAGAGTAGCACTGCAGAAAAGGGCTTGCGGGTCATGGTTGATGGAAAACTTAACATGAGCCTGCAGTGTGTGCCCAGAAAGCCACTTCTATCCTGGGATGCATCCAAAAATGTGGCCAGCAGGTCAGAGGAGGTGATTCTGCCCCTCTACTCTGCTCCAATGGAACCCCACCGGGAGTACTGAATACAGTACTGCATTCACTGCTGTCTGCAGTTCTGGTGGTCCCGATGTAAGAAGGACATGGAATTGTTGGAGCTAACCCAGAGGACTGGCATGGGCTTGATAAGGAGACTGAAAGCAGGCTGAGAAAGTCAGGACTGTTCAGCCTGGAGAAGAGAAGGTTGTGTGGAGACCTCATAGCAGCCTTCCAGTATCTGAAGGGAGCCTGCAGGGAAGTTGGAAAGTGTTGCGGTGCATCTAAGGGGAACGCAGGGAAGTTGGAAAGGGACCCTTAATCAGGACCTCTAGTAATATGACAAGGACTAATGGGTTCAAACTGAAAGAGGAGAATTTAGGTTAGATGAAAGGAAGAAATTCTTCATTGTGAGGGTGGTGACACACTTGAATAAGTTGCCCAGAGAAGGTGTGGCTGTCCCATACCTGGAGGTGTTCAAGGCCTGACTGGATGGGGCATTGACAACCTGGTCTAGTGGGAAGTGTCCCTGCTCATAGCAGGTGATTGGAACTAGATGTTTTTTATTGTCCCTTCAAACCCAAACTGTTCTATGATTCTGCTATTCTGTGATGTCATGACCCCAACTTATATATATGATATATTTTGTTATCAATTAGCAGACTTAGGATGTTTAATCCTAAACTGAATGAAGTTATGTTACTGTAAAAAGCCAACTAAAGAAGTACACTTGAGCGTGGCTTTGGATTCATCACATTTTGTCTACTGAAATTTTTCAATAAAATCTAGATTCCAAAATTAATCACTTTAGTTTATACAGTATCCGGTCCTCGAAGTTGCTACAGAATCCATATACTATGATTCCAGTGAACACTGTAGGAAGTAAGATTGTTCAGAATTTTGCATAAGGCTCAGAAAAATTTAGTTTAAAAATGAAATTTCTTTTATTAATCTATATTAGCAAATAAGATTGGATCTTGCCTTAAAAACAAGTAGAATAATTTATTTAAATTCTATATATTTTTGCTGCACTGGAAAATAAAGTAGACTTAGGTAAAGCACATTTATTCTTAATTAAAAAATTAAAAAAATTAAAGCGCAGAGAAGCAACATGATATCTGTTCAAGTTTGGATGGGGCCCTAAGCACCCAGTGTAGTAGTTAGCATCCCCTCCCATGGCCTTGGAACTGGAACTATATAATCTTAAAGTCCCTTCCAACCCAAGCCTTTCCATGCTTCTGTGATATTATCACAATGAAGGAATTCTAACAGAAGGTCTGGCCATCATATAGGACAGGAAAAACTAGAGCATAGTAGTCATGTTGGTACTCTATGACTGTAATTCACTGAGTTGGAGTGCATAAGTAATCACAAGTTCCTCGAAAGGCAGTGTCACAACAAACAAAACTTAATGAACTCTGGCAGTTACTAAGGTAGACCTTTTATTAAAAGCTATTTTGAATCACTGGAAAGTACTCAATTTAGAAGAAGCATTCCAAGATCTCCAGAGTTATAAGTTTAAAAATTTTCAGCAAGTTCATCAATCATGGAAATTTACATTTGCCTTCTGCAAGAAAATGTGCTTGATGCACTGCAGCCTCTCTCTCTAAAGGATCATTTGCCAGCTAATCAACTGTATGATGAACTATATTTACAGTGTTTTAGATCCCATAATAGGAAGTATAAGACAAAACATTCTGTGTAATTCATAACACATTAGACACTTAAAATTTTAGGATACTGTATTCCTAAAACTGCTTAACATTCTGGCAGTTTATAACAAATTCTTTTGCACTGCACTTTTTGAATAATACAGTCTAACACTCTGTCTTGAGTATGAGCTGGTGATAGTACCTTGGTTTTGTCTACAGTCAGAATGCAACCTAAATAATTCGGTCTGGATCCAGCAGAGAAGTCCAGTCAGAATGTCAGGAAGGCTGATTTCAAGATGGGACTTGGGACAGGGCCAGAGGCAGGGCTAAACACAGATGTCTTGTAGCATGGGCTGCCTGAACAGGGGCTATGATTGAAAGCCATTCAGAAGCCAGTAGTCCTTAGGGTCCTGACATTATAAGAAGTGTTCTTCTTATTCAAATGTGCAACCAAAAAAAGAGTACACAGAAAGGAGTAAATATCATTGTTGAGATGGCAGTTAATATGGAAATCCTGGGAACTTATTTTAAACTTCAATTATGCAACCTATTGAACGGTTTATTTTATATTGTGTGCTTTCATAAACAATATATATATATTATTCAAGCCTTTAAGGGAGAAATTTTAAAGCACATTGATAGAAAGTTCCTATATTTAAATCTGTACCTCTACTCTTTTAAAACTTTCTCAGTAGCATTTTGAGTAGCACTCATGGATTATTACAGAGGCAAAAAAGATAAATAATATAATAATAATCTGACAGTCTCTTTAACTTCAGACTTTGTAGAAGAAGAATTTTCTTTGCCTAGAAAACATACAGCAGAGTCACAGATGAATTTTTTTCTGTTGAAAGTATTCTTTTGGGTTTGTTTGGATTTTTCAAAAGTGATAAACATTTACTTGTTCTAACATCCATTGTGAGATCATTAAATTCCTACACTTATCAAGCAATAAAAGCAAGGTAACTGTCAATATAACTGTTGGTGCTGTTAGAGGTTAATTAATATAAAAAGCACTATTGATATGATGCTAAAAAATGCACAAGTTTAAAATAGTAGTTTGGCATTTGGAATTTTTTTCCTGAAATGAATAGAATAAAGAGAAAACAAATAGATAAGACAAACATGTTTGTTATTCTCCTTTTTTTTTTCACCCAGGTATTAGCTATGTTGATAAATAAGTTAAAGCTTTTGAAAACAATGCTATCTCTGTTTAGTCTTTCTTTTCAGCTTATTTTTTCTGTATGTCAGTGTTGCAGTGTGATGTCATGATTTACCTCAGGTACCCCAGGCCCCTCCCAGATGATTCCCTGCCAGGTTTGTCAATCATTCCTCCTTTCCATATCCTGACCCCGATGAGTGCTGTGTGTCAATCTTGGCATCCCAGAAGGGCATTGGATGGTCGGCAGAATTCAAAAGATGCTTCCCACCCCTGGAAAGACACTGGGCCATCCAAGTGTCCTCTGTCCCTTAGGACTTCCCCCCGTACCTGGTTGGTGTCACCTGTGTTCCTTCCCTCCCCCTGTCCCCTGGTTAAAAGGGCCAGCAGCCATGCTGTGGGAGTTCTGGTGGAGCTGTTGCTGGATTCACAGGCCTTTGGGCCAGGATTAAAATACTGGATTGAAACCCTCCATCAGAACCGGCTCCTTTCTTCACCTTCATCTTAAAGCCTCTCCACCTGGGCTCCTGCATGCCTGGACTTATCTTCAAACTCCCAACTGCAGCATCCTGAGGTACCACTGGGGTGAAAACACCACAGTGCTGCGAGATAGGCAACAGAAAGGGCCAGGCAGCTCAGGCACAACCATCTGGTTATATTAGACTTAACTCCAATGTGCCAGGTACAAAGAAGAAACAATTTTCAAAGGGTTATTTGCTGTATTTTGTTATCTGACACTTTTCCATAAAGATCATGGCCTAATTTGTTCAATTTTCAATAAGATATATGAGTATCCATGTCACCTAAACACTCTAACTGAGGACCTAAATGGTCTTTGTAGAAGACAGCAAAAAAAATTTAACTGAAAATGAATCAGCTGCATTCATTCTTCCACTGGGAGCTGGAGTTAATTGCTTGAGGGAAAATAAGGCTTCACCTCTCTCCCTTTTACCATTTGGGTTTGTTCTATATCTGAAGTACTTAAACATGATCCCTTTAGAGACTATAGTCCAGAGAAGACAATGAAGGATAAGAATACCATTAGCCCTTCTCTTTTGATACTTTTCTAACCACACAAAATTAATGTAAGAAGTGCCGCCAGTTTCAGAAGTAGGGTCAAAATCATGTATATCACATCAGAAAGTGACTATGGTTTTTTTCTTGCAGAAGTTCACAGAAGGAAATCACACTCTGCGCAACACTTATCTCTTTTTTGAGACAATATTCCAGGGTCTGGGGAGTCCTTAAACTCATATCTTCTATAATGCTTATCAATTAAACAACACATATACTATGCATCACCTTATATATATATCAGCTATGAGCATGTGACACACATCAACTCAAAATATTAATCTCCCTTACTTGTGACAGCCATGCTTCATGAAATTCTTACGTTTCCTCTAATTCCTCTTTTAACACATCCTATTTTGATTGTTTAGATAGAGACATTCAGAATCCTATATATGTCTTGAGTTATTAGTAGAAAAAAACCCATAACATCATAATGTACTACTGTACTTTCAAGATGAATTTGTTACACATACAGGACTGTTATCTCACCTCTTAACAAATCCATTCTCACCTGATCACAGAATACACAAACCTGTGGCTATGAAATTTGTCATGTATCAACCTCTGGATACTTGCAACAATCCGTGGCTTAAAGATCCCATTTATTTTTTGAGAAGTAAAAATTCTCTTTTTTCTCTGTAGTTTTCTTGAACTTTTTTTTCTCTATTCCTTACTGGAAGTTTCTCAGCAATGCCAGTTTGGAAAGTAAATCCTGTCTTTCTGGATACAATTCAGTTGAACCTTTCCTCATGAAATCTGAGTTTCAAGTGTACCCATGGGGATAAATTTGATACAAGAAATATTCTAATGTTAATTATCATCATCTCAGTATTAAAAAAGCTTGAGAAGAGAGGGGAAAAAAAATCAGGCGAATTTTTTAAGAAGTCTTTACTAGTGAATTTTTGTCTTAAACCCATGTGCATGGATATTTTATCTTTATTATACCTCTAGATGCAGCTTTTCTTAAGCAAACTTCCTTTCTCCTTAGCTGCAGAAAAAATGCTGAAATCTTTAAGCAGTCTCTGAGGATACAATTTCATTTTTTTGCCTCCTTTTCCCCATCCTACCTCTTTCCCACAGCTGTTAACAACGGAGTTATTAGAGGGGGAAAAAATAAGAAGCAAAAATAAAACCCTAAATATTTTAATATTCACTAATAAAAATTTCTGAGTTAAAAGTATTACATCTGAGTTTTAAGGTTTGAAATTACTATTTTTTAATATTTTTAAATACAATCAAATATTCAGCCCTCAAGTATAGTAACCTATAGGTTTTCTGTACTTTTTATAGATTTTCTTTCCTTCAGGTGTAAAAGCTTCATAGTGACTTGGACACTGGAGATTGAGATTGAAAAAACTGAATTTAGGAGCAGAAGCAGTATTGTCAAGTTCCCTCAAATAATGGTGTAGATCCTGTTTTCAAAAGATCCAAATGCTTCAACTTCGAATATGGCTCAAAATTTAACTGTACTCAACTCGCAGATCAGTATGTTCACTATCTCAATCTTTTGTTAAGTAGTTTCATCAAATGTAACAGGTAAGATTTTAAAATCATGCTTTTGTCTAGAGAAAACATTAATTTTCTTAGAAAGTTTAGTAACACAATTCATAAAACTCTATGAAACTCTGTGCTAAATACTGTGAATACTTTTGTGACATGATGTATTAAAAGTCCCACAGTTTGAGGCACAGAGTGATATCCTTTGACTCATAAAGAACATGGCTAAACTAACTAATTACTACTATTACATGGAGATAAGAAACCCATATTTATTGGTCTTCTGAGATTAGGTTAATTGAAAAAAAGTGGATATATTAGAATTGTAGTTGTAACGCACTTCTGATGCATTTATTTATTATTTTAAAGGTTTTCAAACTATTTAGAGTGTTTCTTTTTTTAAAAAAATAATCTCATTCTCTTATAAAGATTCTCAGCTGCAGGATACTGGGTCACACCATGAGGAACTTCACTTCAACAGCAAGTGTTTATCTCAGCTCTCATGCATCTAGTTTACTGAACTTCTCTTTGAGGGCAGGCATTTGGAGAATGAGAGATCATTTTAGTACTATTCTGAGTGTCACAGGGCATCTTTCAAAAATTAAAATGGAATATCTGCCTACTATCACCAGAACAAGTCAAAATAAAGGTCACATAGGGACTTGCAGAAGATAATCCCTTGATTTTTGTATTTTTCAATGACAAATTCAATATCTAGAGAACAAGACTGCTACTGTCACTAAGTCATAACTTTGAGTAGCTTTTTTCACCCACTTGATTACAATTTTTTCAAAAATATGTAAATGACTTCATATGTCTAAGAAAACTTGTTCAATAGCATGTGAATGTCTAGTAGAGTGCTTTGGAGATACTTTGGTTTAATATTCTGTTACCTTGAATTTACTTTTAATTACTTGGAAAAGGTGGAAGACTATACCCTGGATGCCATTAACTGAGCTTTTACTTAAAAGTCTTGAGAGATCTTTCAGATAAATTGCTTCATAATTTTCAATAAAATGCTAAAACTGTACAAATTTCCATTCAGTCAAAACAGAGGTAACTTCTTCCCATGACCCCTCCATGGAATCATAAAATCACAGCAAAATGGAATATCGTAAGTTGAAAGGGACCCACAAGAATCATCTAAGTCCAACTCCTGGACCTGCACAGGACAACCCTAAGAATTACACCACATATCTGAGTGTATTATCCAAATGCTTCTTGAGCTGTGCAAGACAGCTTTGTGCTGTGATCACTGGGGAGCCTGTTCTGATGCCCAGTCATCCTCTGGGTAAAAAACTTTTTCCAAAAATCCAACCTAAACCTCCCCTGACAAAACTTCAGGCCATACTCTTGGGTCCTGTCACTGACTGCCACAGATATCAGTGTCTGTCCCCATGAGAAAATTGTAGACCATTATATCTTCCCTCAAGTCTCCAGACTGAATGAGCCAAGGGACCTCAGCTGCTCCTCACACAGCTTCCCCTCCAGACCTTTCACCATCTTCATTGCCCTTGTTCAGGTGCTCTCTAATGTTTAATGTTTCTTATATTGCTCCAAATATTATTCCAAAGCTGCCCCAGCACTGGAGGTGAGGCCGCCCCAGCTCAGAGCAGAGCAGGACAATCCCCTCCCTTGCCTGGCTGGTGATGCTGGACCGGATGTTCTCCAGAACAGGGCTGGCCCCCTGGCTGTCAGGGCACTGCTCACTCAGATTTGACTTGCCATCAACCAGAACCCTCAATTCCCTTTCTGTGGCACTGTTTTCCGGTATCTCCTTTCTCACTCTGTACGTATGTCCAGGGCTGCACCATCCCAGGGGCAGAATCCAGCGCTCATTTCCCTTGCTGAACTCCATATGGTTGGTGATTGTTCAGCCCTCTGATTTGTCAAGGTCTCTCTTGCAGGGCCTTTCCACTTTTAAGGGAGAAAACAGCTACTCTCAATTTAGTATCATTCGCAAACTTAGTATACTTTCGAGTCCTGTGTCCAGATTATTTATGAACAGGTTGAAGAAAACTGGTTCTAAGGTGAGGCTTTGCAGATTCTCTTCCTGAACATAAAGGGCCTCCTCTTGAAGAAAAAAGGCTATAATTCTCTCTTTATGAAACCTCGGCTCTGAGCCTTTCCTGATCAAAAGAGGCAAACTAAGACAAACTGTTAGATGTGTTCCACCCGTGATATAAATCATGTCCTGAGCCCTAAGCAGACATCATCAAATTTAATTAGGGTCTTACTCAGTAGATAGATTGCCAAATTGAAAAGGTGTAAGTTTAGTGCTTGAACAAGCAGGCTACCCTGGTTCTGAGGGATAAAAATGTAGGTTTTTTTCTGTAGCCCATTAATAGTGACAGGAGAAGGTGAAGGGGCAAGAAGAGGATGTAGCAAAACTCTTGATTAGAGAATGTTAATCCTCGCTTTCCTTTTGCATGTTTAAAGAATGCATCTTCTTTATTTTGTGATTAAGTAGATGACATCAAACAGAGAATAACGTGTAATTTCTTTAACATAAAAAAATGCAGATTTTTTTTGTAGCATAACAGATCGTATTTATCTCTATAATCTAATTAAAAAGTTAAACATTAGCATTTTGTTGCTACCTCAACCACAAAATAATGCAGCTTGAAAAACAATAGTTAAGGGATATCTTAATGGTTGATATTTCCAAGCGTGACATGAAGCATATGCTCCCAGGATTTCAGTCTCCTTGAACCATCGTCTGCAGTAAAAGCACATACAGAAAGATAACTGTATATTCTGTAATGCTTGATGATCCTTGTGTGCAGTAAACTGTTGGTAAAATACAGATTTGTCAAGAGCTATCTTGACAAGTTAAAAAGTTCTGTTCAGTGTGGAGTATTTTTTATTGCTGCCAAGTCCTATAAAGGAGTTTCAAGTTTCTTCTCTGTTACCATTCTCCTCTAACAATCTTTTTAATAATTTTTTCCATTTAATTTTTTCACTGTTTTGTTGACATTTATATATGAACAGGCACATTGTGATGAGAGAAATTTGACTTTCACAGAGTACATATTTATAATTAATTTTCAGTATGTTGCTGTGATGAGATTTCCTGGACACATACATCACATCAAATCTTAATTGATTTTACATTTCAAGAACTATGTATTGAAGGGCAACTAAAGTGAACTGTTTTTGATGGTCAAAGTGCAGAATGCCTCAGAACTACCATAAAGCATTGCCCAGCTCACCTAATAGCTCAACTAGAATAATCAGAGAGAAATGCAGAAAATTCTGCAACACACAAGGAATGACTTGTCAAATGGAAAAAAAAAATAATATTTCTCTACTGTCAGCTTGTGGTTAATTTATATCTTAGAACTTAGGGGTCTATATTAATTTAAAAATATTTTATCCTCTGCTTCATAATTATTAATTTTCTTACTTTCTGTATAGAGTTCCTATATGTAACAATACTCCTCTAGATGCCAGTATTATCATGTGGCAATGAATTATATTAATCAATTAAGTGTCAAGTAAAATTATATTAGTTTTTCAATTTTAAATGTCCTGCCCTTGACTTTCATTGATTGTTTGGAATCCCAGTCTACCTTGTCAGCAATATTTTTACACAATGGGACATACATATAACAGCCTTTTCCTGGTGAAATACCTTAAAATATAGACCCCGAATCTTATTTCCTTTCTTTTCTACACTCTAGTAGAGCTCGTGGTGACCACTATTGGTACCAGTACCGGGGTCCTACTATTAAAAGGTAAAGAAAAAGAAGTCCTTGATGATTCTAAAGTAGCTACAAGTTTGCCAAATATAGGCAAGGGAAATAATATCTCTCTCATTTTTCATTATCAATTTAGGTGGCAGATAAGTTGTAGAAATAAATGTTTAGAAACATTTTCTTTGTTATTTTTTCTAGATTTGTATTGGTTTTTTTTATAAGTCTGGCTGAACAAGAATAGTTTCATCTTCAATCAAATAACTTTTTTATTTCTGAGACATTCTGGAATCCAAAGGTCATGTTCCTTGAGGTTCTGTGTCCAAACAAGGTCTGCCTTTTGATGAAGGCAAAACACAATAACCAAAGGATTTGAGTACAACAGACTTCCTGCAGAAGCTGGTAGCCTAGCTCCAATTCATTCTCTTATCTAAACTTCCCTGCTGGTTAAATAGCATGACAACAATGGAATTAGGGCTTAGATTTATGGAGTAGGAGTTTCATATAAGAGATGAATCCAAGTTTCTTTATGATTGTTATCTTATTTTCGGATGCTACATATAATTCTTGGAATAGAGATAAAACTTGAATGCCAACAAGTTTGTTTTTTT
Source organism: Thryothorus ludovicianus (assembly GCA_013397245.1). NCBI lineage: Eukaryota > Metazoa > Chordata > Aves > Passeriformes > Certhiidae > Thryothorus > Thryothorus ludovicianus. The sequence goes on from VZTB01003740.1 coordinate 33,486, forward strand.
TTCCTTTTTAAACAGACAAATACAGTTTTAAATAAATATAGAATAAAAGAATTCCTAGCAGTATACTACAACTTGTGTTGATTACTTTAAGGGTATTAATAATCAATGAAGATCAGTTAACATAATTGGATCTGTACATTCAAGCTAGGTGGAATATTTTACTACTTGATTATTGTTATGGTAACTATTTATTACTGAAAAGTAAGAAAACTGTGGAATCTGTCAAAAAAGTAATGGCTTACTTAGGATAACATGATATATTTTGATTAAAATATACTCTTAAACATGGAATTTTAATGAAGGTAAAATATTTTGTTCAAATTGTTTCTTAATCTGAAGAAACCAAAAGGATCAAATTAGTGAGAGCAGATTATAACACTAACTGAATTAATTATTGAATTTAAAAGTCAATGTTTGTCACCCTATATAGAGATTAATTTCAGAATCCCTATAAAATTATTAAATCATTCTCCAGATAGTTAACAGAAATATATTGTTGAAGATAAATTTAAAAAATCTGTTTTACTGCATCTGTTCCTGTCTTTTCATTCCCTTCACTTTAATTTTTCATATTGTAAAACTAATATCTTTAATAGTTTATTCCATTGGAAGACACAGTCTATCAGGATTACAAACCAGATGTCACCAAACAATTTAAGCAGCAGCAAAGATGCATAGTTACTAATGAAATGCATTTAATAAAGAGCAATAGGTTTTAATTTGAACATAGTCTAGTCATACAAAAATCAAAATGTTTTCAAGACTGTTATACTTCTTTCTAGAGACTGGAACCTAAAAGACCAGGTTCTTTCTTTTGTATGTAAAACATGCTGCATTTAAAGGCAGAAAGAAATGGGGCAATTATTTTTGCTTCACAGTGCATGTGATGCTCAACATTTGAGCATACTCTGTCTTTCTCTCCTATTTTTATTTTGTTTTTTCTTCCCCTGAAGGACAAATTAATATTTCACACATCAGCACAGATTTCTTCAATCTTCAATCTGACTGTTAGGACTACTCATGATTTTCTGAGAAAACATAGTTTCTATTAAAAAAAATCTCATATTTAAAACTTATGTCTTGAGAGTAATGATCTCCTAAACATCATAATGTATGTCTAAAATAAACAGTAGAGCAATTAGAGAACTGAGGTTCAAAAGACAACTTTAGTCTGTTCCTTGTCTGTTTCTTCTTGTCAAGCATTTGTGTGTCAAATTGTACACATGTATAGAGGCCTGGCTTTCCAGCAGTTATTATATTCCACAAGTATCCTTGATATCATTGCATCCCTAAAGAGGTGCTCTGCTTTGTAAAAAAAGAGAAATATTAAACCTTGACTGAATTAATGTCACAGATCTGGAGTATCTGCTATAGATAATTACCTATGTGAATACTAAATTCATGAAAATTAAAATTCTGACTCTCTCCCTCTCGGGCCTTCTAAAAATATGCAAATTGCTGTGGGTACATTTTTTCAGACATGAAAGCAACATAAATTCCAACAAATTGCTATGTAGTAGAAAGGCTCATACAGACACATGCTTTTAACCCATTATAAAAAAAAGAACTTGCTTATTCTTTCAGTGAAAGCAAATAATAAACCTCTAATTTTTCCTATTTGCAGAGGCATGTTGTAATTACTGTGGAGTAGCTGAAACAGTGTAAATTGGCACCCTGAGTCGGTGTGAGTTACTAATTTACTGTGACCTGAAACTAAAACTGGGCAGGTGGCTACAAAAATGTCAACACAGTAAAGTATTTTATAAATGTTGTCTAAATCAATATACTTCAAAGCTAGATACTATTATTACTGCAAGATTAGATGTTACTAAAACTAAAACACCCTGACCCTTGAATGAGAATTCAAAGGAAATTTCAAAAGAGACACACTGCAAGATAGGGTGTTAACTAAAGTAACAATAAAACTGACAGAGCTGCTAATCTGGTGTCCTCAGTAATATACAGTTTCTCTACCAGCTAACAAAACCGTAGGGAATACTGAAGAATCTTGAGAGTCTTCCAACTGCATTTTGAAATGTAAAGAAAATGAGAAAGTATTTATTTAGAGACCACAGGCTGTCTGAAAAGAACTGTGCTGCCACAGTTCTCGAGTTAAAATAAAGCATGTATTTAGAAACTTTGCTATAATGTAGAGCAGACTGATGTTCAGAGACATGGGACAGAAAGGCAGCACTCCTGTGAGGAGCCCAGGACAATATCATGAGCTTATGGGTTTATCTTATTTATGATTACTATTACCTAAACAACTTCCAAGAGATTAGCACCTAGGAAGATTGTCCTTGAAATGATCTCATCTCTTCAGAGTATTAAAACAAACAGACTGGATTTTTCTTAGTTTTATGTATATTTTATTTATATTCTTATTTATAAACTAATGATCCACTCTTGTCTGTTGAAATAAACATTTCTTCATGAAAGTCATCTGGCAAGTGTCATTCTGCAATGAGCAATCTTGTTATGGACCACATATCTGAGTGACGAGACACTGGTATATTCATGATGAGTTATCAAATTCAGTGGCTTAAAGCATCTTAATTATCTCCTTTTCAAAATACTGAGAGGACAAAAGTCTAGATCTGTGGTAAGATCATACATCTTTATTTATTACAGTGTTAGAATTTATATTCTTACAAAATCTAAAAACTACCTCCTACTGAATTGTTTTTGTCTTCTTATTTGCTGCATAGTAATTCTGATATATACTGCCAATGATTATTTATCACAAAACAAATATTCAAACTACAATTGGGATGGAACATTCACATTTGATACAAGAAATAAGAGTTTCACGTACTTCTAAAAGAAAAAATAATGAAACCTTGATTTATCAATTTACTTACGTACTTCACTTCAAGAATTAAAATTATCTGCAAACTCAAGGGCATAACTACAGTCCCCACTGTGAGATCAGAGTCCCCCCTTTTCAAAAATGTTTCTACATCTATTATCTAATGTTGGCTTTTAGTCTATAAACTTCCAGTATAAATCCATAGTGTCTGTATCTTGGCATACTCCAAAGCATCTTGTATTTTTAAACGCCGTGACTTTACAGGCAGTAGGGTCAAAAGTGAAATTAACTAGATGCCACTAAGATTGGAATTACCTTTCAAATTCAATCGAGCTATCCCAAGTTACTTTTCAAATTTAATTGAAAAAAGTTCCGTCGTCTCCTTTCCTTAAAATTGTCGATAGAATAAATTGTACACACAACTGAAAAGTATGTATGGTGCAGAATTGTCTATAGTTATATTAATTAGCATAAATAAAAGAAGTGAGGGTTCTTTTCCTCTTGATCAAGCTTGTTGATGCATGAGCCAAATTTTGTTCATGATGACACATATAAAATCTCACAGACCCAGGGCTTGAAATAATGTATGAGAAGGCAATGCCAAGAATGCAAAATATTCAATTAACAGTGTTAGTCAGTGCTTTGAGAAAACAAAACATATACTTTTATTAATTTAATGCCTTTAATTATTTTATGTTCAGAAATAAAAATAACTTCTATAGCAGAGATAATATTCACAAAGTTTTACAGTCAGATTATTTAGTAAGACTGAAGATTGAGTTATAGATTCACAGTTTAGATATACAGAACAGAATGAGTGAGATAGGTATTTCCAGTATAAGAAGAAATCTTAGAGTGTCAGGCTATAGACTTCAAATTTTGAAAGACCTAGGTAAGCAGATAAGACAGAAGTAGTCTCCACTAGTTTTAGGAATCACTACCCTAGTACAAGTCTGAAGCAGTAGGTAAAGATTATTTACTTGAAAAATAGAAAGTCATTGCACCAACTGATTTTGTATAGGAAATTAAAACCTGTCACACAAATATGACCAAAATGATGCAAAATCACATTTATTCCTTAGGTTTCTTTCAGCAGTAAAGGATGTTAAAAAAAATAAAGAAAAATAAATACTAAAAAAAAAAACAACAAAGAAAACCTTAAAGCTAAACCAAAGTCTTCTTGGATTTTACTTGCATCCTATTGATGTAATACCGATTTTCTTATGAGTACTGATTTTCTATTTAAAATATTTTAGAGATTTTCATAATTTTAAAGAATCATTTTGCAGAATTGGAATTACTGCCTCATAGTTATGTTGTGGGTAATTATCTTCTCCTTAAAGCTCTAAAAAACCAGTATTTGTGATTTGGGATTTGTTAAGCATTTGCTTGTGGAAAACTAATCATTCCAGGACATGTGAACTAGTACTATTTCCAGGAGAGTTAGACTGTACCTATGACACAATTTTTCTGAAATACATTGTTATTTTTTCCTCCTCATTGGATTATATTTTAAATGCCTTCGAAAGTTTTCCACTAAGTACTTTAGTAGTTTCAGAGTTAAACATTAAAAGTCCACAGATATGCAGCTCTTCTGTATTATCAGTATGGATGAAGGGGAGCTTATCAGTGTCCAAGCTTGTGAATTGTCTGCACAAGGTAAGCATTATCAAGGGAAATCGAGAGTGATATGCCACTCATGTATTATGGAATAGCTGACAGGCACCACCTAACAACTTCTAGATGAGATCAAGCTTGCCATTTGTTATGGACATTGGAGGTACACCAAAACACCAAGAGACACACAGCTGATGCTATATTCTTTGTTGTGGAATGATTTTTCCAAAAAGAATAAACAAAAGTGTTGTTACAGATTTTCAGAATTATTTTTCTATAGTTTAATACAAAGTTCTTGTTCTATGTTCCTGTAACATATTAAGAAATGCCTAGGTTTTGGTTGTGGACTTCAAGGTATTTAATTGTACCCAGTTTCTTTCATTGGCATTTAAGAAGGTTGGAAATGCAACCTATCCATACAAAAATTTTAGTTTAGGGTATTTCAATATTCATTGTTTGAAACAGTGCTGGTAAAAAATATAGTTCGCTCAAGAGAATCCAAGACACAATAACATTTTTAGTTGCATCCCCTCAAAGGTGCCAGTAATAAAGTATTTTTCCTTTAGTTATCTCCTTGAAGGTTTTGATAGGATTTATTACACCAGATGTGGACATTTTCATTTTAAACATATAGCTTCCATCAATAATCAGTTGTCACATTTAGAGTGAAATTCAATATTAAGACGTCATAAAAATATTCAAAGAAATTTTTGGTCATCACTTTAATTGTACGTTTTGATTGAAATGAGGAAAGTTGGTCTACAATTATATGCCCTGACATAAAAAGAGATATAGAACCCCAGACATGCTAGCAAAGAAGATAGCAGTTTAATCTGCTTAGGAATCAGAAGTAAAGAAAAAAATATAGGAGTCCTTCTCAATAAACATTATTTTATAATTTTGTAATATTCTGACAACATATTTTATATATATTCTTTAAATATATATGTTTGGTTTTTTTTTTTTTTTTTGCAAGGTTCAAAAATCTCTGTATTTTGTTGGGTTTTTTCCCCATAATTAGAAATAAATATTATTAAACATCTGGTCTGCACACAAAACTTAGATGAAAATGAAGTATTTCATGTAATACAAACTATGCTCAGAGCAGAAAGGATTATTTACTTTATTTTTCTGCTATTTTCCAAAATTTTGTGTTGAAGTAATTTCAATGGTGATTCCCCAATTTATTTGGATGTTCCATAAGTGGAGTCTGTATGATTCACTGCATTGCCATTAATATGAATTAACTAGGGAGAGGTAAAGTGTATAAATTATTTTTGTTAATGTGCTATCCATTCTGTTGCATTTTGTTTTATTATGTCAGAATAGATTTTTTAGTAACCTCAGGAACATATATACACTGTATCTTAAATACCTCGCCTAGAGCTTTCAACCTCTTATTAGTCTCTTCTAAGTGTTTTCTTGTTCTAACAATGAATTAAAGCTTCATGTCAACTGCAAAGTTCTATTTCCATCTCACATTAAAAACCCTTTACCCGTATAGGTGTTCTGCTAGTTTTGCTGAGCATTATCCTTAGATGTGTTCCTACTAGAAATAAAGGATTTATTTACAGTAATAAGGCTTCTTACTGAATTTTTCAAAGCAGTGTAGTCTTAGAACAGAAAAGCTAAGCAGTACCAGGGAATGATCCTGGGAAGATAAGCTGTGTCAGATTTGTTGATAAATTAGTATTGTTTGGAATGTTTTTGTCCAGTGCTGGTCACTAATCCACCCATTTTGCTTGGCTGCTAGTATAGTATTATTTAGAAGAAGTGGTTTTGATGCATCTTCTCCACTTTAAACAAAAACAGAGTTTAGTATCAGGATTTCTGCTGCACTGGTTTTTGGCAGCGTTAGTTATCTTCAGTGTAAGCACACGATTGAGCTCGTTTGATCACGTAGCACAGACACACACTGTGCACCTATCCAAGGAGGAAGTCAAAGCCATCTATTGTCCTTGACCTTCTGACTGTGTCCATACTGTGGGATCATATTTTACACCAAGTGTTTTAGGAAGCATTCTGAGTTCAGGCTGCTTATAAATTAATTATGGAAAGATATGATGTCACATCTAAAAAAGACTTTTTGGAACAAAGCACTTCTCCACTTGATAATGTACATGCAACTGTTTTGAATCAAAAATATGTTGAAGAAAGGTTAGTAATTATTTAATTTTTATTGATGGAATTCTATTGACAACTCAAAATTTACAATATCAAGATATGCATATAGATCTTTCAGCCAAGAGGGGGATGAAAAATACTTTGGTGTGTAGGTAGATTCACCACAAAATTTTTGAAAAAATAACCTTATAATAGCGAATTCAGAACCACTGCAATGAAGAACTGCCTTTGGCAACTAAATAAAATACAAGGGAATTAAATGTAGGGAGATTTGAAATATCATTCCTCTGCAAGATCTTTATATCTGCCTCTAGGTTTCTTGACTCAAATTTCAGTCCTGATCTTCTAGAAGATCATGAGGTCTCTAGCAGCGCTTTCTTTTCAATACATAACTGTTGAAAATGTAGGAGGGTCTGATCCTCTTTTTCTTTTCTTTTTTTTTTTTTTTTAAATCATATGTCTTTTTATCCAGCAGATCACTCATTTTGTTACTTTTTCTCAATGTGAATATTTTGATGCTATTTTTTTGACATAGCACACTGTGTTTGAGGCAAGGTTTCTATGAAACTCAACTGTTTCAATGTATATGTAAATCTCCATATAATTTATTGTACTCACATAAAGATCTATTTCTATTGAATTTAAAAGTTTGTTTGAAAGGCCATTCATTATATTTTGTACTGTTCTCATCTGTGTTTTTGAATTTCTACCCAATAATTTTCTATTGAACTTTCCTATTATATCACGTTTTCAGTGCTCAAATATTACCATCCATATGCATGTTTATTTTATTCGAAGTGTAGTCTCACATAGGAAAACAAGTTTTTGTCATTTCAGACAAAGCTATGAAAACAAAGCTCTCTTCATTTTTGTGGAAAAAGATTTTTTTCCTACTAGAAAATCCTTGTTCATCTAACATCCAAGGCTTTAATCTTCATGACAAAACTAGTGCAAATTTTTAGTTTGCTGGACTGGAAGAAGAAAAATGAAATCTTTAAAGGCAGTAGATTGTAAGTTTTATTTGGTCATTAATATATATAATATATTTTCTGAATGTAGCTTATCTGAAACCCTGTATAGCTTATTTTCTCTCTTGTAGGTTCTCAATGAAGTAAATAAACACAATAACACAAATAATAATGCTTCCCCATAATAATAAATCCATAAATGCATCTAAGTCACACATAGATCTGAGGAAAATGAGATGCAACATACATAATCTCTTATGGAAAAAACTTGACCTGATGACAGAATACATGTGTGAATGTTGCTAATATTGATTTATTCTTTTCAAGTAGTTTGTTAAGAAAATATACACATTCCAATGCAGATTAGTTTTTTTTCATTATAGACACAGTAGGTGAATTTCCAGGCAGACTACAACAGGACAAAAAGTTTTCATGTATTTATGGCCAGCAAAAGGTGATTGCAGATAGCAGCTACGCATGCATTGAAATTGAGATCACGGGCCCTAACTGTGCTGAATTACTGTGAATAAGCACCCGGGCAATACTGCCAGCTGGGTAGAAAAAGCAGTCCTGTGCAAACACTTATGTAGAACTGAAAGTTGTGTAAAGTTTGTGAATTGTTTAATAAAGATCAGAGAACATGAATAAATTCTTAGAATATATTGATTTTTAGTTATAATTTTTCATGTGGTTTTGCCATGGTGAATATTCTTTATATGCCCCCTGGCATTATGGAAGAATAGTCTTTTTTTTTTTCCTATATTGTAGAAAATTACTTTTATGCTGTTCTTTGTACTGTTAACTTAAAGGACCTTGTATTTCTTCATAACTCTCTGTTACCTGAATTTTTGCCATCTGTAGTTGAAATCCACAAGCACAGTTGGAAAAAACTTAAGTACAATTTCTGATTACTGTGAAATTTGCAATGCTGCCTAGTACCAAAGGAAGCTTACATCTTTTATACATAAAAATGTTGAAAATATTAACCCATACTATACAATACTTTAATTGAACTCATATATTGCAATTTATTTGTACAATGTTAGTTATGTTCCAGAGAAATGTTGCTTAGGTTGATCTGATCTACTGACTGAGAAAAGTCAGTCACATGGATCCAAAGTGCAGCATGCCAAAAACTAACAATTTTTTTTTTTTATCAGAAATTTATGTGATTTTATATATATTATAGCCATTAATTTGATGTTGACTGTCATGGATTTTTGCAAGAATAGAATCAGCAGCCAGCAGTGAAACCTAGCAACACATCTAGCTGGAGGCCAGCCACTGCTGATGTCCCCCAGGGCTCAATACTGAGCCCAGTATTGTTTGAGTTATTCATCAGTGACTTGGATGAAGGAGCAGAGGCCTCCTCAGTAAGTTTACTGATGACACAAAGCTGGAAGCAGTGGCTGACACCACAGAGGGCTGTGCAGCCCTTCAGAGGGACCATGACAGGCTGGAGACATGGGCAGAGAAGAAAGGTCTGAAAATCAACAAAGGCAAATGAAGGGTCCTGGACCTGAGGAGGAATAACCTTAGGCAGCCATGTCCTTGATGGCATCCTGGGGTGCATTAGATAGACCATTGTCAGCAGGGTGAGGGAAGAGATCTCCATTCAGCCCTGGTGAGGTCACATCTGGAGTGCTGTGTCTGGTTCTGGTCTCAGTACAAGAGGGATATGGATATCCTGGAGTAAGTCTCTGCCTTTGTCCCTCTCCTACCAGAAGAGGTGGAGGAAGGGGAGTGGCTTTTTTGGAGTATAATTTCCATCTGGTGTTAAACCACCATGGTATTGTCCACAAACAGGTTAAGCTGGAGACTGGGAAGTTAGTGTGAAGGCAACTGGTGCTGTTCTAAACAAATATGTTAAATGCTCTTCCCTTATGCAGATTTCGGAATAGCTGGGTAGGGATGTCAAAGAGAGATTTCAGGTCTTGTGGCCTGACTAATAATTGAAAAAAAGAAAGAAACCCTGTTTTCAAAGCTGGTGTTCCACATGTTTCCATGGTAACTAGAGCATTCACTCACATCAAGGTTTCTATTTAGTAATCTTTTAAAATTCATTTTTATTGTTATTATATTTCCCCTGTTTTGACTTAGAAGTGATAAGTTGTAACATTTATATATTATATGTTAGATGCACCTCGTAAAGAACATTTATTTAATTTCACAGGAGTAGTTTAGTCACGTAACAAAGAGCAGGGAGAAAAAAGGTATGATTGCTTAAAAAAACGCAATTCTGGGATAATTGCAATATAGTTAGACTACTCATACTGGGATTCCTATGTTTGCAGCATCTCAGGGTTGAAGCATTTGATCAAAAGGCTAAACACGTTACGATGCTATTACTGGTAACTGGGTCATGAGAAAAAATAAAGCTCCCAATCTTCATATGTGCAAAGAATCTGCCATTGTTACCTTCTGTTGTTAGTACAAACACAAAACTGACACTGCCTGTGAATGCAGTACATTTTTTTTTATCTGTTTCTTAGTATGTTTTAAGGTGTCTAACATTTAACCTTGAAAGCTTCGGTTACCAGAGAAGTGTCTTTTTTATCCTCTTTTTACCAACTGCTGGAATTTGAGAATAATGCTGATGAATTTTTTCTTTAATATTCCTGCTTTTTTAGTAGATACATTCACATTGATCACATAAGGGGAATCGTGTGACAGAAGGCTGATATGGCTTTTAGGACTAATTCAGAGATGGTAAATCTCCATAGAGACAGTGGCTTCTTTTATTCCAAAATTACTTCACCAGGTCCTATAAAGCATAACTCCCATCTTTGATATTTCCTGGTCTTCCTTTGTCTATACAATACCTTTTATGAGTGCTTTACCCAACTGTGTTCCTTCTCATTCTACAGGGATACAAAATGTTAATAGGTGTTCTGATATCCTATGACATTGGGCATTACAGTTAGATATTGCAATACTGAATTTTAATAAATTTCTGAATCTTGATAAGATTTTTTATATAATCATTATTGGCTTATTCAGTGATAAAAAATATTCAGAAAGACACAGAAAAAATATTTATTTATTATTTATTAAGAAAAATCAATCCCATGATAAATATTGGATGATTCATTTATAACCAAGATTTCATTGTATATTTATTTTTTGGTTTTAGTTTTTTTCTTATGCCACTTAAAAAACACTTTATTCCTCTTCCACTATGTCATTATGTATAACTGTTCTCCAAAGATGACGGATATGGGTGTATCCTATATGTAAGGACAAGTCAGTCATGTTTTATTTCTACACAGACTATGATAGCTGCTGTTCTTATTTATGTGTAATGAACCAGTGTTCATCTGTTTTCACTCTTCTTTACTCTTGAGAAACAGTATTTTTAAAATGCCAGTGTTTACACTAAAAAACCTGAAACCTGAATATGACCATATTAGGGTAAAATCTACTATTATTATTATTATTATTATCATCATCATCATTATTAGCATTATTATTACCACAACTATTGCTATTATTTTCTGTTCAGGCCAAATATTGCTATCAGACCATGTGTGTGATGATATTGTGATTCCTGAAGAGCGCTTCAACTTAGAAACATGTAACTTGCTTGAAAATTGGGTTGACACTATTTTATATTTGTCTTAGAAGCTCTTACTTTGGGAAACGTGCTACAGTCACAGCTGTTTCTCTATTTTTGCATCTGTACTCAGTGATGTACATAACAACAGATGTATGGATGTATTTATGTGGTAGTGATAAGCCTTTTTCCTGTTGAATATATGAAACCAATCTCACTTCTGTAGTTGAGCCATGATATCATCTAACAGTCAACAACAAAGGCAAATTATTAAAAATATTGGTTGAGATCAAAGAAAACTAAGAATTTCTATTGTGTAGAAACAGGGATTTTACAATTGTACGTTTTTACTTTCCAATTTCTCTGTCTAAATTTTTTGGAGAATTTTTTATCAACATAACACAAAGTCAGAGAGATTGTCATAATTTTCTGTATCAGTTGAGGCTTCTTTTAGAACTAATCATTAGTTTAACTTGTATCAGGCTGCAGAATGTTTCAGAGTTTGAAAGTCTTATGGTCTTTATGAATTTTAAGTAATACATGACTTCAAACTTTTCCTTAGAGGGAAAATGATAATATAATTGAGTGACTTTCTTGATGCAGTTTAATCATGCATTAAGTGTTAGCTTCTGAAGTTCAAATTAATCCGTCACGTTTAACTTTTTTACTGGCTTTATTCCTTTAATATCAGGTGTTTCTAAAAATATATTCACTTATTTTGCTATTTGAGACTTTTAAAATCTGTTTTTAAGTTTTACAATTAACTGCAGAGTGAGGAGGACTGTGAATGTTCTGATAGCAATATAAATCATAGAAGGGAGAACTTTTTGATATGTAACTATCAACTCTTAAATATACTGCTTAAAGAAAAAAATCATAATTGCAAAGAATGAGGAGAAAGAGTAAAAGAAGGGGAAATATAAGGGGTGAACATCATAATGACATGGTAAATTATGAGAGAAAGATAAACTAAACATATGACTAAATATTCAGGAGTTCTGTTTTAACTAAATAAATGAGACAAATGCATGAAACAAATTGGGCAACATCACTAGGTTCTTAAAAAGAAAAAATTGTGATAGAAGGCTGAAATGACTTCAATCACAAAAAATGTAAGGATGGTTTTACTTATTGTTGCAGAAAATGCTATTCCCCACTGTGAAACAGTGGGTCAGCTAACAGGAGAATCGTTAAGATATACTGCATGTAGTCTGCTTTTGTGACTTCATTCCAAGAGATCATACATAATCGAGTAGGTTTTTGTGGGAATTCTTTGTCTACTTCGTACTGTTGTTGTTCAGCAAAGATGGGGAAGAATTAAAAGTTCAGTTTCTTTTATGGCCTATTGAGGAAGATTCCCTTTATCTAATGTTTTCTCTGGACTTCCTATTCAAGTATGAAATAAAGTAAGCTCAGAAATTTTTCATGTAGAGAAGTTATTTTTCAGTGTGTCTTTTTAAAGCATTAATGAACTGATTCATTCTCTTCTGTTTCTTTCGCTCTTTTTCCTTCTTTCTTTGACAATTTTTATTTCTCAGTTTTGCAAAGCCTATTTCTTGTCAGAAATCTGTGAGATGCAACACCTTAGTGTTAGGCATTGAAAATGCTCTAAATTTGTCTTTGTTTTAATTAGATAGTGCTTTTTAAAAAACAAAATTAATTTTTTTAAAAAACAAAATTAATTAATTAATTTTTTCATTACTTTTCCTCCTTTTCTTAAATTTCAAGACAAAACATTGCATCATTAAGTCTGCCAACATATTGTTTAAGAAGTCCTTTGACTGCTTTTTATGTGCAGTGTTGTACAGTGTTGACACCAGTCAACATCTATAACAAGTTGTGATTTTTGCTGGCTTATGTTTTGTCATGGAGCTGAAATGAACTCTATTTTATTGTGCACATACAATAATAACTTTCATAATTTGCTCCATCTTTCTATCTTTATTTAACTTCAGGTAGATAGAAATAAAATTCAGCAGGTTTATTTACATCTCTTTCCAATAAGACTATCCTAATACATACTATGGGTCTGTATCTGTGCTTTCCTAATTAGCACATAACTTCAGCACAAATTTTTTTGGATTTATGTAAATACGTATATTCACATATAATTATTATAGACAATAATTACATTTAAAATACACCTATGTGATCTGGTCAAAATAATCTCTCGTGTCAACTGTTTTCAGTTGATTATATCTTCATCTTGTTTGGAACTATCAAATTCTTCTTGATGTCAAAACTACTCAGATTTATCATTTGCTAATTATGACACAATCTTAAAGAAAAATCGAGGGTAGAGGTAGGTTCTTGTTTGTTTTTAAGAGAAGGATGCAATTTTGGCTCGTATGGACATGTTTTGTTTGGAAGGGAATGAATTCTAGTCTGTGTAGCAATAATATAGTAACTGCACAGCTGAGAGCAAAACAGATTGCAGTATCTCTGACCTATTTGAATATGCAACATTCTGGTGTATCATTGTTGTCAAATCCCATTAAAGTCAATGATGCAAGCCCCTTTTTCAAGTCAAGGGAATTTTGCAACATATAAATAATAGGCAATGGAACAACTGCCTAAGCTGCTCCCTGAACAATGTACTGATCCTGCAATGAACAAGAGTAAAAATTGTATTATTTTTGCACAGCAAGTACTGTACCTAATCACACAATTTAACATTATGCAGAAACTTTCATTACAGGAATATTATCAGAATATTGCTGAAATTTGCTTACTGGCCCGCTTTTTGAAATATGCTTGAGAATAATTGACCTGAGATGGATATCAGATGGACAAATTTTGATAATTCTGAATCATTAACATATGGAAAACAAATACAGAGGTAAAATGAGTTTTATCATGGAAAATATCAAGTAAACTTTTTAACAGAAAAGCCTACTGCCCTAAGACTGCAATGAATTAACTCATCATTAAGAGCACAGCTATCTGAATAATTGAGGTTTATCCTTTACTTTCCCAGCCTAGTACAATTCTATTTATAGTTGACTTCAGTGATTTTATTTTTATCTTAAAAGCATTAACTTCTCTTTTCTCCCGTTTGATCTATCCAGACTACCAACTGTGAAGAGCATATTGTTCATACCACCTGCAAATTATATCACTAAACCTCATGGCATCATCATTTGATTTTATAACCCTTCACTGAAGTTTATTTGCTTTATTTGACTACATAAAGCCTTAGCTGAAATTCAGAGAGTCTTGCATTTTTCCAAGAATGTGCATTTCCTAGGTATCAGTTAAGATACATTTTAATGAATCTAACTACCTGGATCATGCAAATTTCATAATCAAAGGAGGTATATTTGGATGCATAGTACATATCCTATGCGAAGCATTGAAAAATAAGTGAATAAAATAATCCACCTGTGGTGTATGGACACCAATCAGAAAAAAAATCTTTAGGAAAAAAGATCAATATTACATCAAACTAATATGTTTTCTCATTTTTCATGACCTTTTGATAAACCATTGGTTATATGGTTTTTAAGTGATTGACTTTAAGGGAGAAAGGGAAACTTAGAGAATGTGTCTCTTTCTTCAGTTTCTGTACATTTTGTGAATTAAACTTGACTAACTAGTGAGATAATGTTGCACAGAATCTTTGTGTTTAGTTTGTTATTACGAAGTGAAAAAATAATGATCATATAATTTAAAGCTTCAAATTCCAATGCGATAACATGTGAGTGGCTGTGCCCTTCATATAGATTTTCAATCCGGAAATATTTAGAGTCTCCTTTTCTTCTTTAACCTCTTGGTATTATCCAGGCACATTTAAGAAAGGATAGCAATTGCCCTTTTTCCCCTTCTAAGGAAAAGGGGCAAGAGTCTTTCATTTCCTTGATTTCTCTGGTTTTTCACTTAATCCCTATACTTACTTGTACCTCTGTATTAAACTGGACTTGCTGAAATGCTCACTTGAAGAAATTACTTTGCTTCTGTGCTCTGCAGCATGGGAAATGACTGGCCCCTCCAATCTCCCAAAATTGATACAGAGTCTGTGGGCATGTTGCCAAAGAAATTCCATCTTTCCACTTTCCTGAACTTTACCTTTGAAGCTGGTAAAGTCATGACTCCTTGGTAACCTGAACAATGTGACAATTTTCCATTCTGCTAG
Source organism: Thryothorus ludovicianus (assembly GCA_013397245.1). Taxonomy (NCBI): domain Eukaryota; kingdom Metazoa; phylum Chordata; class Aves; order Passeriformes; family Certhiidae; genus Thryothorus; species Thryothorus ludovicianus. The sequence goes on from VZTB01003740.1 coordinate 48,689, forward strand.
AAGCTAGAACAAGCAGTGGAGTCCTGCAAGGCAGGTCCATAAAGGCACAGAAAATTAACATCAGTGTTGTCCTTGTGTCAACATTAGGAATAAATGTGTTTTCTGTAATTAAAAATAAAAAGTCCTCACAGATTTCTAACCACATAGAGTGAAATATTTGAAACTTGGTGTCACATGCATATTAGATTTGCAGTTGTCCCTCTTTGCAATCTTTTAGTCTATTAGGTGTGAAAATACTTGGACAGAAGTTGTGAGCTGGTGAAAACTCATATTCCTTGGTTTATCCAATATGAGATAACATCTTTTAATGGTAACAGCAAATCAAGCAGTTTTTGTCTGTAAAATGTATCTTTTATGTAGGAGGACATATTAACAGGGTAATTTTAAGCAAAAGTAAAGACAGAAACCATTTCCCCTCTACTCCCTTTCCAAAAGAAATGTCAAGCTATGACACAGCCTTATAAGAGTGAAAGTTACAGCTATGTTAAAAATGGATGATTCTCGTCTTTTATTATCTATTCTATACTAAGTTGACAGTTTCAATAAAGTATTAGTGCTCCTGAGAGACCAAGTGTTCAATCTTGAGGTAATTTCACAGAATTATGTTTTAAAATATATATTGTTACATTGCAAAAGCAAGAAAAACATTAAATGCATTTGAGGATTTATTTTGTAAGAATATCCATTTTCAGGCTGGAAATATTGCCTTTTAAATTCAATTTCATTTGGTCTGTTGCTTTTGAATTCTTGTTTTGTACTCTCTTGAGAAATACTGGAGTATTGACAGTTTTCCTAAGAAATCATCCTGTTTACAATTCTTGTTGAAACTGTTATGTCTGTAAAATACATCAGCTTCAATAAAATTTTGATTTCCATCCCATCCTAAGTAGCTTAACAGCTTTAGTGACTATGTAGCAGCAGAAAAACCTGTTTCTTCAAAACTCCTTTCCTTGCCTCAAAGAACCTTTGTGCTACTCTTTATATTAAATGCAGCAGCAAAAAAAGAGCCTTGTCAAGGTTTCATATAAAACATTTTAGCCTCCATAATTTTTAGAGCAAGAGAAATTTTGGAACTGTTGAAATTTCATTTGTTTGTTTCTTTGGGGTTTTCTTTTTGATAGAATTATAGAACGCCTCAGCTCGGAAGGAACCTGAAAAGATGACCTAGTTCAACTTTCTGTGGGAACAGGAGTCTAGATGAGATTATCTAGTACCATGTCCATTCACATCTTGAAAACCTCCAATGATGGGTTCAACATTATGTCCTCAGAGAATTTGTTCCAGTGAGTGATTGTTCCCACTGTAAAACAATTTATTTCTTCTGTAGTCATTAAACCTTTCCCAGTGCAACTTTTACCCATTGCTCCTTGTCTTCCCCATGTGGCCCCTTGTGATAAGAGAATCTCATTGCATCTTTCTTGAATTGTGATGACCAAAACTAGCCACAACACCCCAGGTGCACCTGATTAGCACTGAGAAGAGTGGGATAATCACATTTCTAGCTCTGCTAGTCACAGCCCTGAAAGTGCAGCCCAGGAACTGATTTGTCTTTTTAGCTGCAGTACTGCATGGCTAACCCATATTCAATTTGTCTACCAGGAATCCTATTTCCCTTTCAGCAAGTTTGCTTCACAGCCACACAGATGGTAGCCTGTAATTTGATCTTTGGTTATGTTGCCTCAGATGCAGGACTTTACTCTTGTCTTTGTTTTACTTCACCATGTTCTTTCAGCCCATTTAAGTCTTTCAGTAAGATGGCTTTCCCTTCTAGCCATCCTCTAAATGAGATGTTCACCTCACTACCCAGCTTTATATTAGTAGATGTGGTGAGGATAGTTTTAATTCTTGAGCTAGACCCTTTTTGACAGACTGTCAGTCTGAGTAAAAGCCCTTAAACACCACCCTCTAAAGTGCAGCCTGTTATCCAATTTCCTACCTCTAGAATCTGTACCTTGCTAGTTTCTTTGATTTTCAACTAAATTAGTTTGTAAAGTATCTAAAATAAATTCCTTCTGTCTAAGAATGTGTAATAAACAATCCCTGCCTGAGAGGTGTCTATGAACAAAAGTATATGACTATTTCATTTACCTGTAAGAAGAGTTTACACAGTTTACCTGGTTTACTTAACTCACAACTATTACTGAAAAGTTACTGTATTGTAAATTCTTACAAATGAATGGGGGGGAAAACGCACATTTTAAAATACTAATATGAAAAAATTAGCAAAGCTAAATGTGGGTTTTCATGTTTAATTATCAAACATATTTTCACTGTGTAAAAACTACTCTTTTAACTTTGTGCAAATTATATTTAAAGTAAACAAGTAATTTAGCATTAAATAGGTTCCAGAGCTTAAGCATATGTGTGTAGCATGTAGTCTTTGCCTAAGAGCTGATGAGAGCATCTATTAAGTACAATTAAGTACAATAACTAACATATGGGATTAAGGTATTCAAAAACCTGCTAAGAAAAACCTGAATGTTCAGGACTGTGCAACCAAAAGTTTAGCTATGGCTATTTGAAAATTATTTATAGCACTACCAGCGAAATTAAATTTATAGAAGAAGAAATAGAAAAGAAATCTATAAATAACATTTTGGCTTTTATTATAATCAGAATAATAAGAAAAAAACCCATACACTTTACCAAAAAACCCTCAAAATCAAAACAACCCACAAAAGACTATTAAGAAACAAAATGCCCTTTCCATGTAATTTTGATTGTTTAGTTTTTTTAATTCTTCTTTCCATAGAATATTGTTTTATTTGGATCAGGTTTGATGTGTCTTAACAAGCTTATTTTTGTGATAGTGTTTAGAGGTTTTGAAATTCTCAGATGTTTTTATATTTATATATTAATAAATTGCAATTAAAGCTTTCAGCTTTTATCATGATTGCACCTCACTACACTAAGATCAACATTTTGCTCAATCTGTTGCTCTTGGTGGATATGTAGTTAACAGAGTTATCATGGTTTAAGCCCAGCTGACAGCTAAGCCCTGCAGAGCTCTTTGCTCACTGCATGGTGTTGGGTTGGGGGGAAGAATAGGAAGGATAAAAGTGAGAAAACTCTTGTGTTCCCATAAAGACAGTTTAAAAAAAAAAAGCAAAAGCAGCACACACAAGCAAATCCAACCAAGGAATTAATTCTTATTTTCCCATGGGCATGCAAGTGTTGAGCCATTCCCAGGACAGCAGGACTCCCTCACATGTAACAGTGGCTTGGGAAAACAAACACCATCACACAAACCACCCCCTGCTTTCCTCTTCCCCCGCCACCTATACTCTGACCATGGTGCTCTATGGTATGGAATATCCCTTGGGTCAGTTGGGCTGTGCTGTCCCAACTCCTTGTACATCTCAGCTCCTTTCAGGAGATGATGTTATGGAAAAGGCATCAATGGAGTAGAGTAGAAGAGACCTTGACACTGTCTGAGGGCTGGTCAGCAATAATTGAAACATACCTATGTTGTCAACAATGAACAAATCCATAAAATAGTCCCATGTTAGCTACTGTGAAAAAACCCTATCCCACCCAAAACCAAAATAAAATATTAAGGTAGAGTAAAAAGCAATTGTTTTTTAGGATTTGCTGAGTCAAATGTCTTGTCTGAAGATACAGTAACATATGTGTACACATATGAATTATTGTTTATATTCAAGTGTACAAACAAAAATGAAAATTAGAGCAAAAAAATCTCAAAAGAAACTCTTCTGATTTTAATTACAAGTATATCATTTGAATTAAACTCTTTTGGCACCTTTTCTTTTTTTAAATTCCTTCCAGGAAAAGTTAAAAAAGCATTTAAAATTTCTTGCCAAGAAAGCAAAGAATTCCAAAAGCCTTTCCAAACTTATTTGGATCCTCTCTGTTTCCATTTTTCAGTCTAAGTAATCTCTTTCCTGCCGATTTCTAAGAAAACTTCACCATCAGAGCATCAAAACAAAGATACCCAGGTATTTCCCATCAGGTCTTGTTGGTCTTCAAATGCAGTAAATCATTGACACCAAGGAGATATGAAGAAAGAAAATCTCTCCAATTGTTCACTGTGGAAAACAGACTGGCCTACTCCTACTAGCTACCTGAAGCATTGAATTTAATTATAGTCATTATCATTATCTTAATGTAAACCTGCAAGTAAAATGAGCATGTTGAAGCAAGTGCAATACTTTGTGCTCTCACGAACATGGACAGCAATGAAAGCATCCCCTCAATCCGGAAGTCACCACAGCCAAGCCACATCCACAAACACACTGCAGAATTTTTCTCAGAAATTGGATCAAAAACTACTTAAAAAATTTCCAAACAACGAACAATTAATTACCTGCTTTTTTGACACTATTTCAAAACTGGAAAGGAAACTTTCTCAGAGGATTTCCAATTTTATATCTTAGTGCATGACAAATAATGCTAGAATGATGACATCTCTCATAGCTCAAATCATTTTCCCTTATTAATAGATTACAGACGAGGAAAGATGTTGTTGTCCTTGTATTTTAGCTATATGTTTATTCTGCTTAAACTTGCAAGCTGTTTTTTTGTATTGCTATTAGAATTCTTGGTAATGGAGAGATTGTCTCAGTAACCTCTATAACTTTTTATAAATGTATTAGACTGTTTTTCTCACTTCAGAACCCTTAAGATCCCTGTGGCAGCAACAGGAATTGCTTACAAGAGAAAACAATGTTAGAGAAGTATTTAATGTATTTTTATCTCTCTTTAGTGCAATATAGCAGCTGGAAATGAGGAGGAAAGCTGCCATCCTGTAACCAGTCAGCTCGCCCTGGGACAACATCAAGAGATCCATGGTTCACTGGCACTCCACGGACTCCAGTTCGCCTGAGGAAATGAATGACTGGTCTCATTATCCTGGTAAAAGCCTCAGGGCAATGAAGGGTCAAAGAATCATTCTCTTCAAGCAATGCATTTTGGGGAAACTATCCCTAACTGGAGTACCTTAGAGGCCTGAGAAAATCCTTTCCTCAAGGGACTACCTAATTTCCTTTGTGACTGTATTGTCACTGAATTCCAGAGCGGAGCCTGAGCTGAAGAATTGATAAGGAGTAGAGAGGAGTCAAGACCCTACCCCTTTGAAATATATAGCTTTATTGGGAATAAAATGGCCTTTATGTAGTGAATGTTCAGCTTATTATAAAATTATACTTGCAAAATTATTGAAAAAACACACATGTAAAATGGGCTAGATTTGATAGGATGTAAAATTCCTTGAAGAAAAAATTATCTGTGCCTGTGTGTGGGAGGTTTGTCATTTTTCTTCCTGGGAGAAAAGTGTGTGGAATAGAAGCACAGTTACAATTTTAATTTTATTAAAAATATGCTATCTAAATCAATAAATGAAATATCTCACATTTAAAAGTCTGAGTTTGGCAAGTTATACAGATACAGGGAAAAAATTTAAAAGCTTAAGGAATTTATTTTAGAACTTTCATCAAAAATTCTCCCACTATGGAGGGTGGAGGCTTTGACTTAAATATGAATAGCTCATATTCAGAATTAAAGATATCAGAATTCTTTTCAGCTACATTGTTGAGACCCTGATTGCTGGACGGTCATCATAATTTTCCCACTAAGCCAGAGTAAGACCATTATGGAAATTGAAAGCTTACACTAACTCCTATATTTAAATAAATAAACAAACATATTCCAATAGAGATGTGAAACTAGATTTTCTTATGCAAGCCAATGATTTATTTCTTTATTTATTTCCTGAAACAAAGTCTCATGAATACTTTCTAAATTTTCAAGTCACAGAAATGGAATTAATCTTATTGATTTAAAATATTATGTTAATGTAGATGAACACGTAAATAACCTGGTCATTATATGTAAATATGCTAAGAGATCCTTTGCTGCAGGTTTCTCACTCAGTTTCTGTGTTTTTGATGTACTGTGTGCTGCTTATTCATTATATGGTAATTTACAATTTAGAGTCCTTTGGGTATAGCTTTGTTGTTTTGTTTGGTTTGAATTGGATTGGTTTTGGATTTTATTTTTAATGTTATTTTTCTTTTATTTGTTCTCAGCTAAATGTTCAGTCATTTAGAAAAGAAAGTTCACCCATTCTTTGTAATACTGTTGTTCACCTCCCACATACCACCAGCCCTGCTAAGCTGCCGTGGGTAAATTGGCAACTAAGATTTCAGGCAAAATCTTTCTGACTATAATCCCTGCTGTCACTGTGAAATAACTTCCTAGCACCTATCTCTCAAGGGCATTTTTCATCCCATACTGGAGAGCATTTGCCAATACAGTTGTTGAAGCAAACTGAAAGCCACTTCAGCCTAAGAGTTTGATTCACAAACCTAAATAATTTCTGAAATCTCAGACATGTTCCCAAACTACTAAATTATGGAACAAGCAAAGAGTTTCTGCTCTCCAAGCCACTGTTGAATCAGATGTTTACAAATGAGGATTGAAACACTGATGTGTCTGAGTAACTAAACTCTGTTTTTGTAATAACTGAGCTGAAGTGTCAATTAGTAATCACACGCTAAAATAAAACCAGATCCTAAAGGCAATTAATTATTTAAAAATTATATATTAAATTGTCCAAAGTATCTGAGCTTGATAAGTGTGTTTCTCATGATTTTATTTTTGTCTCTGTATGAATTTGTTAAATTCTTCTAAATTTTTAGGACCCTTATTTGTGGATTAGAATCTAAAATACTAATTTCACAGTAGTAGCTACTGAGATAGTCCTCTGAGGCTATTTCAGCTGAAATGTCCCTCCAACTCAGGACAATGCTGCTGTCATTTCCCCACGTGGGAGGAAATCTGGTACTATGGCTACAGGAAAACCTGGGTATCTAAGCCAATANGGAGAATTAAAAGACTGTGGTGTTCAATTATACCACTCTTCTATCTGAGACATCATACTCAGTTTGAAATATGCAACAATTCCAATTCAGTAACTATCATGAGTGTAAGAACAAGAAAAAAAAAACTGAGAACTTTCAGAAGTCATTCTCTACCTCTTCATTTTAGGAAAAATTTCTTTTACTTAATCTCTCTAGGAATTTTTGAAGACTCTGAGTGTATTCCTACATCTTTGTGAGAAAATAATGGCTTTCATAATTCTCTAAAAGTTAAAGACAGGAACCCAAGCCCTTCATCTGTAATGAGTCCATCCTACTCTTAAAATATCTTATAGAATTTCTATCCTTTGGTTTATTAATAAATTTTGAGATAAATCTTTTAAAATTTTGTACTACTCTGTGTGAAGAAAAGGGAATTATAAAGAGCAGAAAAGTAACTTTCTGGGAGGAAGACTTAAGAAGAAACTGTCAAGTGGTTCTTGTGCCCATAATTTCTTTATGTTAGTCAAGAAAAGTTCAGAGTCTGCTCCAGGCTATCTTCCTCAAAGAGCAAAGACCCAAACAGACATTGTGTTTTCTGATTACAGGATTGCAACTATATCGATTGCCAAAGGTTAACTGAAATTTAAGAATAATAGAAACCATTTGAATTATTTAGAAAACATGGATAGTTATCTCTGATTTTGAACATTAGGGTTATTAAAAATCAGAAAATGTTAGGGTGCATTTTAGTTTGTTTAAAATTATTTGAATAGGGTTTCCTCATTAAAAAATCACTTTTAAAATGCAGGATAGCTTTTCTGCCTGTAATAATTGCTGCAGTCAAAGAATTTACATAAACTATCAACATCAGATTTGCAAATCCTAAACTTCCATATTTTAGAAATTAGTTCATCTCTTCTGTGGAAACTAGGGCCTATTAAAACTGTTGTGGTCCTTTTAACTAGAAAATTCTGATGAATAGAAAATATTAGGTGTTTCCTCAGATCAGGAAAGAAATACAATCAAACCTAGACTGATTTTGTGGCTGCTTTATCTAGACTCCTATTTGGTATAAAGAGAAAAAAAATGTAGAATATGGACTGGGTTACAGTTTCACAAATGCCATGTAAGTTTTCAAATATTTCCATCATCTAGGTCCATTTTCCAAAGCTCCCTATTATACACATTCAATTTAAATAGATAGTCAAAGATTCAATATAATAAAGAATTGAACCCTTCCTCTTCCATAAATCTACAAGTGCCTTATATGATGATCTATCCTAAGAATGTTTTCTTGGAAGAATTTTTAACACAAGTCTTCCAAAATCTTGTTTTCTTCACCGTGGATAACAGAAAAGTGTTTAAAATCAGTTCACAGAAAGAAAACATATTTCTTGCTCAGCTCTACTAAAAACTAATACCTTTGTTGCCTATAATTTCTTTAAATAACTAGAGATCTGTTTGGGTTTAGAGCATGGGTTGAGTTCCTTGAATTGCATAAGTTTAAAAGTGCCAAATACCTAGCCAATAAGTCTGTATCTCACCATAAATTGCTCTCCTCTGTTCAAAAAATGACGAGCTAATAACTAATTCAGAATTTCTTTGCCTCCCAACTCACTAATGATTTGAAGAGTGCATATTTTTAATTTAAGCAATACACTTCAATGTCAAAACAGTTCCAGTATCACCCTGACAGGTATTATCTTATTTGTGAGTACAGTAAGACAGAAATAAAAAGAGTTATTGTGTTCAGAACTTTTGCGACTCATTCTTATATTATGTCTTTGGATTAATTGCTTCCTTGAAGTGTAACAAGTACCATTAATGAAAATGTAAACAAAATATTGAATAATTTTTAATAGTGCAATTTACAATGTTTTTACATTGATGGTACAAGAAGAATGTAGGATCAAATATAGTGGTCTAAAGTTTCCAGTGATCTTAATTCACTTAGGACTGCAACAACATTAAGAGAAAATAAACATTTTAAAGAAACATTCACAAAACACTGATAAAATCTACAAACTATATATAAATTACATCTTTGCAAGAATAGACTAGACTAGACTAGACTAGACTAGACTAGAATAGAATAGACTAGACTAGACTAGACTAGACTAGACTAGACTAGAATAGAATAGAATAGAATAGAATAGAATAGAATAGAATAGAATAGTGCAGTTTCAACAATCACCAAGTTCAACTGCCTGACTGCACCAGGTGTGACCAAAAGTTAAAGCATATCATTAGGGGTGTTGTTGTAATGACTCTTGAACAAGCTTGGATCATCAACCACCCCTCTAGGAAGCCTAGAGTGTTTGACAAATATTTATTCAACCTCTTTGTAGAAAAAAAGGCCTCCTAATTTCCATTCTGAATCTCTTTGTGCAGCTTTAAAGAATTCCTACACATTCTGTCATTGGATACCAGGAGGAAGAGTTCAGCACCTCCCTTTCCATTTTCATTTCTCAGGAAGATCTAGAGAGTAAGAATATAAATTTGGTGTTCAATCAGACCCAGGAGTATGATACAGCATAATAGCATCTGAGAGATTACAAATAACTTTAGTAGTTTTGTTATATAACATGTGTCATTAGACATATTAACATAAGCCAAAGGAAAAAAAAAAATGTCCCCATCCTTTCCCTTATAGCTGTCATGAAGAATGGAGATGAAGAAATCTCTTTTCTCTGTTTGGTATGCTGCTCTTCCTGAAGGTTTATTGCAGTATTTGGAAAAGCAAAATATTTATGCAAAAGGAACAGCAAAGTATTTCACTATCAAAAGACAAAAGGTAAAAGGAGAAAGTGTACATCATAATTTTCTCAGTCTTGTCTTCTGTTCAGCTGTCTAAGGCACAGTGGAGTTAATTAGAATGTTTTCCCGAGTGAATTGAGAAAGGTGGATCACAGAGGGTAAGAGTTTAGAAATGTTGTTAAGTTTGGCTTCATGCTGACTTTCTTGGTTATGATTCACCTTTCTAGAGCTTTAGTTTCTAACAAAACTGGAACTGCAGCCACAGCAACAGCAGGAACAGTTTTCCACGTGTAAAATAGAGTCTTGCCTTCCCCAATCACTGTTGTGTGTTTGCTGGTTCTAGTACTGTATAGCAGTGAAGTGAACAAAGATGAAGAAAATATTAAAAGGTCAGCAGCTCAGACTTCAAGCAATTGATTGGGATATAAGGGTGTGTATGAAAAATCTGGATATTTGTGGATATTATTTCTTAAAAATGGGTAATATAATTCCAAAAAGGAGCTGTCAGCACAGACCTATTGCAAAGGACAAATGTGTGTCAAAATGTTTCGCAGCAAGGAAGGATTTACAGAGAAACTGACAGGTCCCCATCGTTCTTATAGACTGCAGGCATCACATGTATAGCATTACACTCTGGATCTCTGATTCCTCCGGGACTGTGTAGGGCTGGCTGTGCTGTGCACATATGACCACTGACTTCCTGTCTGTGTCAGGGAGGACAGGAGTCCTGTAGTAGTCTGAAGCCCTGTGACATTGAGATCCATTTCCCAAGGTGATACCTCCTGTCTGATGACCTCAGTGGAGTTATTTGGGATCCTGTTACTATCAGGGCTACTGTGGCTGCAGAGATTGCTTTTATACTTCTGCTATTCTCTCCTCCAAATAAACTTGTCTCTGCTTGGTGACTCCTGAAGGAAATGCAAATTGTTACTGAAACCTCTGGATGACTATGGAGCATACATTCACTGAAGTCCAAAACAGAAATGAGAAAGGAGAAATAGAACTGCATAGCAGTACAATACACTAGCACAAAACTGAACTAGAATGAGAGAGACAGGTGCTTGGTGACATTCCTCTTGTCACGACCTGACTATTTTCTGTCTGTTCTGACATATCAGATAGTCACAGTCAGATCAGAGTTGGCTAGGTCTGAAGTGAATATGTTCAGGAAGCCATACAACTGTGTTACCTGAAGTTCATGTGTCTTGTTTCTCTATGAGGCTGATTATCTCGGCATCTGATGCTGAATCCAGCCCAGACAGTGAGACTTCAGGGCATGAACAGTAGCTAAATATCCAGTATTTTAAATGAGTTTTCATGTAAATGCTTATGCATTCTGATGCCACTTACCCTTTTTGGAAGGTTTTTGTTGATTTCTCTGTTGGTCATAAGCATTTAAATCCACCTAATTTATACTTTTTTGTCTCAATGCTGCTTGGCTCTTATCTATAGCAAATTGTTTATAACCTTTAACTACCCTATATGGTATCTGGAACATAAGAATATAGTTTTAGGATTTGAAAGTAAGTGTATAACACACAGTACAGCCCATGAAGTACTTCTGGACCTTGCTTTGAACAAACTTGCATCACTGACCCAGTAGCAGCAGGTAGTCCTCAGCTGAGATATCAGTTTCCTCCTAAGTGCTTTCCTCTTGACATGGTTAAGTGAACTTAGTCATGCTAACTTCATGCAGTAATTTTGCATGTAAGTGGTAGGATGGTTGTAGTTCACTCCACTGCTCCGACATCTTAAAACAACCAGAGGTGGTACCAGAAAATCAAATTAATTCATTTATTTTATGCTGAATTATTTGGATACAAACTTTTCTGAGTGGCTAATCTGCCACAAACATCAATGACTGATATTTTTAAGTAACTCCTAAAGAACAGAATCATTTCTCAAGGTAGAAACTTTAGGTTAATTTCAATATGCCATGAAAAAATATTTACCAAAGCAAATGATCAGAAAATGGCAGTTGCTTAGTGCAACTAAGTGCAGCTTCATACCTGACACAGGTTATTGCTTTTCCTTGGAAAGTACTAGAAAATTTCCCTCCCTCTGTGTAACCTAATGACTTTGGAAATTTAGGATGCAGTTAAACTCTGAACAGAAAGAATGAACTTCACTGCATAGCTGTAGCAATTCCCAGTTATATCTTTTCTCCACTCATGCATTGTTCCTTCAGAAAGTCTCATTACTCCTTCCCAGTTGCATTATTTCTTGTGTTTTACTTCATTTTTTGTATGTTCCAGAATATTGATTCACGTCAATGCTTTTCAATACGCCTTTATCTATCTCTATCTCTGTGGTTTGGGGATTTTTTGCAATCCTTTTTTTCCTGAAGTCAGGAAACATAAACTTTCCAACATTTTAAAATCCAGTATTAAAATACATATTAGTCTCACAGCTGAATGATTTTTCCATTTAAAAAATCATGGAATAAAACTATTTTTAAAACCATGTAATAAAAAATGTCTAATATTCCCCAAGAAAATAAAATTATCTTTTACACTGTCCTTATATTTTCAACTATGATTGTGGACAAATGCAGTAGACACATTCAATACCTGCCCTCTTTTTGAATTTTCTATGTAATTCTAGTATTTGCCCCTATTAAAGAAAAAATATATTAATTTGATGCTTAAAATGAAGCAGACTGATTTTTGCCAACAGCAGCTACTCTGCCATTCATGTACGTATAGTTCAGATTAAATATAGCCCCTTGAGAAGAAAGAAAACAAATAAAAGAGCTTCTAACATCTGAAAAACTTTTTGGGGATAAAATTTGTCCTACGTGACCTAAGTAAAATCACTCACATCTTTCACATCTTTTTCCCTTACAGCGAAAATAGGATAATTGTATACATGGACTTGAACAGAAAAAACACTTTTCTGTTCTCATCAAGAGGGTAGAGAGGGCAAAAGTCTAGACAGAAATAAACAGGTGCAATATGTCTAAGAATTAACTTGAAAATTGCAATAAGTCAATCTACTGCTAATATAGGTCTCAATAATATAACTTGACTGAAATTTAGACAGAGTTTTTCGCATATAGGTCCCCATGAAATATATTAATATTGATGAAACACTACCTTCTGTTTGGCCTTAATTACAGCTGGTGACTAGAACTAGGGAAGAGAACTATGCAAATTACTTAAGCAGTAAAGAAAAAGGAAAAAAGGACAATTTGGGTGGTAGGTTTAACTAATAACAGTCACCTTAGAGAATCTGGAATACTGACAGGACTGCAAAAGTGCATCATCAGCTAGAAGTTTCTGATACACAGTGTATACAACCTGAGGTTGTGCAACAGATTATATTTACAACATTGAAAAGTTTGATGAGACAAATAAACATGTTCACAGTCCAGAAGTGTAGAAGCAGACTTCAGATATTTTGGAGGGGAGACATTAGAGCTCCTCAAGTAAGGGAGAAGGGAGACCTGGAATGGAGAAAAGAACCAAATTGAC
>VZTB01003742.1:0-12773 GCA_013397245.1 Thryothorus ludovicianus
TGTCCAGAGAAGGGCAATGAAGCCGGTGAAGAGTCTAGAAAACATGTCCTGTAAGAGAGACTGAGGCAGCTGGGATCGTTTAGTCTGGAGAAAAGGAGGCTTCTAAGGGATTTCATTGATCTCTACAACTACCTGAAAGGGATTTCATAGTTCTCTGCAACTACCTGAAAGGAGAATTTTGGTATCTTCTGTCATATCTCAAGTGAAAGGACAAGAGGAAATGGCCTCAATTTTTGTCAAGGGAGGCCCAGATTAGATATTGGAATTTTTAATTTTCTTTGGAAGAGTGATCAGGCACTGGAACAGAAGGGAGGTAGTGGAATATTGTCTCTGGAATNCTCTATTACAAAGGTGATGCCTATGAAGTCCCATCCTCCCAGATTGCTCTCCTCAATTCACTGTTTATACTTTTTGGGCCTGATGCTACAATGGTGTCCTTGGCTCTTGGGCTGGAGAAGGATTGTTTTGTCTGAATAAACTGTGAGGAGAACTTGCTAACACTTTATATAAAGTTCAGAGTGATATATAATGTAATATAGACTCTGGAAAATATGAAAGCTAGAACTTAAGGCATCAAAGGCACCTTCCTCTTTGCTGAGTACACTGGGGAGGCTCATAAGAGATGACTGCAGAATCTGGACCCTACACAAATGCTTTCCTTTCCCTTGGCTCATGGCTGTAGTAAATTAAACAAAACTCTGTTAGCTTGGCAGTTTCACACACCAGTAATTTACAACCACCTCTAGGGAACATCATGCTCAGCCACAATGAGTTCAAGCCCAGGGTGTGGGTAAATGAAAACACATTGTGCATAGGAGATAAATAAATGCATGTATTCCTCCACAGGGCCGGTCAGGAGCATGTGCTGCTCTTGAACAGATTTTAAAGAGTCTGTTGGCCACAATATATAGAGTGGTCTAAAAAGCGGTAGCAAGGAATAAAAAATGCAATTTATTCCTCTGTAGTGCCTGTTAGCTGCAAAGAGCTCATTGTTCTTTAAATGTTTATTTAGGGAGAGAAAGGAGAGCAGTGATGATATTTTAAAGCTTTGGAAGACTTAATTCGGAATGTGTATCTGACGAATACGTACTTCTTTAGCTTGAGTCTTAAAATTATTTGTATTCCAGTGTTTATATGAGATGTTCTGTTGTCAGCTATTCTAATTACACTAAATTTGAGTCTATGTGACATAAGAGGTTCATTTTATAATTCCCTGCTAGAAAATTTAAAACATTAGGTAACTATCATTCTGAAATTTCAGAGGATTGTAAGGCTGTTTTTTCTTTTTATTTTGTTTTTTGAGATACCAAATACAATCCCCAAATAAAGAAGAAAAAAATGTGTGTGATTGTTTTTGTAAAAGTCTCTGTTTTTAAACTCCACTGTTACAAATGTTCAAAGGACTGAAAACTTGAGTGGAAAATTTTCAGTGTTGTGTAGCTTATTGTATTTCTCTGTGACACATTTTCTGGATTCATTGAAATATGCAGCTAAGGTCCTAACCTCATGGAAATCCTGGTAAAATATGAGAAGGCAAACCACTGGTTGTGTCAGAGCTGGGGCACCCCAGATGCCATAAAGAGGATGGAACCCTTAACTCCTCAATGCTCAGAAATGAGAAGGAAGGGTGAACTGAGCTCCTGGCCCTCACAAATGGCAAAAAGATCTTTGTGCAGAGAGGCACCTGCTACTGACTCACACCTCTTGCTAAATTCAAAAACAGCTGAGCTGCAAAGCTGGGAAGGGCCCTCAGCAAATCCTTTCCTATTCCAGGCGCTAAAAATACTTATCACTGTTCTTGGTAATAATAACATGCAATTCAGGAAATAAGAACACAAAAGTTTCATTCAAGTAGCCAGAAAAAAAAAAAAAAAAGGAGTTGGAGTACAGGTGTAGGCTAAAGAGGGGATTGTGTGAGTTAATGTAAAGAAAGATATCCCTAACACCTACTGCCATAAAGCAGAGGGATAGCAAGGATCCTTCCTTTCTGGGAATCTCAAATCTGACAATTCACCTATAAAACACACCTAGCAGGCCATGTGCAGGAGGGAAGGGGTCCTGCCCCTTCCAAACATGCAGGAGTCTCACAAACCAATCGTCATTTTGTCCCAAATTACACAGTCTGCTGGAGGTGACCATCCAGCAGAATGGCTCAGTGCCAACTATTTTAACAGATAAACGGGCAAGCTGAGTTTGTAACTGGAAGAATTTATTTCTCAGGGGCTCAGTAATGGCCTCCTATAAATGTGAATCTCGATCTAGGCTTGTGTCAAATTTAAGAGCAGTTAGGTAACCTGGGGAGTTGGAATCAGCCATTCCACAGTTGCAGGTAGTGCCCTGACAACAGAAATTGGTGTGGTTTGATTAGATTTACCTAATAGCTTACCTAGTGTGCTCCTGAAGAAATTGGATGGTCTTTTAAATTGAAAACAAAACTTCTATTTTTTATTTTTTTACTGTGCATAATTATAGAGTTTCCCTAACCTTTACACTGTGTTGAAGAGAAGTGAAGAGTTATTTTCAGGACCTTGTCTGTTCAGGTGCTATTTTCTTTATGGGAAAATACAAAAGAAAGAAGGAAGGAAAATAGAGATGAATGACAATGGCATTACAAAAAAAAATTACATATATTTTACACTTTTTAAAAAATAGTTAAAGATATTTAGCAATATTAATAATAATCCTTAGAAAAATCAAAATTTGTTTTCCAATTTTCAGTACAAATTATTTTCNATTTCACATCATCTCATGAACTCTTCTGACTCTTACTAGGATTCTTTCAGTTTGGGAAAAAAAAAAAAGATGAAATATCTAATTTGAGTCTCTTTGACAGGATGAAAATGGTGATTCATTAGTACCTTTTATTTGTCTGTTTTATCTGTCCTTTCCCACTAGAAAACCAAAATTGAGGAACTTTGAGTCTAAAGAATTGCAAATGATGAATTTAGTTAATTTCCCTTTTTTTGAATTTGTTTTCATCCTACAACCAAAACTCAAGCAGAAACATCAGAGACACTTAACATAGTTCCCCACATGTTCAGTGTGATTTTTGTTAATATCTTTGAGTGTGACCTAGAACAGATCATTGAGGGAGGTTGTGGAGTCCCCATCACTGGAGATATTCAAATGCTGTCTGGACAGCTTTTGAAAAACCAGCTCCAGGTGAAACTGCTTGAACAGGTGAAGCTGGACCAGGTGATGACCAGAGGTACCTTCCAACCTTAATTCTTCTGTGATTATGAAAATATAGATTGGAATCAATGGAAATAAAAGAATAATATTCTCTATCCCACTCAGATCCACTTCTCCCTACCCACACATTTCTATCTATGCACAAGTAGTTGATAAAATATGACAAAATAAAAAATGGACACTCAAAATTTAGTCTGTTTTGGGAAAGGAGAATTAATTCACCATGCTCTAACTTAGAAGAAAGCCTGTGCTCACTGATATCCTACTGTGATCCACCCTCATATATCACTGTGACTCCACTCAAAGGAGCAGAATTAAAATGGAGAAAAACTGATACAATGCACTGATAAATAATGCCTGTATGTTTATAAAAGGAAATTTATTCATATCTTATGATATTCATAATTGATCATTACTCAGAAAAAATATCACACTGAAAACACTGGAGGGAATATGATCCTCTGGCTTTAAGTTGGATTTTCTCTGTAACTAACAGATTTGAACTCTATCATCTTCTTTTTCTTTATTCTCCATTTATTACATTTTAGTTGCATTTGCCAATTCTGCAGTACTGTCTATTAAGGAACTCTTATCCTTAGTGTCGTACTCTTATGTATCCTACAATACCTGAAACATCTCTGAAGGATTTATTGCTTTCCATGGATCTACAGATAATTTAGCAGAATTGTTTATCTTCTGATTGTGGATGTATATCATGCAATTCTAAGTTTCATCTGTTTGGAGTAGTGTTTCCTACAGTAGATAAGTAAATGTGTCAAATTATTTCACAGTTGTGTACAGTTGGAATACTCAACATATTCATGAGATATATTAGGGGGAAGGGACATGATAAAAGCATAAATAAATGCTTAAGGGTACTATCACTTTATTAGGAAGTAGATATTAGGAAGTAGAAAAGCTGCAAATTATATTGAAAAGTTTTAATAAATTAAAGGAAAACTCCAATATTTATGAATATAAGAATTATTTCTAAAAATACTTAAGGTGAAATAACAGCTAGCAGGAAACTTGAAACTTGTTTTTTTTTGTCGATGTATTGGCATTTTGTCAATCCTTTTCACCTGTGAGATGTATAGACTACAGGCTCTTAATCTTTTTGTTTAACATACCTCGAGAGAAAAGCAGGCTTTTATTCTTACCAATTCTTTTTTGAAAATAGGTATATTGCTTGCTCATTAATTTCCATTTCAAAAAAAGAGAATGTTCACATATACAATAAAAACATCAATTTAATTAATTTTTAATCTTCTGAAAATTAATTATCCTTCATTGTCTGGAACTTCTGTCTCTATGAATGAATGAGCAAATTATATTTCATGTAAGCTATTAAAGGACACTCTATTTTGGCTGATCCAACCAGCCAGCACAGTCTTTTAGCAGAGAGAAAATATTTCTTTCAGAGCTGAAGATACAACATGTCAACTCTACAAGCCTTAGAAAGGGTTATCAAGTACTAAATCCAAGGGTCTCTGATCCCTTGAAAGCTTGCAACCTGAGTGGCAAATAGGGTCTGATAAGTTAAATAAAGGGTGAAGGAAATTGATACCTGCACAGCAGCTTTATAGTACACCCTTCAGGAGAAAAGGACACTATTTATTTTGGAATGTTACATCAATTTTGATACAAATCACCAGAACTAATCTTTAAACTTAGTGGTTTTTTTCCAAAGAAAGGGGGAGGGGGGGGATGATAAAACAAGAAAAGTAATACTCTTGATATTAAAGCCTATTACTGAATTTTATTAGAATGTAAGCTGAAGTGTTTAAGAGTGTTCAAAGTGGTTTATCTTTCATCATATTGAAATTAATGGTGAAAAAGCAGATTTATCCATTGTTGCACAGGCACACAGCAATTACCTCTAGGCATAAGCGGTGCCCCATCCAGTAATCAGTGTCAGACTTAGCTGAATCAAGATAATGATGTGCAGATAGCTACTGAACATCTCTCCTGAGGGGATGCATTCTCACACACAGCTTTTAAAGAAGATGATGATGATGTTGATCTGCTGCTGTCACAGATTGGTAGGAAAGTTCGCTGTAAAGTCTTAATCACTAAGGTTCTAAATACTCAGATTTCTGCTGCCAGTAGAGGGGAGATAAGGCAGCAGAATCTCTCCTCTCTTTGCACCAGCAGTGTGAGGCAAACTGGGGTTTAGTGGTTTCTGAAAACTGAGCTTCTGGGTTTTTCTGAGTGAAGGAAAGCTTTCTGGAAGGCAAGATTAGATGCACACTGCTCCTAGACCAGAGAGAAAATATATACAAATATGTACAAAATGTATTTTGATTAGAAAACACTCAGGTGATCTATCTCTGAAGACTATCTCCTGGAAAGTCAAATTGCAGATTTCCTTACATTTGCCATGGCTGAAATAAATTGATTTGAAAAAAAAAAATTAAAATCAAAAAACAGGGATCAGAAGTAAGAGAACAAGTCATTATATTTCCAACTAAAGTATTAAAAAGGACTCTAAAACCTTACTTTGCTTTCTGCTTCTATATATGTGTGAGTATGATTCATTCACATAGAGGAAGACTAAAATATTTTCAACTACCAGAGAAGAGAGACTGGAGATGAATCAGTTATTTCAATCCATATCTATAGGACTCATTTTAGTGGGGAGCAGTCAGCCCTCAGATGACAATTGTTTTGCCTAAAACAAGGTATGAACAACACTGAGATGTCAGGTCTCTGAAACTCAGATCTACTGAATAAACTTTCAGTTATAGGAAATTTGAGGATAAAACCTCTCCTCTCTTATGTTATCCTGGAACAATTTTCACATGACACTTGATAAATAATTTAGATCAATACAATTTTCCCAGAATTTTCTATTTAGGAAATAACTAAAATTGCTCTAGACAAGGAAGCTGCATCCATTTTTTATTTACTGGATAATGCTTTAATGGGCCTGGGAGACAGGCTTCATTTTTTCATTTACCTGAATGAGTCCAAGCTCACTTTTTTCATCTGACATTTTTGGCCATCACAGGAATCATAGCCCTATCTGTAACAGCTGTAAAATTTTATCAGATAAAAATTTTATCAGATAAAAATTTTATCAGATAAAAATTTTATCAGCATACAATTTTATCAGATCCATTTGATCCTGCCCTATATAATTTTTCTAATCAAGCAATATTCTAGATCAATTCATAATTGTAAACAAATACAATTACAGTAGTGTAAGTGTCCAGTGTGGAAAAAACACAAAAGAAGGAATGTTACATAAAAAATATTTTCTGAACACCTAAACTTCATATAGAATTCTGAAGGAGTTAGAGACAACTGCCTTTGATAATCAGATCACAGAACTGCAAGCAGAAGACATCTAAATTACAGGGTGCAGCTGTGTACTTAATTTATTATCTATTCTCGATCTGAGAGGGAGGTGAGAATCCCCAAAATACCAAGGACTGTAATCACCATGATCATTATTAAGCTTTACTCACCAGCTGCACACAAGCAGACACACACACACACAAAACTTTGCTTTTGGCACCTGGTTAAGCCCTCATGCATGCCATGTTGATTCAGGAATTGGAGAGAAGGTTTATAGGCAAATAAATAGAATCATTTCAGTCCTTGTAAATATGGAGCATTTTGATTTACCTCAAGATGAAAACCAGACTTAATAGTTAGGGGGTTATTTTTATCCAGTGGAAAATTTACTGGATATTCTATCATACAGAAGGTATGAGATAAACTGCACACTTATTCATTATATTATTTTTATATTTTAAAATATACCTGCTTCAAGGTCAAAGTAAAAATCTCAGTGAAATATTGTTAACTACAGGGAAATTATTTTTAGAAAATTTTAAGGCTGGTCCAAAGAGGAAAGTTATGAGGTCGGTACAGAACAGCTACAAGATAGGAAGAAGTTAGTCTGCATTTGCTACCAAGTAAAAAGCAAATTCAATTTGTAAAACTACTTAAATATAAGCAACTATAAATTTTATTTTAATATATCCCAACAGAAAACTTTTACTAATGTACAGAAATTCATACTTTTCTGTGTAGGTAATTGGAAGGATAAAAACCCCTAAAAACCTGCATAGGAAAAAAGATTGAGAAAGGAAGTTTATCTGCTCTTAGCTTCTTGATACATGTTTGCACAATCTGTATTTGTTTGATAAAATGTGCAATTAAAAGGAAATCACAATTAGAAACAAGAGAAAATTCAAATCTATTTTTTTCTCCCTTGAATGAAATAAAACAGGAAGCACTTATGGAAGAATCTCTGCTATTTTTTTTTCATTTAGAATTTTTATTGATCTGTGGAAAGAGGAGGCAATGATTTTTCTCTCTATGACAGCAGGTCCTTCCTTCCAAGGACACCAAACTCAGATGCTGAACTTAACCCTCTGAACCAGTGAGTTTATTTAGTGAAAAGGAAGTCTGATGCAAAATTATCTCTGGAGTACAACATGGATACTGTGATCAATACACAATATATATATATACAGCAACAGACAAAAGTGGAACAGCTGCTGAGATGTTCAGCAGTCATGCATTTTTGGTAGTTTAGTAGGGATTAATGAATTTATAGTGACAAAAATGATTCTATTGATTTAAACTACTCAAATACCTCAAATTACCTTGTAATACCTGTAGAAATTAGGAAGGTTCTGAATTATGCAGCTAGAACTTTTGGCTTTTCAGGGATCTCAGTCTCATTTATCTTTCTTTATTTGTTTCTTTTAAAGGCTGAGGGGTTTACCTGTAAAATGGGGGACGCAGAAGAGGAAATTCCATTTTCCAATATTATGCTGCCTACCTGAATGAAACATAAGTTCCTGAGCTGGAACTCCATCAATAAAAAAAAAAAAAAAGAAATGGAATTGCAGCCTGAGCCTCTTTGATAGCACATTCAATGACTCTGGGATGCAGAAGCACAGTCTGAGAAATGTAACATTTGATTTAAATGTCCTCTGCAGGGCTTACCAGGTCCATGGCTGAGCCAGCACTCCTTTGATTATGTGACTGTTCAGTAATGTGCCATGACTGGGGAGAAGGCACTGAGGTGATGATGAGTGGGTTTGGTGTAGGAGAATAAGATGGGGAATTGATTCATGAAATGATGGTATTGATCTAGTTAGCATTTTTTATTATTATTATTATTACATATTTTTATTACTATTACCTTTTGTGATAGAAGTGCTGGCTGCTCTAGAGAGCTTGGCTTTGGTTCATTCTGCTGTGGTTCTCACCTTTGGATGACTTTCACTGGCCTCTTGCTCTTCTCCAGATCTGGGAGTTATCTCTATTTTTGAGCCTCCACTGTTTTGCTGCGGTTAGTTTTTTGCTCTCTCTGAGCACTAGTAATCCTGGCTGTCTTATCTTGATTTCCTCTAAATTTATGACAAATTTCATCATCTTAGAAAGCCGGGGGAAAATTTCATAATACAGAGAGAGTGGAAGGAAGAGTCTGCTTCTCTACAGACCATAACACAATTTGATTTGAGGGCAGGGTAATAGTGCCATCACTTCTACAGTTTATTTACATCAGTGTGGAAAACATAGATTCTAATAGAATTCTTCATGTGACTCTCTTCCAAAGAATAGCCAAAACATTGACAGAAAATGAGCTTAAAATCCTCCATGAGAAGTGACCAGATATTTTCACCAAGGTATTTTTGAGGATAAATGTTGTTAGTATGAGCCACTGTTTGGCATGTTTGCAAGAATGCCAAACAGATTTTACCTCCATAATGGAATATCATGGCCAAAATAAGAGAGAACATCCCACAGATGAAAGCACAGAATAACCAATAGCTTAGTGTAGTGATCTAACAAGCGACCTAAATTCTTGCTGGATACTGGCTTGAAAAGATGTCTTACCACCTGACCAGTGTCCTCTAAGATGTCCAGGTGTGTCTACAAAAGGAAGAGAAATGATACCCACCTTTTCTCCATCTAATGGGAGTTCAGAGGGAACTCAGTGCACCTTTAGTGCAGTGTCCCAGCTCCTTCCTTCTTCCTTCCAAAGTAAAGTTCCTTGCCAAAGACACTTGACTTCCTTGACAAGAAATGTATCTCTCTTTAACTGACAATTTTTGAATCTATTTGCAATGGAACATCTGTAATTTGGTGGTAGACCGTTCTGCATATTCTTGGAAGCCTGACTACCTGTAGGGTGGCACACATTCAAGGAATTTGCCATTGGAAAATGGTTTTGCAGTGCCTAGACATGTGGCATGAGAGCTTACATGTCAGAATATTTGGATTCAGTTTTATCACTTCAAGTATATAAGGGGAAAATATTTTAATATATCATATATAAAAAAGGAGAATATTTATGAAACATATTCTACTGTCATTAAATGCATATATACTGCTCTTTTTTATCTTAAGACTGAATAAATATCATTTGCCTTTTAAAAAACATAGTCTCTTGTTGCTGCTTCTTGGACTGTGTGACATCCCACTTTGAAACAATGTTCAGATAGATTTTTCTCTTCTCTTCCTAAATTTCTTGAAACATGTTTCTTTTTTGAATTCTAATTAGTAAATTCTTTGCTTAAGAACTTAGCGTGTGTTCCTCATTTAAAAGAATTAAAAGGTTTATTTTGAAACAGACTTTACAGAGAGTCTACAAGGAAAGTATTTTGAGGATAGGTTGTCAAGAATCCTCAAAATCTGCTTTGTTATCATTAGGGAAGCCACAGAAAGACTGTGGTTTTTTTTTACCTTTCATTGCTTAAACTACACAGAAACAGGGTGGCATCTAGCCCTTCAACCTTATAAATAGAATAAAGAGAAAAAGAAAAGGTATCACAGAAAACATCTTTGCTGTCTGCTCTCAAAATTCATCCTCTTCCTATGACTGTAATGATCAAACATTCCTGTCCTACAGCCTCTCTCTTCCAGACCTTCAAGCAGTTTTGTGCTGCAAAATTTGGTTCTTCATTATTTACCCAAGGTGTATTTTTTGAGATAGTGCATTTTGTTTTCAGCAGGTTCATTCTTTAGCATCACAGAGATCAATGCTGGATGAAAGACAGCAGGCTACCTCTCCACGGATAACAAAATAATTCAGAGATTATACAGTGCCTTGTCATCACAGCACAGCACAGGTCATTTCCACCATTTATCACCACTAAAGGCAGGCACCCCAGCAGCAGAATCACCAGTGTCCTCATTTGTTTTGGTAGTAGGTATCACCTTTAACTGTGCAGCCAAATTTCAAACTATCATTAAAAAATCATTACAACCCCAAATGGGACTTTGTGAACCAATACTTCATCCAGAGTGGTTTTCCTGAGCTCTCCCAAAGGTGAGAGCAGCAATATCAGTAATGTAAATAAACTGCTGTGCCATGCCATCAACGGTTCTATTGTGGGTTTCTTGAACCCAGTGCTTCTTTTCAGCCTGTGAGCACAAAGTGAACTCCTTTTTACACATTGAGAGACTGGGGAGGCTCTAAAGCTGCACCAAAGATGCTCCTTTATGCAGATCATTACTGGTGCCATGCTATTCATTTTCCATAAGGCATTTCACTTTGCAATGCCTTGATGCCCTGAACTTTAGTGCTTTCTTTGAGAACTCCTGTAAAATCCATGACCCAGTCTTTCCTTGTTTTAAACTGCTTAAGCCACTTTTAATTGAAGCTGCACAGTGAACTATATAGCAGATTTCTGTTTGTGTAAATGCTTTATATCACTCTTCAATTGCATACACACTTTTAACTAAAAATTGTTAACTTAAAACAGGCTAAATCTTATCTAACAAATAGACAGTGAGATACGTTATTGACATCACAAACTTCTGTGGAACATGTATGATGTATTTCACAGGAAAGAAATAATTTTCTTCTGAGTCTGAAATTTTAATTTTCTGAGCAGACACAGTTCTTAGTTACTTTTGCAGCCAACTTATGGCCAAATGTCAACCAGAGTGAAAAAATAATGGTCTTTACAAAAAATCTGAGATTTATGTGCATGTATCAAGCAGACAAAGCTAACAGATGCATCGACATGTTTCTTACTCAAAGCACACAGAGCAGCATCACCCAAAGAAACTGCTCCATCACACTTGCTTAGCAAAGTCTAACTCCTTTCTTATGAAAGTATGCTGATAAGATTGCAGTAAGAAATCTAAAATCCATAATCACCTTTCAAGCCAGGTAAAGACTCTATCTATATCTTCTTAAGGAATTGATGCAGTTTGTCTGTCTGTCAGTGTACTTGCTTGAAGAGACTTTTTATAAATTAAAGATTTTAGTTTTCCCAGGAAAATAAAATATCCAATTAGATACCATGAATAAAAATAAAAATTATTTGGGGAAGAAGAATCTGCATGGAAACAATGGCTTCTTATAGTTGTGAACCCAGCCTCATGAATTTTATATTCAAATTCAAAATCAAAGATATTGTAAGAATTTTGACTGGGGAGTGCCTATTCATTTAATTCTATGAGGACCCTGGAGACAAAACCATTACCAGGACATAAAATAGGCCAGACTCTGGTGCTTAAAATCATTACCTACAACACCCAAGCACACATATGTGATGGAACAAGGCCATGCCTCCATAGGACTGATCCCTATAGATGATAAACAAATTTACAGCACTTGCTGACATGTAAGATCACTCCTCCCATGGCTGACATAATCCTGCAGTGTGGCACAGCAGTTTTTTATGAAGGGTGAGTTTTTGATTTCTTTCTCAAGGAGGGACCCCTCACTATGCACTGTTCTTCAGAGAGACTGTAAAGAATGTGTCCCCCACTCCTCTCTGGTCCCTCTGCAGGATGGTCCCCCGTGTTCTCACTCACCTCATAGAACAAGAGCATCCAGCAGAATGGGGTGATGAGGGTGGCAAAAGGCTTCATGTGGTTCTTCTGGAGGGATTTTGGAATATTTGTTTACATGGCTCCTGAAAATGACGCTGCACTTTCTAGATTTGGAAAACCTTCACTAACCTTCTTGGAAATTTCTGTCTTTTTATTCATTCTCTGTGTAGTATTTGATGAAATTCTTGTGTGTTTTCAGCTATAATTATTTCCTCCTACTTTTGACTTCCAAAGTGTCTGCAAAATTTTCTGTCTCCTTAGTCAGAAACGGCACAGGAAAATACTCAGAGAGAGGAGAGGATCAGAAGCAGAAATTGAGTAAATACTGTTTCCATTGAAGGTGGTGATATATAAAACACATGAGAAACAAGTCTTGTTGTCTGGAAGTTTGAAAAAAGTCCTATGAAAAGCAAGTTACCTTTTTCATGAGAAAAATAAGTGTTTTCTTGCTTGCTATTTTCTGGTTGTGCTAAATGCTGAGGAAGAATTAAAAAGAGAGGAGGTATTTACAATTCTGATGGAGGAGTAGGTGTTGAAAATATTATGTGTGACTGCAAGCAGGATGTGGTCTAGGCTGCTAGTGACTGTCTGGTATACTGTACAAAGAAATGGCAGAGCACTGCTCCCCAAGCTCTGCTCCCCCAGCTCTGCTCCCCCAGCTCTGCTCCCCCAGCTCTGCTCCCCCAGCTCTGCTCCCCCAGCTCTGCTACCCCAAACTCTGTTCCCCCAGCTCTGCTCCCCCAGCTCTGCTCCCCCATCTCTGTTCC
>VZTB01003742.1:13493-52140 GCA_013397245.1 Thryothorus ludovicianus
TTTTCCCAGCTCTATTCCCCCAGCTCTATTCCCCCATCTCTGCTCCCCCATCTCTGCTCCCCCAGCTCTGCTCCTGACTGGCACTGATTAACCTCTGTGTTGTGCTTGGGGCTCTGTGTTCTGCCTCAGGAGGGCTCAGTCATCCTGCTTGAAGAATATGATTAATATTTCTATCCTTTTTTGCAAGGGGAGAAGGAGAAAAGGATGAGAACAGATATGTGTTTATTTTCATCTTATCCAGAAAAACAAGATAAAGGAGGAAGGGTTCTGCTGTGGGTAAAATGTATCTACAATGCAGCAAGTTTACTGAGGGACCTAAAATGAGATCAGATGTTTCTAATGTAATTGAAAAAAAAGACATAAACTCTTTCCTGTTATGGTACTTGTATCACTCATGGCACTGCAGCAATAGCAAGAAACAGCACCTGCATGGAGCCTCCAGTGCCAGCCAGATAAAATGTGTTCATTTATGTGAGAGCAGGATTTTGACTCCCTGTTATGTGCATGTAATCTATGATAAAGTTTCTGAATACTTAAGACTAAGTGTTTTAGGGACAGTGAATGACCCTAAACTTCAGAGCTCTTAATCTGATGAAAAATTCACAAGCAAGAGACTATTTTTAAGTGTTTGTAATATTTTCATTTTACCTTTGTTTGTTCCGTATTTTGTGGTTGTTTCCAAGAGCTGAGAATTCTACTTTTCTAGAGAAGAACTAAAAAGGACATTTTATCTTTCCTGTTTGTCACAAATCCAACTGCACTGAAACCCAAGAATATTCTGCTTTTTATTTTTTTTCAAAAATAAAGAAAATTTGCATTAAAATAATCACAGTAAATTTACACATACATTTCAATGTATATGTAAATAATTTTGAAAAATTGCTCCTGTTTTGTGGATGTTTATCACAGCATTGATAAATATTTGCAAATGAGGTATCATGACAGGAGCTGTGCAATTCAATGAAGCATTAAAAAAAAAGATGAATTGTCCATTTTACTTCTCAAACTTCTTTTTCTTCTCTGTCCCTTTGCTTAGTTGAGTGCTTGCTATTTTTCTCTGAAAACTCTAGGAAAAAATATCTACTTAATTTAAATAGAGAGCTCAGGTTTTTTACTGACACCTGCAATCCATGAAAGCAATATTGCCTCACTTCTGGAGTCAGCTGAAAGGATGCATGATATTACTATAAAAAAATATATTTATCAGGAATTTCCCATCAGCTTTTACCTCAGATAATCATGAGAATAAAATATTATGTTAGATCTATTATCTTGAAAGACATACACTCAAAATGGTGGGTTCGAGGAACTTAAATAATTTTTAATGTTACTTAAGTGGTTGAATCTAAGCATAGCTGCAAGAGTAGCTACCTTAGAGAGAATGCTTCAGATTTGATTTACAATTCATCTCAAATCCCAGAAAAGCCATCTACATCTGGTTTTATCAGTGCTTTTCTTCCACCAATGCTCTTGTACTCTTGACATAAATCTTAGATAAAGATTTTAGCAAAAGTTCAGATTCATCAGATATGCATTTATTCCAGGGGCATTATTGTTTTTAAATGTCTACTTTGCATAGAGTTTTTGTGAGTTACTAAGGTAAATCTTTTTTGGTGCATTTCTGTTTTAATTTAAGGAATATTTTTAAGTGGATTAAATTGATCCTTTCTGTAACTCTACTGATGTCAATGGAGTCACATTAGGGACATATTAAAGCTGTTTGTCTCATCAAGAATCAGGGAAATATGCTTGGAAAATGCTTGGAATTCAATGTCTTTTGATGCCATCTGAATATAAAATATAAATTTCTGCAAAAATTATCTAGTCTGGCAGCATTCTGAATTTAATTTCAGTAGATAATACAGAACCAAGAACTTAAAAAGATGGTAACAAAGGTAGAAATATTATATATAAAAAAACTAATGAATTAATAATTTTGAAAACAGAGCCTTTGTGAGTTACTGTAATTTTTAGGATTTTTTCTTCCTTTGATCCCATCCCAAAGTATTGTATTTAGATCTTTAAAGAAGTTTTAACAAGACAATAAGCACAAAATTAAACACCTGAGGCTCTCTTTGAATACCAGGAAACATTTTTGTACCATGTGGGTGGCAAAGCACTGACACAAGTTGCCCAGGGTTGTTGTCTTCATCCTTGAGGATATTCAAAAGCTGTCTGGACAGGATCTGGAGCAACTGGCTTTAGGAGACCCTTCTTGAGCAGGGTAGTTAAAATCAAATGATCCCCAGAGATACAATCCCATCTCAGCCATGCTGTGATTATGCAACTGAAGCCAAAGATAATCCTAAAAGAAGGACCTTAAATAAATCTCTATTGACTTAATGTTTCTTTTCCAAGAAAAGGAAAGTGAAAAGGCGTTGGGGTTGAACAAGCCAAGGGCTCTGGTTTGTGGCCTTGGGAGCAAGCACCCTTGTTGTAATTAACAATCACCTGGTTATGGTGAGCAAAACTCACTCCCACCACCCCCTGGGAGTCAGTATGATCATGTTACATGAATATTTCTAGAAAGTTCTCTGTTTCTCTAGTTCTTATTGGTCTATGTTTGCTGCAGTAATTTTAATATTTCTAGTCCTCTCCCCATTGGAACCCTTCCCTCATACTCTGCCCTTAACCTACCCTACACAAGTTATTGTTAACCACACCAGCCCTTGCCTTTTTCTGTGCACCCTATGCAGAATTTCCCTTCTGAAAGTTGGTTATTTTAACCACTAAAGCTTTGTTTTCAGGTCTCTCTTTCATGTGCCACCTTTGGATTTTTGCCCATGCTCCAGGGTAGCACACAGCCAGACCATCCGGGCCTGGAGTGCTACAAGAAGGGCCTTACTACACAGCTATGCTTTGACATTAGATTACAAGGTCAGGACTAATTGGAAAGAAATAATCAATTAATCCTTGAATTTGCATTTTTTCTATCTTCGGAGAACATGAGCCCATTAGAATCACAGCTCCCTTAACATTCAGTATTAACTGATTGTTCTGCCTTAGATTTTGTACAGCAAATTTATACTGAGCCACGTTGTTTAGATGCTTTCATTAACCATTGAGAGTTTTATTGTTTCAAAATTGGCAATAAAAAGCATGTTTCTTGAAATCAGCTTTGTAACTGACAGCACTGGAAATAAACTGTACAGTTCTTTACTTTAAGATACTGTCTCAAAATTATCATACATAATTTCAAATCTCTACATTTCCTGTTCAACAGTTTTTATCATAAGACACAGCAAAAAAAGATTTCATCAATTCTCTCATTATCTCACATGTTTCTCCTATGGATGCTGCATATGAACTGCATATATTTAAGAAAACAAAGTCCATTTTCCCCAAAAAGAGACATATTTTTTTTATTTTTAAAATACAAATTTATCCTGAAATGCTTTACTCAAAATCAATTTTTCTCTCCTTTTTCCCTGCTCTTCTCTGCTTGCTGAGGCTACAAGGTCTCATGTTCTGCCCTGCCTTTGATGAATCGGAGTCCTTTAGGTATCTCTGGTGATGAGAAAAGGAAAGCTCTATTTCAATAGCTTTTTCATTGAAGATATTTCAACAGCAAATGAAATTGTATACAAATAGAATTAGTAGAATAGCACATTTTCCTAACAAACAAAATTCTTCTGAAAAATGAGCATGTCTGCAATTGTTCTAGCAAAACAATTTTAACTGGATAAGAATTTGCTGAACACATTATTGTTCATGTGCAGAAGAATTCAGTTGTTGGACCATACTATTACCATTGCCTGCACCTCTGTCTCATAAAAATTTAGGAAGGGGACTCCCCATTTTCTCAGTTAATTGCAAACACAGCCAGCCCAGGGACAGTTGAGTCTTCCCCTTTGTACGTGGGGTATTTTCTGCCTGTCCAAGAGCCCAGGAGAATTTCACAGATAATATTGCAGGGTAACCAATCTGGCACTCCAAATCTGGTCACATCAGAACTCTCATGATCACAAATGCACAAATAGGGTGGTATTGACACAATAAATCTGGGCACATTTGCAGTCCCAGATGCAGAAATAGCATGAGTTACACTGTAAGCTACATCTAGGCACATTTGTTAAGAGTCCAGATTCACAAATACTGCAATTTATTGATTGGTGCAACAAGATTAGGTTCAGAAATTGCCATTGATAAATTCTTTGATATCAGAAATATTAAGCAATAATATTACTGCAGAATAAAGCTTATCCAATAAGCATTCTTGTGGGGGAGGAGGTGGGTACATCATTTTGACCTCCAGTAAACAGAAGAAGTCTTTCCTTTGACCTTCTTCTCCCCTTGAATTACATTTATATTGTTTTCTTTTGAAAGTGGAGAGAAGAGAAATTTTCATTTCATGTAATTTCAACATTAGATGGAGTTTGAGTGACTTCAGTAATACATGTAAAGCATGTGCAGATTTTTACTTCATTAAAATATCCTGGGCATAAAAATTCAAATGTATTTTTGAGTTGGTGAAACATGGCTCAGTTTTGGTTGCTGTTTGGGTCATTCCTTTGGCTTAATTCCCATTAACTGCATTGATTTAAACAGAACATGACTTCAAGTGCTCAGTGCCACTCCATCCTTTGTTTCCTGCCTCTTCCGGGGCAGTACACCAAGTTCCCTCAAAGTCTCTGCTTCTAAGGATTGCAGACAGTTTGTTTCTTCTGAACTATTGCCAACATGGCACTTCTTGCTGAGTTTTGTCTTTCAGTATTTTTCCACAATCTGTCCCACTGAAATGTTCCTATTATCGTTTGTTTTTTTTCCAGGAACCTAAAAGTTATTTCAGTCAGATGAGAGAGGAAAACAGAAAACATGATAGCATTGCCATTATAGCTCTTGCTTTCCTGTTAACAAAAAACAATAAAACAATTGTATCCTGTTTTTTGCATTTTTCCTATCACCTCTTATAATTCTATAGTCACAGTTTGCTTCCACTTCAGTGGAGTCTGAATTAAGAAAATGCTTGAGACTCAAACGTTGAAATTTTGGCAGCTGTCCTTCAGAGGAAGAGGACTGGTTGTGTGCAGGGCCAGGAGGTGAATTCGATGATCCTTGTGAGTCCCTTCCAACTCAGCAGATTCTGTGATTAAGGGCAAAAACAGCTGTAGTTTCCTGAAGTGCAAAATAAAACATGCATATCATATAGCTGGAATAGAGGTTACTATACGAACAATGTGATATGTTAGAAAACAGTTATTTAAATGGAGATTTGATTAAATATTTGGTTTCAGTTTGGTATTGTGAGCAACAGCAGGTACACTTTCTCTGGGTTTCTAGTCCAGACAGGCTCTGGGGAGAAAAGCTGAAGTGCTTGTTTAGTGTAGTCTTATATTTATAAGATGCTATATCCAGGTGTTGGGATACTATGCCCAAACCTAATGTTTAAATTCCGTCTTTTTAAAAGGAATCTGATTGTCAGATTCCTGAATCTGAGCTGTGGCTCTTCTAAATTTTTGAAATTTATATTTATATTATTTATATATAATTTATATTTATAAAAATATTTTCTTTTCCAAATAATTTTTGTTTTTAGGCATATTAAATTTTGGGCATATTAATTTCTTAGATTTACTGTGTTTTTTTCCTGCTTCACCTGTTGCCAAATTACAGTTGATAAACTTAAAGAAATGCAAAAATGCTGTAAAGTTTTAAGTTATTTACCAAATGTTAGCAGGCAGCTGAAAGGCAGCTTTTATCAGATCTCCATGTGATTTTGCCAAAATACAATGAGAATTCACATTTTACTGGCTGATAAAAAAAAAAAAATAATTGCAAACCAAAGCCCAACAATCCCAGAAAAATAAACCACAAAAGTACTGTAAAAACAGCACTGGTGGCATTCATTTAAACATCAATGTAATGTAATATAATGCAGTGTAAACTTCAGATACTGCTCTCACCCTCTTTGGTGACTGTGAAAACATTTGTTAATTGCCTTTACTCCCACGATCCTCCTTCCTTCTGCTGAGACTCTCCATCAGAAGCTGCATAATCATCAGTCTTTGAAGTCAGTAGCAGTCTGCTAACAGAGCAATTAGTTGAAGCACCATGAGCCAAAGGTGGTAGATGTGTTCCTTTTTTTTGTGACATGTAAACAGCATTTTTCATGGACTTGAAAAAGATTAATAATATACACATGGATTTGCTACATGCTTTTATTTTTTTCTGTTTTCACAAGGTGAATGAATGCCAGAAATTATTTCTTGATAAGAGGGTTGTTCAGCTACAGAAGCTGGTGTGTCAGATCCCAGGATCCTGACCTAAAACACATCTCACATGGTATAGAGCATCCACATCTGAAATGACATTTATCTGACTGAATGTAGTAATTTTATATTGGAATCACCTATAAGGACTTCCATTTTTGTCAGCGGGAAGAAATAGATTAATTGCTTCTTTAAAATACTTTATTTAAAATACATACGTAATAGTTCATGGTCATTCTGAGACAGTTTTATGATATTAATCAAAATGGACATAGCCATTTTATTAGTTGGACCCCAAACTAAAATTGTCGTGCCTGGGCATCTAGGTATAGAAATAATTTTGAGTATTTCTGGGTAATAGCAAAAAACCTGGTTAAAAGATAATTTCTCAGAATTTTTACTGTTACCTGTTGCATTGCAAAATCATAGACACACTTCAACATTTTGGGAAGCCTTGAATATGATTTTCTTTCTTTTTCAAATCCATAAACTTCAAAATCATCTCTGCAGAAACTCTTGTAGCTACAGCTGTTATATGACAAGAGCTCTTTTAAGGTTATTGCATTGATCTGCTGAATGAGCTCGTCAAGGCACCTTTAGAGTGTGTGCTTCCCTTTTAAATATGTTTAGTGGAGAAAAAGCAGATAAATTATAGCATTCAATAAAATAACACTTGTTTGTATTAAGAATTATCCATTTGAAATGAATGACAAGAACAAAATATAACCAAAATGACATAATTATACCCTGATAATCCAGTCCTGTTTTATTAATAAAAATTCTCTAAAAGAGAGAGAAATGTAAAATCATGTTTCCACCTCCATCCGCCTTTCATTCTTTATCTTGTGTGAAGTTTCAAATTTTTTTCAAAGACTGGAGGCAGATGACAACGAGCTGAAGAATCACCTTTGTTGCAGAGCAGAGGAAAAATGGAGAAAAGAAAAAAATAGCATGCATATCACTATTATGTGATATTCAGTTCAAACAGAACTCGAGTGCTGCCCAAAGACAGCTCCTCTTTACTGAAATGATTTACTACATGCACACTCTGAGCCACAGATGAATAGTTAAAGTAACAAATCTGCCTTGTAAATGTGTTCTACGGCATCCACTACAGCTTGGACAATGCAAATTGAATTTGTTTCTGTAGACAGAAATGTTTATTAAAGTGCAGCGCGTTACACAAACAGGCTAGAGACATATTAGGTTACATTTTATTGAACACAAAACATTCTCTGATGTGAATTTTATCTTGAATTTGCAATTAAAAAATCTGTTCAGTGGACATATAGTATTAATAGCCATGGAAAGTTATTGTATCATGTGTGGTGAAACATGGTACAACTGTGTGAACTGCGGTGTATTTTTTTAATAAGCTAAACCTCTGTTTTTTTAATAGATAATTTGAAGGTATTTCCTTTCTTCCTCCTCCCCCTCCCCTTTCCATTAAGAGTTCTAAATAAAATGAAGGTATGAAATAGCAGTACAGATGGGTATATTATTGGAATTGTAGTCTCTGTCCCACAGAAATGGTGGAGTTGAATGCAAGAGGCCACGGTACTCGGGCAGAGAGAAGTGAGATCTGGGAAGAGTCTTGAGAGAAGGGATTCAGGTGCACTTGTTCTAAGACTGAAAATTGCACTGACGTTCATGCCCAGGAAAATAAATTTCGTCCTGATATTTCTTTTTATTGCAAAATTGGAAGTTTTGTTGTTTTTCCTCAAAGCAGGGAAATTGCTCTTCATACGATTTATCCAAAGAATAAATGTTGTACTTTATATGAAAGTTACCTCTGCATATATGCAGGACATAAACTTTCCTCATATTATTCAAGCCTAGCAAACAGGTTGATTTAACAGAAGAGTTAAATCAAGCTTTATTGCATAAGTTTTTACAAGTATGATTCGTGTTCAGTCAAGTGAGAGAGTATGGCAAGATATTTAAGGCCTCCATGACTTGTAGCAATCAGTCTACATAAAACAAAACAGAAATCTCTTGCCTAATCAAAGGTAGATGTGCAATCACAGAGTAAAGACACCCTAACATGGAAACAACAACCTCTCTGTTAAATCAGGCAGAGAGCTCCTCTGTCTCCAGTGTGGTTTTGGTAAGTGTAGAAATCCTTTTCTGACTTTGTCATGTACCTTCTGAGACCCTTGGTATGGCTTATGCTCTTCTGTTTGAGCGTGTGATTTCTCTTTTTATCTGTGCACCAGCAATTATCTGAGAAATTCCTAGCTTGTGAACAAAAATTACTGGGGGAAGCAGTCGGAGAAAGAAGGCTGTGAAAATTCTGGCAGGGACCAAGGCAGCAGCTTTCCTTTTGCCTACCCGATGGAGGAAGGGCTGCACTGTAATGCAATACTCAACCAAAGTGCAGCTGTGGGAAAGACAAAACTCTCCCTGTCCAGTCAGACTCTTTAAAATAAAACAGTTTAAGTTGTTTTCTAAGGAAATGTATCATAAGTAGACAAACTTGAATACATATCTAGCTTTCTCAAAGATGCTGTTACCTCCATAGGGAGAAACCTATTCCCTGGATTAATTTCCCATTTTATTAATTCAGAAGGAAGAGGATGGGAGAAAGTAGGGAAAAGGTGCATCTGTACTAGGATGCAGCACAGAGCAAAAGGAATGAATGTATTGAGTGAAACAGGTGGGGCTAAGAATCCACTACCAACATTGTTTTGTGGGCAGAGCTGGTTACTTCAAAATCTGTTGTCTGGTCTCATAACAAGATCCTTTTCTAATCAGTGTTGTTTTTCCCTAGAATTTGATGAGTTTATTTTTTTAATGCCTAGCATAATATTGTCTTGATTATTTCACAAAAATCTGTTAAAAATATTCCTGATTTTACATAATGTTACTGTTTGAAAACATCATGTCCTATATATTTGAATTCCTTTACCTCATGTACAATTGAAAGTGACTTATTTTTATTTATATGTCTACACTTCCAAGGATCCTTTTAGTGGAAACCTTATTTGTAGAGTAAACCTAGAGGAGTTCCCTCCCACTTGCACTTAGCAACAGGTGTGTATATATATATATACATATATATATACAGAATTAGAGCAAGTACAATTTATCTTTTGAAACTCCATCTGCTTATGTGGGAACAAATTAGAGCATGTAAACATCTCCATGAAAATGTATTTCTTTCAAAATGCAGTTAAGAATTTTTCTTAACAGTCTGAAGTATTGCTTTGATCTATTTTGTCATATTTAAATATGTTTTAGCAGACAAATTTATTGCCCAGTATTTGAGAAACTGAAAAAGTAATTTTAACAGTGTGCATCTATGGTTACTTTTACATCACATAGTGGTTTAGAAAAGGAGTGTACTTTCAAAAAAAACAACCCATTTCTTTTATTTTTTTTTCTTAGCACAGGCCAGTATCAGAGCCCACATAATGGATTCTTCTAGTTAAAAACTAAACCCAAGTACTTGTTCCAAACACTTTGTTAAGGCAAATAATCATACAGAGATGATTGTTTGAAATTTGTGTTTCCAACCTAATTTAAGAGATGTTCAACTTAAGAATAGCAAAGATTTTCTGAAAGCCAGGGATTTGGTGTTTATAGCAAAGGGAAAGAACAGAGGAATGTTCAATAGAAACATAAGACAGAGTCTAAATCTCCAAAGACATTGAATATAAGCTTTCCATGATTATATATATCTCATGAGTTTATTTATTTATGTAAGAATTTTTTTTTAAGCAAGGAATTGGGAGACATGTTCAGATTGCCTCCAAATCAATACAATGTACAGAATTTCCTTGAGCCTTGGTTCTAGACACCCCTTAGCAATACCAAGATGAGGTCTAGCAGAAATTTCCTGGTGCTCAGCTACTGACAAACTACAGAGATAAATAATTCAAAATAGTTTATTAAAAATAAATTACGTAGCCTACCCAGTTTATTCAGACTTCTCTAAAATTCCAGACAGCTTTTAAAAAAGTTTATAGCTAATGTTTTTGTATTGCACATATAAATTACCTCTAGAATTAATGTGTGAATATGTTATATGTGTATATATTTATTGATATATATAGTAATTGGCTAGAACACTAATGTTGTGGACAAGGCATGTCAGATTCTGAAGCGTATGATTATGATTCAAGACAAAGCCTGAGAGCAAAAGAATACCTTTTTTATCTTTAAATTAGAGCCTTTTCTCTGAAAGACCAAGATGGTATTTGAGGACAATTTGAAATAGAAAGTGTTCTATTATGTTTCCAATGTTCATACTTGCTATCAGGAAATAAACTGCTGGAACTCACAAAGAAAACAGACAGATCAGTTTCCCCATGTTGTCAAGCTAATTTCTGCTTTGTTCAATGATTGCATTTAGTGTGTAAATTATAGTCTACTTTATTAATATCTGATCTTTTCTCCTCAGGTGTTATAAATCCACCACACTATCACCAATAACTGTTTGCTGTTAGAGGTATATCACTGAATATCTGTCTTTATCCAGAGGCATACAAATATCTCTTTCAGCATTTTACAGAGTTCATGGTATTTGTTCATGCTAGTCGTAAATACAGTATTAAATGTGCTAGTTTTAAAAATTTTCATAACATCTTTTGAAATGGTAAGGTCTGGCTTCCAAAACCTTTAAATCATACTTTAATTTATGCATACATGTTTCAGATTGTATGTATTACACTCATATAATTTATATAGTTTTCTCAGAAATTTGGAAACTTTTGAAGGAGTACAGTGTCAAAAATTGCCATTTCCACAATGTCAACTTAGATGTAAGGTGGAAGCTAAGCCAAGAAAAATATCAAAAATTCTTTGAAATATGTTAGAAGCTGGAAGTGTGAGAATTATACTGACCTATTATGGACAGAAGTAGAGAGATTTGAGGCCAGACTCCCATTTGTATTTTAAAAAGTTAAATGCCACTTATCTCCTGTTTTAGTTCCTTTCTGCTAAAAACTGTGTTCAACTCCCTGATTTAGATGGCATCTAACAGTGCAGACGACCAAAAGTCATATATATGTCACAATTTTTGCCAATAAAATTCCTTCATGCTTAACAGGCCCTGAAAATCACCAGTCTCATTCATGACAGTACTCTGCCCTGTCCCTGTCAGGATCTACGCCCTCCCTGTTCCTTAGTCTACATCTCCTAAAAGCCTAATCCATACCCAGCCCAGAGATGACCTTTACTGATCACCTGAGCATTTGCCAGCACCAGGACCATGCCCTGGCTGAGGAGCTAAAGGTCATCCAAAGGCTCCAGCTCCAGCTGCTGCTGCCTACCAGGGATGCCAGTGCCCTGTTGAAGTTGTCTCACTTTGCACAAAAAACCCAAATATCTTTTGGATAAGGAGAGAAATGGAGCGTTGATTCATGGAGGCAGCAGTAGAGAGGGCATTGTGTTTCACAGACTGAATTTACCTTTTATATCTAAATTGCCCCCATGTCCTAAAATAGAAATTGGAAGATTTAGGTTTTATGCAAGTTTGGCAGAATGTTTATGTATATGGAGGAAGGTATTTACATGAGATGAAAATGTAATGCAGTAACTGGCATTCCAAGCTTCAATCCTGACTGGTTTTTTGACTTACAGACCTTACAATGATGATGGCCAATTTGAAACACTAAGATAAAATGCATTTTTTCCAAGCAAATTCTTGCCAAATCTTTTTTAAAATTATGATTGTGCCAAAAAATGTCAGGGAAAAAGATGATACAATTTAATTGAACATTCACAGAGTCCTAGAAATACCTCTGGTGAGTTCATTAAATAAATTTAGGAAGTGGAGAAGAAAACCAAAGTACAGCCATAAAAACAAGGAAGAGACAAAATATAAAGCAAAGACTGATTATCTCCTTTAAACTGGTAAGTACTGACAGAAGGATGACAACCTTCATGACATCTAAAGGGTTTGAGTTAGTTGTGAAAAAGACTGTGAAGAACGTGAAAAGCAGTAGAAGGTGTAGAAGGTATAATTTGGAAAATGCACACAGTGTTTTTGCTTTCTTTTTCAAAATTGTATTTTTTTAAACAGAATCTTGTGTTATGCCCATCAAAAATCCATTTTTTCATAGATGTATCTACCAGTACCTCTTTGTTGACATCAATGTCATCATTCTAGGAGTTCGTGTGGCATGCTGGAGAACATGTGTTATTTAAGAATCACTAGGAAGGACAGGTATGTCAGCGGATTCAAAATTGTCTGCAACTAACACAAAAGATGCATTTATCATCAATGAACTCTAGTTTCAGTTGTTCTCCCTACATTAAATGGCAAAACCAGACTGCTTTATTTGGCTTCCAAATAAATGTACACAAAGTTGTCTTAGATAGGAAGGACTATGTGTTAAGAGCTACCATATGGCTGACCTAACAGAGCTTATGTGCTTAATTTAGGACACGTATATGCAGTTAATCATTTGGATATGTAAATATCCATTGATTAAAAGAAAAGAATTTTACACCTGCAATTTTTAAAGTTCTGTTCAAAATGGCTGCTGTCCCAAGAACTCAAAGACATTTTTCTGAGGCAAATGACTCTGCTTTCCTATTTCTGAATCAGAATGACTTGTATTTCATTGCTATTTGAAGATGAAGATCCCCTGTCAGTAATGTCTGAGGAACATACTGTCAGTAACTTCCCTCATGCGTATGGGCAGCCTGAAATAAACTACTGGCTCCTGAGTGTCTATGCTTGTGACAACTTGTCAACAAATCACAGAACACTCGCAGAACTGCATCAGTGGTTCTGCATATGGCTCAGAATTTAACCAGCACACCAGGGGTTGTATGCTGGCTCAGGAGCCCAGCTCACCATGAGGTCAAAAGCTGAACAGCTGAAAGGTGAGGAAGGGTAGAGACTGCCAGGGGAAACTCACTGGACTGCCGTACCAGGCAAGTGGTTTCTTTCATCCATACAGCAGCTTCAGTTAAGAAGGAATACAGCAGCTGGATCTAAGCCATTTCTCTTTCACTGTGAGAAGGAGCTGAGGATCTTGGTTGTGGATCCATTGCGTCGTGTGTCTAAAATATGTGATTCCCCTGATCAGTAACTATTGATGTAGACTACAGACTTTAGCTAAGAAAGGAGGAACTATGCTGGTATAATTCTGTTTATGTGTATTTTTATATGTTTCTTGCAAGTTCAGGATCACGGGCAGAATTTTGAGACATCTGTGAACTCTAAAACTAATCTTCAGTGGGCACTTTCTGATACAGCACAACAGAATGTAATTTTGTGATTGACAGGAGGGAGTTCTGACTGCCTGACCCTTATTGAAAAGATTGAAGAATAGTGAATGGGCTTTAGTGGACAAATGTCAGTGCCATGTACTGTTTAATCTCCCTTCAGAGGTGACAAGTAGTGTAATCTTCCATTTTTTAAAGTGCAATGCATTTTGCAGAGTGACACGCAGGCTACCTGACAGCATGAGCTTCAACGGATTCATTGATCCCTTTTACTTCTGTTTTAACTAGCTGTAACTTCAACATCTCATTATTCTCTGAATATTTTGCAGAATTCAAACATTAACAGAAAGGCCCTGAAATGAGACACTGAATCCAGGAAACAAGTCGAGGTTGAGATTTACCTTAGACATTTCTAGTTCAAATTTCAGGAAAATTTATATCTACATAAGCTCAAAGGAGAATAGTTCCTCAGGATACTGCCTGTGGAGAATACTGTAGCAAATGCAACATAGATAATTTTCTCCTTCATCATTTTTCTTTCAGGATGGTTTATATAGAAATTGTGAGATAAAATGTGTATACTAGTCTTAAACTGAATTTTGCAGGCCTAGCTTTTCATTTGACAGCTATGAATGTCAGGCCCACTAAATTCAAACACATTCTATGCAATGCAATTGATAAAGAATTATGATTAACAGCCTATGTCTTGGTGGAGCAGTACCCCCAAACTACCACACCAAGAGGGCAGTGAGATGTTAATGTGTTGTGTCTCTGGTGGTAAAGAAGCCACATGGCACTTCTCTTATCTAAAACAAAGAAATTTTCATCTCTGCTGTGAAGAGGTCAAAGAAAATGGCAAGAAATCAAATGTGCAGTGGATAATGATCAGAATTATTAGAGGAGTTGGAAGAAAAATTATAGGTTACTTGCCACTGTTAATTGTAGGTTTTGAACCATTTGTTATGATTCCAGACATCTATGTAAGAAGAACCAGCAATTAACCTCAGTCAGTACCAAACCCTGAACATGTGTATTACACACTGTTTGCTGATAATAGGCCAGGTTGGGCTAAGAAATGAACATGTTCCAGTAGAATGTCACTGCAAAGAAAGAAGGAGTGGATACATAAAGCATGCCATTCTTATAGGAGATGGTCTGAACTGTTGCCTTCTTTTGCAGAAGCATGAATACACTTTTGATATTTAGTTTGTAGTCCAATTACAATATTGATAAATGCACATTTTCTGGCTCGATAGATAATCATCATTATGTTCAAAATTGTTTATTTCAGCCTTGTAAAGCTGTCACTCCTTTAGCCAAAGAATTTTATTTTTTTTTCATATCTCACACAAGAAACAGTGTGGGAACTCTGTGCTTGTGCTGAAAGCAGCTGCTCCCA
Source organism: Thryothorus ludovicianus (assembly GCA_013397245.1). Lineage (NCBI taxonomy): Eukaryota > Metazoa > Chordata > Aves > Passeriformes > Certhiidae > Thryothorus > Thryothorus ludovicianus. The sequence goes on from VZTB01003742.1 coordinate 28,281, forward strand.
AGCTGATGGGTGGAGGGCCTTTGGCAGCTGTAGTCAGGTGCTGTGGAATTGCATCCAGCTCTTCTCATGGTTTGCCATTGTCAATAGGTAGGGATGACCTTTGCAAGGCAGCAGATTTCACTGCAGTAGAGGGGAAACAAGGTGTGTATGCAAGAAGTAGCCCCTGCCTGCAGTGAAAGCAGGGGACCAGGTGTCCCATTGTGTGGATTCTCCTGTTGAACTGCAGAGAATCAGATGTCTCTTTTGGCTGTGTGGTTTTATTTAACATTTTAGTGCAACCAAAAAATCACTAAAGCATGCACTGATCTAGATTCATGAAGGCCTTACACATGCTCATGGAATTTAAAAATTAGATTACATTACTATTTAATTGCCTTTTACCAACTTATTAAATCTTAAGACTTCATATTATAATTTTAAAATTTATTAATACATGTTAAGATTAAATGTAATTAGGTAAAATTTAACTAGTATAAACAAAACATTTTATATTAAAATTAATTTATACTAAAAAACAGTTATTTGACTTCATTTAAGTTTAAACATGTCCAGAAATTCTTATCTTTCTTGCGGTGTCTATAGGAAAGGACTGAAAACAACATAATTTATCTGCTTCCAACAATAAAACTTACAGACATTTTGCTTTCTTATTCATGTTTTAATGCCTCATTGTCCACTCTTTATCACAGGAATTTTGAGATTTCTGAGAACTTCTTTGGATGTGACCTTTTTATTTTCTATTTTAATGCAGATAAGCTCTCCAGGATGTTTTACAGTTTCCTGTAGGTACCTCCAAAAGATGGACTAGTCCTCCCAGTATTCATTACGAATGAATGAGACTCAGACATATAAAATTAAAATGGCCAAATAAATATGACTAAAAAATTCATAGACGTAGATCACCAGCTGAAGTATCAGGGTGCTTTAAGGCAACTGTAACCAAACCAAGTATAATTTTTGGGCTATTTTCATTTTAGGGTTAATTCTAAGCTCATTTGCTTTAGATATGTGATTACTTGAAATAATTTTATGGGCCTAAAAATGATGTACTTAGAGAATCCTACTCAGAAGTTTATCAAGGAAAGCATCAGCAATAGCATAAGGGAGAAAATGAATTCCTGTCTAGACAGCCAGCAACATGCACCCCATTTGTCTTCTGTATCTGCAAATTAATCCCTGAACCATTTGAAGTTATCTGTTCCTGCTGCGAATGACCTGGCTCATTTGAGTTACTGACTTAGTGCCACTGAAAGCTCTGGCTGTGGGCTGTGGTTTGTTGCAAAAGTGTGTACAGATTCATAGCAAGCACCTTCTCAGGAAATAAAAGATGATGAATGAGATCTGGTGAATGGGTTGGCTGCCAGACTCTGTCTTTTGTTCAAGACTAGATCAGTGGAATTTGAGGGAAATTGAGGGGGACCCTTGTATCCAGCACACGCCAGTGTTGGTGCTGCACAGTGCTTTGCTCTGTAGAAAGCTTACATTTTCAAGTTTGCTGTCTTTCACTTCTACAGTCAGCCTTTCATTCTGTATTCAACCTGAAACACACACACACCCCAGACTGCTGTGGCAGTGTCTTTTGCTTTTTTATCCCAAAGTACTGTTAGCCGCACAGCCTTATGCTGGAGGATTCAGGAAATATTATCTCATCTATAAAGTTGGGATGTGTAGGAAATGATTGCCACTGAAATGTGAATTTTCCTTTTCCAGCCATTGCTTCAGAGTTTTCAGTTGATAACCCTATGCTAGGGAACACATAGTTCTTAATAGATAACTCCTGTAGAAAATAGTGATATAGGTGGCCAGTAAGGATTTGCTGATAATGCACATGCAGAAAGCTAAACAGCCAATTGATGAGTGCAACACTTGTGCCTGATAAAAGCACAGTATCATACTGCAATGCAACAGTCCTGATGAAAGCACATTGCTGCTGTGGAAAAAATATTCAGAGGAACATCTTCTGCAATGGAGAGTATGAACACATGAGGATGGGCTCATCTGAGGATGGGGCAATCCACACCAATTATTTTATTGGCCAGTGACTTGGAGTTTTCCTCCCTTTCCCTTTCCCTTTCCCTTTCCCTTTCCCTTGGCTTGTTACCCAACAATGTTTTTTGCTGTACACTTATGACCCAGGAATAACTCTTTGTCCTTTTTTAATAAGTGTTTTTGAAGATAAGAATTTTATCTTAGTTGACTGTAAAGACTGTGAATACAATAAACTAAAAAAAAATTGCCCCATAAAAAAAGGAAATAAGTAACTATGTTCCTTCCAATACTATTAAGAAACAGTTTTGTGACAGAATAGAGCAATTTAGGCACGTACCCATATAAAGTATCAGGATTCTCTATTTTTTTTTAACAGATAGTCAATACCAAGTGAGATGGCACAGCTGTATTTTCTTATAGATTTTTTCACAGATTGAACAATTAATTGTCATTTAGCAGGACATGTATAATTTGTCAATATCACTGAATATTATTGAGCTTAAATGATATAATTTGGTTTTTTATATCCCTGTACACTAATTACAAGACATTTTATGAATTTCTTTTTAGCTGTTGCTGTTGTCCTAAAATTGATCCTACTGGTTTTGCTTTTTTATCCTCTATCCTACACTGAAAGAAAAACTACTCCTTGATGCCAGGCAACTGGCAATTTACTGAAAAAAATCTGTTGTCCGTCTTAATATATTTTCTACCCAAAAGAGGTTAAAATGCATGAAAAATGAGTCCAGTCAGGAATGGAAGTTGATTTTCTGAATGTAGTGCTACCAAGGGAAAAAAAGAGGAATTTCTATGACTTGCCATAAATCCCCCTTTCCTCATTCCCTATGTGCTGCACAGGGTGGGAGAAGGTGAAATCTACAGGAGCTGAGAGTGAAGAGGTAAAAGTAAGCCTGGTAAAGAAGGATGGGAAGGACACTTTTAATGTTTGTGTCTATTTCTTACCACTCAAATCTATTTTAGCTTACAAAAAATAAATTAATTTTCCCCAAGCTGATTATTTTTCGCCCATGATGGCAACAGGTAAATGACCTCTCTGTCTTAATGTTGACCAACAAGTTTCTCATTGCATTTTCTCACCCTGTCCTGTTGAGGAGGGTAATGGATCACCTGCATGGCATTTTGACCCTTAAATAATACTACTCCAAAACAGCTGTTTATGTGACGGACAAGATCACTCATTAGAAAGACAGAGAATGGAAAAATAACATCATTTTGATGCATAAAAATTATTATATGGCAGTATTCTGAATGGTTGTTAAAAGATGTTAACTTATGTGAACCACAATGAAAATGTTTCTGTACTGAAAAGTAAAACTATATGAGCTTGGCAATATTTAGAATTGTATGGACAGAAAAGTCAGTGTCATTGCTGCATTAAATGAGGAGAGAATCAACGTGACAAGTTAGAGTGATAAAAGTCAAATAGGACTCCAGATTTGCTGATGCTGTCCACTCCATTTGATGATGTGACACAGAAGGGAGCTGAGGGTTTCAGAACAAAAGGCCAAGATGGGCTTTTTAGTCTCAGTAAATTTTATCTGATAATTAATTATCCACGATGTGTTTCAGAGGAACAATGAGAGGTTTTGGACAGCAGAGATATCGATATAAATTTGTCTTGTACAAACTAACTCTGCGGCTGAACATGTACTTGTGCAAAAATTCTCACTTGCAAAACTTTCCAGGATCATATTCTAAATGCATTATATTATCTTTGAGTTGAAGAAATAAATTAAAATTCAAAAGACTAACTCCTTATATTTGTCTCTTAGCATCTCAATATTGATATTATCAAAGTTTGCTTTCAAAGTTATAGGCTTCTGTTATTAAGTCAGATATCAGATTTTACACTTTGTTTTTTTCTGTCACTTTAATTTCTGATTAACTTTACCCATGGATTGGATCCATCTTTCCAGGAGAGTCACTTTATCTTTATTATTGCTATCTACATTACAAATGAATTAATTAGCATTTTCATCCCCAAACCCAGGTTCATTATCTGATAAGAATAAAATTTCTTCAGATACATCCTGAGGTATTTGATTTGTCTTATTTATATTCTCAGCAGGCAACTTTCTTTCACATGGTAGAGATGGGTATAAGTAAATCGTGATTCTGCTCATTACTTTCCCCTGATTGAGATTTTACTTCTGTCCTTTGTTACATGGAATCCTTATTTGTTTTCTTCTCCCTTGTTTTAATTGGTTTGTGACTCCTGAGATACAATATACTTTCCATTTTGAGTATGAATAACAGGTTCTAATTTTTTTAACATTGTTTATATTCAGCAATATATTAAATTGAGAAGCTTATCTGGGTAATAATTAAACAAAAAATTGACTCATTTAAATATCTATTTTCTGAGATGTGTCTAGTACTGAAGTCACAATGGCCATATTACTAAATATGTACAGACAGCTTAATTGGGAGACAGTTTTTACATTAAGTCTTAGCTTTTCCTCTACTGAAAGATGTACTTGTCCCCCTGTTATTCTAAAAATTTTTATCCCATCTCTATTCAGTTTAGTATCACTCCATTCAGGTATATGCTGCAGCTTCGACCAGGCCTTCAGTAATATCCAAATATTACTCCAAAAGGAAAACAGATTATATTTAGAGTATGGAGGTTTTAGGTCATTAAAATTCCTCATTAAGCATCTTTATTTTCTTAATCACTCTACAGTATTTTCTTAGTAACTTATGCAGTCTTTTCTTCGGAGCTAGAATAAAAATTTTGGATTATTGCAGTCAGATGCCCTAAAGGAACCCTTTGCCACCACACAGCCAGGGCAATATAATATTAAAAAGCATCATGTTGTTAAAGGAGTGAGCTCAACACAATTATTCTGCACCTTATTTCCTCATTTTACTTACAGAGACCCATTCTTTATTCAGTCATTTCTATGAAAGTGTTCAGTGCAATTGTGAGACACCTGAGAGTACATGAAAGAATCTCAAGGGCCCTGACACAGGAAGCAGACATGCTACAGCCTGGAATGATTTCCAAAGGCAGCTGGAGGCCAGGTGGACCTCCAAAAACTTCCAGTCGTGCTGTATTGCTTATTTTAAGGAAGTGAGTTGAATCCAGGGTATGACACAGCTTTGTCTTCCAAGATCTGGAAGCAAAAAATGGAAACTCCAGGTACTCTTCTACAGGTACTCCAGATACAAATGTTTAGTCTATGGGACTAGACTAGAAGTGATACAAATGAAAATCTAATGTCTGTGGACATCAGATCCTTGGCACTGGTTCTCCCGTTCTGCAGATCCATCCTTTCCATTCTGCATGGCTTTCTTTTCCTTTGGTGTAGCCACGGTCTATCTTTTGTTCACTGCCAGTGTTCTGGTTTTGTATTGCTATCATTAGTGATACCATTGCTCAGGGTGTATGAAAGCACAACAAAGGATTGCATCCAGAAGGTGTCAGAAGGATGGAGCCAGAGTTTCTCAGTGGTGCTCAGCAATAGGACAAGAGGCCAATGGGCAGAAACTGGAACACAGGAAGTTCCACCTGAACATGAGGAAACACTTCTTACCTGCCCAGTGACTGTGGAGTCTCCCTCAATTGAGGAATTCAAGAACCATTTGAACACAATCGTGTGCCATGTGCTCTGGGATAGCCCTGCTTGAGCAGGGAGGTTGGACCAGATGACCCCACTTCCAACCTGACCAATTCTGTGATTCTGTGAATAACGAATTCTTAAAGGCCCTTCTGGAAGTTTCCTCCTGAATTATCTTATACTGACAAGATATAGCCAGTTTGATTTAATGGCAAGCACACAGCTTGCTGCAGTATACCTAAATCTTTTTTAATTCATTGCTAAAAAAAAAAAATAAATCAACATTATGACAGTTTTTGTATTGCATACCTTGTTTATTGTTTTCTTTGCCTATTAAATTTGAGCCACAAGTAACCTTTTCCCTTTGAAGTGAATTCAGTGTATGAAGAACTTCACAATTTATTAGTTAACCTCTGCTTAGTGGGATTTACTGTGACCTGGAATGAAGTTGCATAGAAGGAGTATTCCTGAATAATGTATTTACATTTGTATCAGTACAAAGAGAAATGTTGCCAAAGTGAAATGGGTACCTAGACCTTAGCGGTGATGAAATTCTGAAACACAGGTTTTTAGGAAAAATAGGTGCATTGGGCAGAATTGATGAGTTTAAACATTGAACAATAGCTAATGAAATGGTGAAAGAGCAAACAGAAAAAGGCCATTGAGTCATTCAGGCAATAGAATATTTAGCATAGAAATGACCATTTACCCAAAAAATGAGACTTTCAGTCCAGTAGCTTCTTCATTGCATTTATAAGTCAACATTCTGGTTCTGTAGACACACCTGGGGTTCCAAAGAGCTTTGTTGCCCAGTAATTATGCTGCTGGCAGCTCTCACAGTGTGCTGGGTATCCAATTCCTCCTCCCCCCAGACAGAGGAATTCCTCCCACATCAATCTCTGCAACAAGGCTCACATGTCAGAAACAAGGCAATGAGGGGGCAGAGAGGCTTCCAAGGCTTCAGCTTGGACTAGGCTCTGCATATGACCAGAATGATATCAACTGGGAAGTGCTTAGAAATCCCAGAGTACTAACATAACTAAGGGTTTGTTTGGAGTATTACTGTGACCCCCAAAGAGTAGATTTTGCAGTGATTAGCTCTCTTTGTACAGATAAGGTAATTTCTTTAGTTCAAGTTCATTTCAGATAGGTCAGCTCTATTCTAGATGCAATCATAATTAGTCAGATTTTCTAGCAGCTTGACAGGAAATCCTCACTCTCCAGGTCTCCATTTCTCTTTGAAAGAAATGCCCAGCTGATCTGAAAAGTTATGCCTCCTCTCTCCAAGAGAAGCTGCTAGAAAATCTGACTAATTATGATTGCATCTAGAATAGAGCTGAATAGAATATCTTTAAGGAAGACTTCATGATCTTGAACTTCAGCTTTCTTCAGTTTTTGTTGCTCAATGCAACATAGCTCTGGCCACAATTTTCCTTTATTTCCCTCAAGAGCTTCTTGACATTCATCAAGTCATTTAACATTGTCATCTAGAGTGATTCTCAGGCTGCGCTTGCTTTGAGTGTTTTATTTACATAATGGGCTGAATTTGCAAAGCAGAAAGAATTGCACTCCAAGTGAAAAAGAAAGGGAAAATTAAAAGCAGCCGCTAAGTTTGCCTCTTCATTATTGAAAGGAAGCACCATTTTTATAGGCATGCTACAATTTGAGTAGGTCAGTAACTGAAAATAGATCACAGGTAGGGGAAATATTTCTCTTTGCTTGTATTAGAATAGCTTCAAAAGAGCTAAACAGCTACTGTAAGCATAGTGCTCACCTATTTAAATCTCCATTAAGCACAGTATTGTTTTTCTTCTGCAACACCTAAATGATGATGGAAAAAAGTTCTCTAGGTAATTATGACTATATTGCAGCATCCTCTATATCATAAGTTACATTTGGAGATTGGTATATTAATGATGGGGTTTGTATAATAAAGAAATGGATGCTCTTACAGCCTCATTCAGACATGATTTTGTTCTGTAAAGATTTTTCTGTCTCACGTGAAACAGGCAAAAAGCAATATCTTTGCTGCCAAGGAATTGAACTAAATCTGTTAGTTCTTTCCCTTGTCACACTATATTGTTAGTTTGAGCAATAATCTAGTGACCTCAGTTATGCCTGAGCAATGACCTTCTCATTACTGCCATGTCTACAGCCGTGAGATGGACAGAAATCTTAGCTGTGGATCACTTAATACTTATTCAGCAATTCACACATGTTTCAGCACACATTCCATGACTTTCAGTGACACTACTGTTAAAGTAGATAATAACACAGCACCTAAAGTGCTCTTGCTTTGAGGGCCTAGGAGACAGTTTTAATAGGCAGCAATTTATTGGACTTAAATTCTTCAATACATTCTCTTTTGCTCTTTTTTAAAAATACCACTTTCTGTGATGCATAAGCATCTTTGTCTGTTCATCCCTCCTAATAAAGAACTACTGCAGAATTTCAGATTTGGCCTTCTATTTTTTTCCATTTCTCTAAGCCCCTTCCTAATCCATTCTCTCATCTCAATTAAGAATCAAATCTGCATTCTATTTAAACCATAATAGGTTAGGAATTCAGCCCGATTAATTATTAACAAGATTTGGTCATAGAAAATTAACTTGCTGGGTTTATTTGTCATTTGCACAGACTCTTCCTTATTTCTTGGCTATGGGACTAATAACGAAAATGTTCTATAAAATGCAAGGTATTCTTGTTTAAAAAATCAGAGAGTTAAGATATATGAACATAGTATGAAAGAGAACAATTTTAAACTTCAATGAAGCAGATCATTTCCTTGTGGAAAATGTATGTGAGCAGTTTACCCATAGCCCCACCCTTTCAATATTTATTTTAAACAGATTATCTTGGCAAGACAGGACTTAAAGAATAAAAGCAAAGCAGAACAAATGAAATACAATAAATAATATAACCACAAGCACAGGAACACATTTAATGGAAGAACTAATTTAAAACTAGAAAACTTATGGAAACTCCCAGTGTGAATTCAGAGAAAGAAGATCTCCATGGATTTTCACAGAAGTTTAAAAGGGCAGCAGTTATGCAGCCCTTCTAACTCTGTCTTTCTGACATAAACTGCAACCTGCCTTGTGGACATCATTGATAAGAAAGCAAAAAGATGTTTCTTAAGACTTCTGTTCTTATAACAAATTTTGACCAAGTAGTAGATTCAAAATTTCAGAAGAAATGCACAAGGTGGCAATACGAATTCCTTATCAGACAATTTTTGGAACATACTCATCAATTGTACATGACCAAGAAGTGAGAGTACTGAGTATTATTTATTGTCTTTCTGAAAAATCTGACTGAGGTCAGAAATTTGAAAATAAATAAATTAAAAAAAACCAACAAAAGCCCCCCAAAACTCAAACAGATATGGTTTGAAAATAGTCTAATTTTTGCCTGCAAGTTTAGCCAAACCCAGAAATGTTGTGAAGGAACTTGGAAGTTCATTGGAATCGTTTTTTTTTAGGACAATTGGAAATCAGTGGTACTGAACTCAAAATATATATTGGCAATAAAACATTACCTATTGTTGAAAAAGATTAGCAGACACCTGAGACAGTATGAGGCCATATCACGTTCTAGTTCTCAAATCTTTTGTGGAAGAGACCACTGTGCAACCTTAAAAAGTCCTGGCTTAATAACAGTGCTTACAACAGATCCATACAATACTCTGTAATAAAAAATTCCTCCGTAAGGAATCAGCCAGGAGAAGGGCTGATGTTACAGCAGCCTGGCTACGTGCAGCTAATGGTTGAGAGCAAACCTTCTGGGAAGCTTGTACTCATATCAAAGTCTTAATAGAGCATGACCTTGAGTGGAGAGGCAGGCAATTTGTGAGAAACTTTGGGTGTGAATGCTTGCTCAGCATAGCTTGAAAAGATCCACATGTGCAGGTCACACCATGTTTGAAATCTGCAGAGGAATAGGGAGCCTATATTCAAGCAGAAACATCCTTATGTTTCAGCCTAAATAATAGAAATACTGTATAATGTGCTGCTATTTTTAACATTTAGGATTTTTCAGGTTGTTCTTGTTTAAAACCTACAATTCATATAAATCCTACTGTTTCACAAGGAAGCCCTAATTTTGTGCTCATGTTTATATTCTTTCGTTAATGGATAAATATTAATCTTCAGAGGAATGCCTGCTAGATTTGTGTAAGATACACAGGAGAAAATTTACAAAAGCTGAAGGAAGAGTCAGCAATTTTCTATATAAGATATATCTCTTTTTAAAATGCAATAAGACTTGATCAGACATTGACAGAGATTTTAAACATTTGACAAAGATCTTGTTTTGCCAAAACATTTCAGATTTAGGTACTCTAAGGTATTGTTGCAGAGCTGAGAGATACTCATGGAATTTTTTATGTTTTTTAAGATGTCCTTGCAGATCTTAACATTTGTAGCATCCCTATTACCCAGACAAAAGCCAGCCAAACAAACCCCCAAGTTTTGGAGTTCATAATGATAGTAAAAATGTCATTTGGCCATCTTGTCTTCACAGGCTTGAAAGATACTTTTTAACTACATGACACATCACATAAATAGCCATAGTATTGTGCAAATGAAGACCAGAAATACTGCTGAATGATGCAGTTTACAAAGCTTAGTTTTCTTTGGAAGTTTTAAATAGTAATGCTTCCTGCATACTCTTCTTGAAATATTGACCATCAGGCACTGATCCTAATTTTCTATCTAATCAGGGTAGAGAAACCATGCCTGTAGCAAACCATCTGTCACAGAGTTCCATTAGCAGATTTCAAATATTGACTAGCAAAGAAGTATTCACTTTCCTGAGATTACCAATCTATACGATAATATACAATGTGTCTACAATAGCCATTAATGGAAAATTGATGAAGATAAATCTAATTTGTAACAAAGTTACTGGTTTGCAAACACTTCATAAATAAAAGACAAGCCTAACTCAATGAACAGCTCCTAATGAGTATTTCAAACTTTATTGATGCCAAGAACTAAAGTAATACCCGCTATGAAGTCATAATGCCGTTTTAGCTCTATGGTTTAAAGTTGTAACAGTTTCCTTGTGATCTTCTTTCAATAAACTCTCCTTACTAAATCAGCATGCTTTACAAGTTTATAAGGCATAATGATTTCAGAACACAATCAAAACTGGGAACTGCAAGTATCAGCCCTTTTATGTTTACAGATCCATGTAAGTCTAAGAAACATAGGTTCTGTATATACAAAAATATTTGCATTTGTATTATTTGTCAAGATGAAATTTACTGATGGATAAGGGAGGGCACACAATTATTATTAAAAAAGATTTTTAAAAATATTGAGAGTTATTTTAACACTGTACTAGTGATCCAAATAGTGGTTTGCTCTGGTTGGAGGGCTACCCAGGTACTACCTGGAAGGAGGAAGCTAATCAAACCACAGACTATGAGCAGGGACTATTTTAATTTTCTTTTTGTTGTCTCTTTCAGTTGATTTTGTTGAGTTCTTCTTTTGATTTTGGTACGGATGTCTTTCTCTTCACCAGGCCTTCTGTTGGGGCTCCCAATGGTGACATGAGCTCCGCAGCAGCTGTAGGTGGGGCTTGGTGTTCTTTGCAGGCACCCACTTGGGTCCTGAACCTGTGGACACACAAGCAAATCCCCTTCTCCAGATGACAAGAGAGTAAAGGCCCTGAAACACAGATGGGTTCTCTTTTAATTTTCCTTTCATTGTATTCATGATATGTCTGTAAATTTGTGGGACAGTTTCCATAAATGAATTGTTTGAAAAATTAAAAACATAATGGCTTTGCACAGTCTCTCCACTCTGGATAGAACCTCCACTCCCTCTTTTTTGTTTTTCTAAGATATCTTTTGGGTAGGTCATTACCTATGGGCCCTTTCAATAATAGATGGGCCTGTAGAGGATTGAGGTGTACCTGTTATGTGTTTAATGCCCTATAGGTTAAAAAAATCCTGAACTTTTTTGAGATATATATCCTGGCCCGTTATCAGTCTTAATTTCTTGGGGAATGCCTAAAGATGAAAAAGCTTGGAGGAAGTGTTTTATTATATCTTTAGCCTTTTCCTTATTATGGGCTGATACAAAGATAGCTTCTGAGAAGGTGTCAATTGATACGTGCAGGTATTTAAACTGCCCAAATGACTGATGGTGAGTTACATCTGATTGCCAGATATCTAAACTGTTTAAACCTTGGGGATTAACCCCGCCTCCAAAGGGATGGTGTTTGTTTTTGGCAATCAGTACAGAAGTAAACAATCATCTTTACTTGATCTTTGGTAATATTAAACATTCTCATAGATGCGGGGGCATTTTGATGAAAAAGGGAGTGGCTTCAGCGAGCTTGTTCAAAAAAATTGGGCAATGTTGCTTGTATTGCCATTGTTAGCTTGTCTGCAAGTGCATTTCCTTCTGCCATAAATCCTGGAAGAGAGGCATGAGATCAAATATGTGCAATAAAATACAGTTGTTTTCTCAAAGAAAGAAGAAAAATTAATCTCTTAAGTAAATCATACAACTTATTAGAAACTGTTTTCAGTAGGGATCCTTCTGCTTTTTCCACCACACCTGCAACATAGAAGAAATCAGTAACCATATTAAAAGGGAATGTAAATTTAGAAAAGACATGGACAACTGCTGCAAGTTACACTAATTGTGGTGACCCTCCTACATTTTCAATATCCAACTCCTGTTCTTTTGTGTCTGAATTCTGCCATGTGGTTACTGACTTTTGAGACTTCCTCGAGCCATCTGTGAAGAAAGTAACTGCATTAAAAGGGGTATGACTTCTTAAAGGTTTAAAATTAACTTGAAAGAGGTATGTAATAACATATTTGGGATAATGAACTGAAATTTATCACATTAAATTTACCAAATTTATTAAAGCAAGTTGAATCAGATTGTTGAATTAGCCATTCTAAACATTTAGAGGTGACATAGAAGAATATAACTGAAAAATCTCTCCCCGAGAGGGAAAGAATCCAGGATCTAGCTTTCATGATTAATTGGGATATGATTTTGTGTTAAGTTGTTATTGTTTTCCCCCATTTGTATGATATGACCCATAATTAATAAGGGGTCTGGTAGTTTTAGATCCCATTGAAAAATAAGGCCATAATGTTCAGGATTTTAAGCTTTAATACATTCTTATATGTATGCATTAATTTACAAACTGAATTATCCCACTTGCTATTATTCCTGTCTACATATTTTTTCCCTCAACTGACACCTTAGTTTCTTATGATGGAAGATATACCTATATATATATATGCATCTGATTGAAGAATCACAAAGAAACTCTGAAATTTCACTCCTCTTTATTGAATCACTACATTGCATAGATTCCACCCCTTTGTCAAACATCATATTTCTGTTACTGAAGTATTGCAGGGCACAGTGACATTGCAGCCATCTCCCCTAAAGCTGGAGGGATCTTGAAGTAATGATATGAAGAAAAACAAAGAAATTTTGCAATATTGCACTGTCAGACTCTGGAGGTTTTTCTTGCACTTCCTCCTCCATCTTCTCGAGGTGTTTGAAACTGTTTTGTCAAGATAAGTCTCTACCTTGCAAAACAGCTCACTGCAACTGAGACGCAGTGTGAAGTTCCCTTTGAGACTGAGGCCATTTTCTCCAATTAGTGCAGCTGATAAGTGTTAGCCCACATAGCAGAAGGAATAAAAGCATCCAAAAAAATCCACTCCAAACCCCACCATTGTTCTATGGTGATGGTAGATTTTCCTCTAACAAATGCCAAAAATTAAGTAGGAAAATTTCAATTTACCTTTACATTTTACTGTGAACCTTCTGAAGATGTATTCACAAACATTATCAAGAATAATGTCAACCCTTAGTTTTGTATACATTTCTTTTATTTTTATATTCAAATATTTATGAACTTTTATTTCCCTAGCAACGATTTAAAGGTAATAATAGGTCCTTACTAAACTGCATTTCATTTTAAACTATTATATTGATCATATTGTGGCTAGCAAAACATATCCAATTATAAGCCAGTAAACTAGAAGGTACTTCCAGAAGGTACTTTCAGATGGAGTAAAAATAAAAAATGAAAAATAAATTCTCCTTTCCCAGATTTTCTTAAACAACTTTCTGGAATCTAAATTGTGTATGCCAACAGTGCATAATCATCTATTTGATCTGGCCTGTGCTATTGATGCAAGCAATGTCTTAATAGCTTTCTCAGTTTTGTTTACATTTGAAGTCACTATAAAGCATTTCCATCTCTCTTATTTTACAAGACCTCTATCTGTCCTTTTTATGACTATAATTTTCTGTAAAAACTATAGAACTGTCATTATTAAAGGAGGTCTCAACTAAAAGTGGGTTGTTTCCTAAGTGCTTTGCAGAACTAGAAACACAACCATCATATGCCTACTTACTTAAGGTTTAATTACTTTTTTCAGGGTCTTTAATTAAAAATATACCTCTCTTGTTGCACAACATTCATTTTATCAAATACAGTTTGAAATTCAAGCTCTAGATGCATCAAGTGACAAAAAAAACCGCCCAGATAAAATGTTACAGAACCTGCAAGTATCATAGAGCTGCCTTCTGATTAGCTTCCTCATAAATAATATCCATTGCCACCACATATACTGTAAAGAAGTCCTGTTTTCCTCCAGCTGATTTCTATATTCAGAAAAAAAATCAGATCCAATTAAACTTTAATTTCTCCTGCATCTCCTTATTCTGTTTTTACTATCTGGTATTTTCAATGATCTTTCTACCCTAAGTACTTACAAAGGATTCATGTCATTTCCTTTGTCAATCTGATGAGTTCTTCATTGGAGCCTGAAGCTCAGTGCACTGTCCAGATTCTGATGGAGAAACATCTCTACTATTGGAAACAGCCACAGCACCACCACACCCTCCCCAGAACAGTGCTGCCATTTATTATATCCTCTTCCCCATCACCATTCACTCATTCACTCCAAATTTGGCAGATATGAGACCATAGCATTGAAAATCATGACTCTACATCAAATAATTTTGTGCAGTTGTACTAATTCTGTCTTTAATGATCTATTCTCAGATTTCAAGTGGACTTAAACATACCCCATTAAATAAAGACATACTGCAGAATTTGTTTTCTGGGCACAGCAGTACNAGGTCAAGAATGCTTGGTGAAGATCTTACAGTCTTTTCTTCCCCAAAACCCAAACAAACAAACCACAAAAAAACCCCTGCAACAAGACAAGAAGAGAAAGAAGACAGAATTTAGTCACAAATTTTTTTACAACACTATATTAAACTTTTTATTGAAGCTCTCTAAAATTAATTATATAAATCCTTTATGACCCATACTACATTTATTTCATTATGGTATAGCTACTAATACACTTGCAAACATATCTTCCAGTTTTTTACGATGAAAACCAGTGGAACAGATTTATGACCTACATATCAAAATTATTATTCATTTTTTTCCATCTTCCTTTAGTTTCACAACAAAGAGTTCTTCCCTGAAGGAATTTACTTCAATTTGACATGCTAGTATATTTGAATGATTTATTCTGTGTGTCTTGGAAGCCCAAGAATCTTCTTATGCTGATCGCATAGAAAGAGTTCTTTGTTTTTTCTTAGCATATTGAATAACAGCATACTGGAGACACAGAAGCACATGTTTTGGTGGGGTTTTTTTGCTTTTTGGTTGTTTTTTTTTTTAATCAGGAAGTGCTTTTCTAATAAATTCCTTCTACACAAAGGTGTAGTTGCAATATACATAAATTTCAAATGTAAACCAGTGGTCAGGAAATCAGTGTTATGGTATTAATCAACTTCATTAATTCATTAGTTGGATGCACATGGATGCAGCTAACAATGCAGTTTTATTTGCAGCCAGGAAGACACGATCAGTGTCTGCTACACCAAGATTCCCCAAAGGTTTAATAACCTACAAATTGCCTACATCTTGATGACTTACCTTTTCTTCTTCTTATGTAGCTAAAAATAGCTTTTCATTAAACATCAAACCTACTGTGTCAACATCTATGAAAAGCAAAAAACCACAGATTTCCCTCTGGAAAAGTTGCTTCCAAGTCAATTTCCAAAGTCTGTTTAGATTTTTAAAACACAGCAAAGCAGAAAATAATTCACCTCTATGGGTAATAAATAGGTATATAATCATAATTACTGGGGAAGTGTTTAATTACTGCTTTCCTTTTTCCTCCTCCTAAAATTATCAAATTATCGTGAAATGAAAATAAAATTGTAAAAAAAGAAAAGGGTTTCTACAAGGGTTTCTATATGATGAAATAAGAAACAGAAATTTTTTTGAGAAGAGTAAAAATATGTCTTAAACTGATTAGAAATTGTTATTATAGAAAAATACCTGAAACAAGAATGATATGTTTGGGGCAGGAATTTCATAATATTTCAGAATCAAATTTCAAAGTTTTCAAAATTTTCTATCTTTGCCCTATGAAGACAAAATGATACATATTTTTTATTTTCTTTGCCTCAATAATTTCAAATTAGGAGTGAAACTGCTCTGGTTTCTTCAACTATAATGAATTTAATCTCTACTTTGGGAAACCCAGAAGGAAGAACAAGCTGTACATCATCTGAAAATAAACCTTTTCATAAGGTCAGCTCCACACCTAGCCTCCTTGGTATAATAAAGGATGGTGCTGGGGTTCTTTGCAAATTAGAAATAACTCTTTGATATTATGAATAAGCTGGGTAAGGGCAGACATTGTTGGCACCCTCTGGAATGCAGCAGTAGATCCTTTGCAGTCTTCTGCTCTGAGAATTCACTGATAACAAATGTGTCACCCTACCAGTAGGAACAAAGTGGCACGGACTCCCTTTTATGCATCCAAAGCAGATAGTTTATTGTGGAAATAGCACCCTTTTTGTACCACAAATCTACACCTGACATAACTGGAACCAAAACGAGATTTAACAGAAGGTCACACATTGGCTGGCCAGCTGCAGGGCTGCTGTCCACGAGCTCCTGCAGCCAATCCACCTTCTGCTCACGCTGTGAGCCACCAAAAAAACCTTCTTGCTTCAATTACTTATGTAAATTTATTTGCAAGTTTTACACTTGTTCAATTGAAGATGAATGGTGAATTAAATAAGAAAAACAAAGAGCAGGAGAACGGCAAAACCAGAAGAAAAGAGACAGGTTTTGAAGTGTCTTTGAATCAGGAAGCAGTGAAGGTATCTTTTGAAGATAAGGTAGAAGGTAATAAAAACACCAGACAAAGGAAAAAAAATATTAAATTCACAGGAATATCAGAAAAGCAAAGACTGTCAGCTAAAGAGGAAACTATAGAGAGGATGAAGACCTTGAGAAAATTAAGTCAGGCAAGAAAAAGTAAAGCGGTTGAAGAAAAAAGATCCTGAACTGAAATCAAATAAATAAGTTGGAAGAATAGTATTGTCCAGTGGATTCTGTATTAGAAACAAACTAGAAAGTAGGCAGAAGAGAAATTTGGGCTAAAGGTAAAAGAGAAACCCTAGACGTAAATACATTAAATGTTAAAGTTTAATTTTAACTCAAGAAGATAAAAAACATTAAACGATCCATAATTTAGGCCTAAGCATCAACAAATCTCAAAAAAGTTATGAAAGAACTTAAAGATTTATGAAGAAAAATAGAATTTAATTTACTAATGTATATTCTATTTGCATGTTGAATTGCAAACCAGAAATTAATTAAACTGTGTCTTTACAGCCTGTGTCTGATAGAGGATTATTGAAAAAGAAAATAAACTTTTTGTTCATGCAGAAAATGTCAGGTCTTAAAGCTTTCCAGCAGAATACACAGATATAAAAATAATCTTAGCAAAGCTGAAGGTGGTAGGGACCTGCTAATATGCATTCGCTTGGAGAGCAATTTATAAGGAGTGAATCTAAAAAGCCACAAGTAAGCTCAAGAGCAAAGAAAAAGTTTAGACATTCTTAATGCTTCTAACACCCATCCAAAGTGAATATATTTGTAACATCAAAAAGTTTTTTCAAACAATGTAGCAGCACGTAGGAGGTGGTAAGTTGCTGCTGCCTTCCCAAAGCGTCTCTGCTGAGAGACCTTTGGGTAAGCAGGCAGACAAGCACACAGCCTAGCAAAAGAAAGCCAAGGAGTGAAAGATGAGAGGGTCTTCTGTAAGGAATTCCAATGGGGTTTATTGCAGCCACACAGCCAGAGGGTCCAGGGATACAAAACCATGAGTAACTGAGGGTGTGGGTTTAAGTATGGGGCAGGAGGGGACGGATCTCAGGGCAGGGTGCAATGGGTACGGGGGAAATGGTGCCAAGGTGGGGTAAGGGAAGGAATGGGGTAAACTGGGTGGAACCCTGCACCAAATGGGGGCCAGTGGGCATGCAGGGAAGGGAGAACATTCTAGGGGATAACCATGTAGGGTCACAAGGGTGGTCTGGGCCAAAGAGGGGCACAGAACTGGGATACATTAACATATAACCACAAAGGACTGTGGGGAGAAGCCTTTGGCACCCTAAATTGAATGCCACTTTAATGACTTAGCATCCCTCCTTCCAGGGCAGGCTCCTGGCTCCACAAAACAGTACTGCTTTTACTGACATGTCAGGATGTTTTTTGTGATGTGTTTTTTTCCTTTGGTTGTTTGGAGGTTGTTTTTTTTTTTTTTTTGTATGACAAGTATTTCTGTCATAATTTGTTCTTTTTGTTTTGTTTTTAAATTTTGTTCAAGATGTTTGTGATGGTGCAGTGGTGCTGCTACTGTGAATTTGTGAGGTGATTGAAAACACCACATAATGTTGTAAGGCTCATGTAAAGAACAAAGATCATTCTCACTCACAAGAAAACTCACTCACAATGCTTCACATGAGGTAAAAGGAGGACAGCATTTCCACAAGTGGAGGAAAAAACAGCCCAACATGGGTAAAAATTCTAAATTGCTTGATTCACAGGAAAACAAACACTTCTCTGTAAGAAAAAATGTGTTAGCCTGCGTCCTCTGATCTGGAAAATAGCAGGTGCTTTCAGTTTCTATGTATCAACTACCATTATAGCTGGAAAAATATCAGAACTGTTGGCTGTTGAGAGAAAAGAGCACATAAGTGTGTCTGCAGATTGCTGTTTCTCCTCACTTTCCTGTAGAAGTGGTAAATATCAGGTAATTTTTTTTTTTTTCTTTTTTGTTCTCTGTCACCACATCCCTTCTTGCTGGTGTTTCCTTTCAGTGTGAGCCTCTCAGTCCAGCTCTCAATTTCCAAAGAGCCTTTGTGGCTCTCCACACAGCAGCAGCAGCAGCAGCATCTCTCCTCTGCCTTCCCTTTGCCTCCTCCATCCTCCATCCTGGTCTGCAGCCAGAGGAGCTGGGCAATGGCCGGCTCAAAAGAGAAATGTCTATGTGAGTAAATCCCCAGTGGCTGAAGGAGCAGAAACAAAGACAGGGACAAGTTGGTAGCCTGTACCAGCCTGCATCAGTCTGCTGTGGTAAAGGTCCCAGCCACTTTCATCTGTCCACGTGGTAAAGTCTCCTCTGAGCTCTGTGATCCTGATGATTAGGGTGGTGTGTTATGCTGGCAGTACGTGAACCAGTCCTTCTGAATCACAGTGCCACTGTTCAGGTTTCTGCACTGGGATGGAGCATTCTGAGGGCCCTTATGCAATGTTAGTCCCATTGCTGCTCAGCAGCAGGCTAACAGGTCCCACACAATCCCTCATGATGCATCATCCAGCACGACACAAATGTTAAAAAACCCTGCCTGTGTTCAGATCCTGGGGCTGGGAAAAAAAAATATTATACTTATCTTTCTTTGATCCTTTTCTCATAAGGGAAGACAAATTAGATGGTTTGTCCTAAATCCTGCAGTACTTATATTCCTCAGTACAATGATATTTTGCTCCTATCTTAAAGGTTTTCCCTCAGCTCAGTTACCTCAATCCTAAACTGTATCTTATTATATTTAGCAACAAGAATTCCCTATTCTGTTTGGTCTACCACTGACTAACAGTGAAGATCTTTTGCCTTCTGTTCTGTTGGAGTATATGTCCAAGTACATCAGAACTACAGAGAGTGTCTTTTAGTAGAAAGTCTTAAGACAAAATGCATATACTGATTTAACCTCAAGCAGCAAGAACTTGCATTCTTTCTATTTTTTTTCAACATCAAGATACTACAGGATTTAAACAAGAATAAAAAAAAAGTAATGCTTCGAAATTTCAATTTCTTTCAAATAAACAGATACCTGAATAAGGTAGCCATATTTCACACTTAATACCGTCTACATGAAAATTGATTTTCTGATGACTTAAGAAATTGCCAGTCATTATTTAACAAGTGGCAAATTACAAGCCATTGAAATCAATGTAAGAATCTTGTTTTCTTCAGCAATAATTTGAAAGAGAGGACAAAGAAATAAAGCTTATTGCTACAGCAATGATGTCTTTTCAAAAGATGTTGGCACCAGGAGCAAGCAGGCAAATACTTAATCATGAAAGTGATACTTACTGGACAAATGTCTGGAAAGTTGGACTTTTTATTATTTGACTGGCTTATCAAGTGCTTTGAGATAGCACTCTGTGTATATGCGATTGAATTGGTATTTTATTCATGCAGCTTTTGATGTGATGCTATTTTACAGTTCAGGTCTGTAAATGTTGGGCTGAGGAGCACTCTCAAGATTTTTGCTCTGAAAGTCAGCACTAGGCACGGCCTGACAACGCATGGAAGAGACTCTAGCACAAACCAGCCTCCTGTATTTCAATTTCCATTCACACCTGATCAGACACACATATACATAGGAAAGGCATAGAATGTAAGTTTGTATGTAGTCCTAGTCTTGATTAGCTTGTCACCTAGGACTGGAATCCTGGAAACATGAGAAATTTTTCAAATCAGTTGCAGTAAGAATCCTACTTATTCACACAGGAGTTCTGTAATGATCTTGAATACTCCCAGGATGAATGACTTCCAGCAGTACCATTGGGTGTTTTGCAAAACTAAGAGATATGGGAGCACCTTTGAGCTGATATGTGAACAACAAAATTTTCTTCCTAAGCATTAGTAAATAAATTCTCAAATGTTATTTTTCATGGTAAATGTTACATTTTAAGATAAAAATAATTCAATTTCTGCTCCTGAATTGATATCACATTTTTAATTCAGTTTTCTTTCTTTTTATTTTAATAAATGCATACATCTCTATAAAACTTTGTCTTTGCTCAAAGAAAATGCAAATGCTGTCATTCATAACTTTGAGATCAGTTGTTGACCCTCTTACAGCAAAGGGCTTGACAGCAGCTTTAACTTGTTAGGGAAAAAGCCTATCAAAGTCTGCTGATATATATGCCACTCAAAACAATCATCTATCAATTAAAGCAAATATGGTGTAAAAAAAATTATAAAATTGCTTGTGCTCTTGAAGTAGTCTGGTATTTTTTAACTGTTCATCTAGATTTTAGTTGTGACATCACAAACAAGGAGAAAAAGGAAACAGCTTCATTAGATAATTGTAAAAATCGAAGTGCCACTTTCCTAAAAATGTTTTGAGGCTATAGATATTAGCAGTGGGATTACAGGTCCATTAACAGTTAGGTAATCATAACTAATGGTCTAAAGCCTGGGATCAATGAATATACTCAAGTTTTTCCTTTCTTTCCCACTCAATATATTGCTCAATCTTCTTTGTGAATATGCAAATCAAATAATGAGTCGTTAACTTTTTTGTTGATGAGGAAACTTAAGCATAAAAAAAATTTTATTACTTAAAAATATTTCAAAATATTAAAATTATATAACATGTTTTTCAATATTACAACTGATTGCACAATGAAACCTTACCACAGTATTCTAGGAGAAAAGATAATTTTAGAAGTCAGATTTTCACCATCACTTTTGCCCTAATTTTAATAAAATAATGTTTTGAAGACAACATAAATTAGTTTCTTTTGCTGGAAAATCATAGAATCATAAAGTAGTTGTATTTGACTGCTTGACTATAAATTTAAATGTATGGAAGTCTGAGATGTGTGTAAAAACCAAATCCCACAGGTCTTTTTCTGATGTACTGGCTCTTTCCTATTCAAAAGAAATGAGAAGTTGAAAGTGTAGTCTATAACCTAATTTTTTACTGCTTTTCAATTCCCATACAAAGTAAAGATAAAACACTATGTAGGACACCAATATAATTTACTTCGTGTTTGTTTTATACAATTTTATATGTCTACTCCCTCTCATCATTTCCCTTCACCCTTCTGAAAAGCTTCCTACTCTGCACTATACCTTCAATCATCAACTCTGCAATTGTAGAGCAGGACATCAGGAAGAATGCCCTGATCCTTCTTTTCTGGAGGCTGAGCAAGCCAAGGTCCCCAATCTTCTTTTCAAAGCCACATCAGTGGTCAGTGTCCTGAGCACCTTGGTGATCTTTCTCCGGAGTATAAATGGTGTCAGTGTGCCTGCTCTGTGTTTGTTTGCATATGTTTCCATGTGCACCCATCAGAACTTTGTTCTCAGCCTCCTTTGCCATTTAACCTCGACTACTAGACTCAGTGACTTCTAATAAATTTTGAAACGCATTGACTCCATTCACACATGATTTATTACAGATTCAGCCTACCTTCAGAGCCAGCCATGGATCCATAGTCCTGCTTCTCTGTACCTGCCCCATCAGACATTTGGGACGTGGTGCTTGTATTGGCTCAAATCTGTAAAAGGGAGGTGTTATGCTGCTTGTACGAAATCGTGTCAGGGGAGGGTTATATTAGATATTAGGAGAAGCTTCTTCCAGTGGGTCATTGGACACTAGAACAGGAAAACGGTCACAACACCAAGCCTGACAGAGATCAAGAAGCATTTGGATGATGGTCTCAGACACAGGTGGGATCCTGGGGCTGTCCTGTGCAGAGACAGGAGTTGGACTCAGAGATTCTTGTGAGGCCCTTCCAACTCAGAATATTCTATGATTCTGCACTCTCTATTTGGGTAAAAACACGTAGCTTACTTTTTTGTGGATGCAGCCATAAAAAAACAACTCTAATTCTTCCTCCTGTGAGGCTTCAACACAGTAGGTGTTGAATTACATACTAGTTTTGATCATTTTATTCAGCCTTTGCACCTACTGATGCTGTTTACTTCACGTTCCTTTTAGATTGCTGTGGTTATTAATCTGCATGTAAATATTTTTCACTCCTTTCCACCACTGGATCTCTCCTTTCACAGAGCCAAAGTTTATAATGGTCAGTGCATAAGCATTTGTCACTGGCAAGGTCACGGCGCTAAGGGAGAGCTCAAGGTTATCTTCTGCTGAAAAGCCCCAATCTGATCAAGATGTGCTCTCAGCAGGGCTCAGTAGAGAGGAATGATCCTTCTTCCTGCTATGCCACTCCCCTCAGGGTACATTGTCCTTGTTTCCACATTGTCAATCAGGATCCTTCACGCCTGCGGAAAAAGACTCAGGCCTTTTTCCACAAAGCTGATTTCCAGACAGGCTGCAGTAGGTACTGGTGCATGGAGCTATTCCTCCCCAGGTGGGCAGCTTAGTATTTGAACTTAACTTTTTTTGAACTCAATGTTCCCATCAGCCCATTTCTCCAGTCCCACTTGTCAAGTCCCTCTGAATGTCAGCCTTATACTCCAGCATATCAGCTTCTGCCCTCCAATCTGTGTGATCCTATTGTCTAGATTTTAAAAGGTCACAGTTTTGATTTTTGAGAGATATGCAGCTGCCAGCTGGAGCTTCTTTTGCTGATATTACCCTTTGATCCCAATGGGAAAGCCAATTTTTGACTCACCTCCACTCAACTGCCCATTTACTGAGTTCGTATTTTATCAATTTATCTCTAAGGTTACTCTGGGGGAATATGTCAAAGGCCTTGATGAAGTTAAGGTATACACCATCCACTCTTTCCTCCTTCTTCTCAGATCAAGGCATCTCAACAGGGATGGTGAGTTATGATTTTTCCCTTAAGGTAGACATTAAGGGTAAACCATCTTCATTGTATTCCTGAAACAGTTACATGAATTTTTTGAGAACTACATCTATTTACAAACTACATATATGGGCAAACTCTGGAAACTACAGTATCTGAGGGGACATGTCAGATGTGATTGAAAAGACTAGGACATAAACAAGCAATTGCTCTTTTTTTGATAGCTTCTTACACAAATGAAAAACTATCTACTTTTTATATAGGTATTGTTATTCACCTTGTTCATAAAAATAATACGGAGAACAAAAATATGAAATAATAAATGAGTAGAATTTTTTCATGTGGACATACTCCCAGGGGCAGTGAAAATCTTTCTAGTTTTGATTGAAACCAGTGGTTTC
>VZTB01003743.1:0-13969 GCA_013397245.1 Thryothorus ludovicianus
AGTAACCCAACCCCCAACAGATAAATATGTGGCTATGTGTTTCTGAGTAGATGACATTTCATTTTCTATCGATAAAATACATCCTGAGCCCTGGATAGAGAGGAGAAGCTCAGCTATGTGAATGTGGATCATTATGTGGACGTGGCAGACAGGATATGGCAAGGTGTGGCAAAGGGAGAATTACAAGAGATTAATTGTGCTGTGTGGAGTGCATGTTCAGGAGTGGCTCTGCCTCATTTTCCTGTTGTTAATGTGTGCTGTTAACCACTGTATTCACAGTGTTGGAAAGATCCAGATGTGTTGAAATCTCATAATGTATATACCCTCTGTCAATCAGAATGTGATTACTTGCCGTTATTTGTTCATAAACAAGTAGATTAGGTTATATGAAAAGCATATTTTGTTGTTTGATTATATAGTGAAAAACAGGCTTCTGTTCCTGGTTTTAACAAAAACGTCTTTGACAATATTTATTAACTTGTCATGCTTTATTACTCTAGCAGTTTGTGAAGTTATCCACTTGTTGATGGGCCTTGATTTGAAAGACAGATGTCTGCTAAGGAAGGCAGGAACCTCCCTCAGAATATGAACCTCTTCCCTCCAAATTATTATGACTTTGAATTTACAGGGTTTTCAGGCAAAGATATGGGAAAAATGAATAGCAGTTCTTTGCTTTTATATATATATGTGTGTGTGTGTGTGTGTGTTTATATAACAAGCCAAATAAACAAACAACAGCAGCAGCAACAAACAAAACCCAGAAAATCAGTAGCAGCTTTCCCCTTTGGTGCAGTTCCAGTCACAGCCGGCAGGGGCGCTGGTGGCTCCTGGCAGGGTAGGTGCGATGATTCCCCTGCGGCTGCGGGGGGCGCTGTGGCACCAGCTCAGCCATCCCTCCATGTGGCAATGGCAGGCGGGCTGGCGGGGGGAGATAGAAAAGGGGCTTGCTTTGCAAACTCACAATGGGCAGCCAGTCCCGATGCCCCTCCAGGTGGCGAAATGGGCTAGTATAAAGCACAGAGACACAGAGCAGTGGCTAGAATGGCAGAGAGGGGCACACCCAGGGTGACAAACAAAATGTAGCAGAAACTCTGCAGCCTTGGCAGGAGCCCTGGCAAGGAGCCCGTTGGGCACCTGATGTTGAGTTAAAGTAGTAGTTCTTCTAAAATTACTTGCCATTTTAATGGTGGAATTTTTTCACACAAGAATGTGAAGTGCCTGTATATTTCTGTATGTGGCAAAACTTCCTGGTTTTACCTCCTCTAAACTCACATTGCACCTATTTCTATTGCAGTGGCAGAGTTTCTCTTCTGGGTAACTGGAAACACTTTCTACTGGCTTTTCCATGCAGTGTCTAATTAACAGAATGACATTAAATAATTGCCCCAGAGTTTTCCTGTCCCTTTTAGTTCAGCTTTTCCCCTCCAGCTTGCCTGTTATGGGTGGTGGATGGGAAACCTGCCACTGCTCTGGAAAGCGTCCTCTGAGACAGCTTCTCCAGCAGAAGCAATCAGTTACTGTATCCACACTGACGCCTGTGTGCATGTGTGCATGCATGCGCGCGTGCGGGCCACACACATACACACACCCCACAATGAGATCAGCAAAGAAAGATGGGAAGGTCTCCTGTGTAGCCTTTCCAGCAAGGTTTATTGCAGACTCACACTGGAGGAGTCCAGGGTCCGAAGCAAACTCACAGGAAGGGGATCAGGGACAAAAGATGAATCCAATGTAGGGTCTTTGGTTAAGAAGGATCAGGGGCCAATAGTCAGGGGGCAAAGGAGAGGTCCAAGGGCAGGGCAAAGGGCAGTGACCTATAGAAACAGGAGCCATTTACCTAGTCATAGGTAAATGTCATAGTTTCAGCCTACTCAACTACTAGTTTTCCTGACAACACTAGCTGACAGGAAGCAGAGGAGTTACTGATCATTCATATAAACAATAATGAATTTATTGGTTTATTATAATTCTAAGAAGGTCTATTGCCTCATGGTTTATAACTGTGTGCTTTCAAGTATTTTGTTCTCAGAGCAGGACTGTATAAACCATTTGATGTGGCCTTTGGCATGTTTCAGGAGACAAAATCCCATCAGCTCGACAGAGGTAGGCAGTGGGCAGACAAATCCTGAATGAGATCACCCACCAGCAGCACAAAAACTTCCTCAGGCAGTCACAACTTTGTTTCTGGAGGCTTCCGCCTCTTCACTCAAGCCAGACGTGTTGAGCTGTTGGGTTAGCCAAATCCTAGCTGAAGGCATAGAAACACTGAAGTGCAGAGATAAAACAAAATTAACATTCTGTTGATGACCAGAATGTACTTTTATGTATGACTAATGTAAAACATCTAATTTTTGTATAGTAAGAGCAGAAGAAGAAAGAATTTTGAACTTGTATATTTCTGTGCATTCTTGGGATGTACATACGTTTTTACTTGTTTGGTGGTTGCAGTAAGGTTTTAATATGAACAGGTCACAATACAAAAACTTTTTGAAATCTCAAACATCACAGCTCTACTAAATCTACTAGTAGCAGATCTACTCCTAAATCAGTAAAATAGTTTCATATAGGTAAGGATTGAAAATATGATATGCTTATTTGTCTCTTTACAATGGACTAAGGAAACCAAAACAAGTAGTGTACACACTTCAGCAACAGCTCACAGGCAGTGGTCCAGTATGTGAGCCTTCTTCATAGTTATCTGCTAAAGACAGCATTGCACATTGTAGTAAACCTTTCTAGTTTAGGAGCTTAAGAAGGAAAATCAGTTTTCCTGATTGAATGACTAAAGCTGGTTGGGCTAGGTTTTCTGTCACTTGTAACTCTGCCCAGGCTGATGTGTCAGGGACTAAAAGCAGGTTTTCCTGCTGTTTCTGCTGTGCTTAATATAAAAAGTGTTAACATCAAAAAGTAGTGCTAAAAGACTATTAGTAAAGTTAAAAAGAGCTCAAAAATTGGAAAAAAGGGGATGCTAAGGTGCCTCTCTGATCACAGTCCGACTCTTCCTGTGCAGAGGGTTCCAGGAAGGTCATGGTTGTGGGGCTGCTCTGTCTGCGTGCCCTGCTCCACTGGGTGCCCAGTGGGTGCTTGAATGAGCTATTCTGTGTTTTTTTCCTGGTCCAGCTTCTCCCACACCCAAGTTACTGTTCACCACTTAGATCCTGCCTGAAGACAAAACTAATTTTCCTCTCAGAAATTTCTCTAATCTTACCCAAACAGTTCAGAGATCATAGGCTTCATTTCATAAATGTCATTAACGTGTCATCCTTAATTTGTAGTTAGTTGGAAGCTGGAGAAAAGCTGGAAAAAAGTTTCAAAAGCATAAGTATCTGTTGGTAGTTGGGCTCTAAGTTGTAAAATGCTTGAAAGTCTCAATGTGCATGTGAGTGTATGTACCCAAAGAGTCTTTATGAAGCGTGTATCTTTGGTTTTGATAGATGGATACATTCACACACACACAACCTGTAAGTGATGCATGAACCTTCTGCATAAGTTTTGTGTCTTGTTCGTTTTACATATCCAGTTTTTGGAACAGACAGACCAGGATGGTTTTATCTGAATATTTTTGTAGTTCCACAGAGCTGATTGATTTTTTTTTTTTTGTGCTTTCCTTCAACCTAAAGAACCTAATTTTGCAGTGGGAAAATTCTTCTAATGAATGTTTTATTTTACCATTTTAGGAAGAAAGGATGGGGAGAGGAACAGGAAAGAAGCATCCATCTTACCATGTGGTCATGAAATTAATCTGCATATGCAGCATCTTTCAAAAAAGTCCTCACTGAACTGAAAGTAGCTGTGAATTCTCATGCTAAATACATTCTGATCTTGGAGCAGAATTGAATGCTGCCAGCAGATTTGATGCAGTTAACGACAGAGGGAGAATCAGTGATGGAACTCACTAGGTATTTCTAAAGGGTGCTGGGGAATATGCTGGAAATATTCCCAGTTCAGTAAGCCTGTCTGGGAAAGGGGATACTTTTTTGAAGTGCGGAACATTGAACTTGTCAGTGAGTATGATACTAAGCAAGAAGGCTTTTGTTTTTTTTAAAAGAGTAGCTAGGCAAATGGGTACTGTGCCTCCTTTAATTTTTCAGAAGATACTCAATAAGGTCTACTAACAAAAGCTATTAAAGAATTTAATCTTCCATGGAAAAGATGAGAAAGCTCTTATGTGGCTAAATAAAGATAAGAAAAGGCATATATTAAAGGTCCATCCTCAAACTAGAAACCAACAGAATCTCAAGGGATCAGTTCCTGTTCCAGTGATGTTCAAAGTATGTGTGATTTCTAAGAAAAGGTAAATTCTGAGGTGACTCATTTGATGAAGATATTATGTTATTCAAGGTAGAGTTAATAAAGGCAAATTATGAGGAATTTCAGAAGGATCTTTGAAACTGAGTGACTGGATGTAAAACGGAAGCAAAAATTAATGTAGTAAAGGCAGTGTTCATTGTAGAAATCCAAAATGCAATAATCTTATCTTAATGTATATGGTGAGACTGTGAGTAGCTTCAAACTTCTCTGGATTGAGATCTTGGAGATTAATAGTTCTGTGAAAATGTATGTTCATTACTGCCAAAACCCAACCCTGTTAGGAATTATTAGGAAAGGAATTGGGAACAAGGCATAGAACATAACTGCACTACTATGTCAGCTAAGGACTTTCTTGTATTTGTGAACACTATGTGCAGGTCTGGTTTTCCTCAGAAGTGCAGAGTGGAAACTGAAGAGTTCAGAGTGATGGGAAGTGCTTGAAGTATGACATGGCTCCCATAAAAGAAATTACACAGTAGATTAGATCTTTCCAGTATAGAAAGGAAGATGATTGGAAGATCTGACAACACTTTGCAAAGTCATGAATAGCTTGGAGAGGATGGATGAGGAATGGTCATTCACCCTATCTTTCATGAGAGGTCCCCAGATTATCAAATAAAACTTACAGGCTTTAGGTTTCAAGCAATCAGAAGTAACTGAGTAGTTATAAATCTTGTTGCACAATGTGTTTGTGAGCTCCTCATCCATCTGCCACTGTCTTTTGGATGCTGAGATCCTACAAAGCTTCAAAACCCAATAGTTCACTACAAGATAACTCATAAGGTGTTAGGAACCCTAGTCTTGTGTCTGTAGAAATTGTGGTGAAACAGGGTCTTGGGGAAGTACTGCTGCATGCTCTGTCGTGATGCAGTGTTGACCTGCTTTTGACCACTTGAGCTAAAATATTTTATGGACTGAGATAGACGTTGTCATGCTTATGTGGCTTCCTCTGCCACATCAAAGAGTGCTTGCCATCTGGCTAGTTACTCCTTTCTCTTCAAACCTGCTTCTCTCCTGCCTTTCTTTATCTCTGAGGGTGCTGACCCTATCTGACTCTTCTTACAGAGCCACTTGCTCCAGATTTTCCAGTGTTGCTCTATTCTTTGGCTCACCAAATACTACTGTCTTGACCATCACCATTCAGCCAAGTCTCCCAGGCAATGATGTTTCACCTCTCCTTTCATTCTCAGTAATCTTCTTCTCACCTTGACATCCACCTTTTCCTCTCAAGCACATTTTCTTCTTCCTGTCAGCATCTGCTCTCCAAGCCAGTTTTGTTTGTGTCCACTTTCCAGCTCTTCATCAGCTCTGCCATGCCTCTATTGTCATCTTATTCCACACCTCACTTGGTGCTACCTGAGCAAGCAGATAAGGACTCCATGATCCTTCCTGGAAGTGATGAGATCAGTCTGTTCCAGCATGATGGCAAAGGAACCCTGTTCTAGTTTCAGAAGGGACAGAATTAGCTAGCACAGTGATGTGTTTAGGACTTAGGGTGAGAATAATGTTGGTAACATGCTGATGGTTTAGTTGTTGCTGAGCAGTATTTGCAATTGGTCAAGGAGTTCTCTGCTTCTCATCCCACCAGTGAGGAACTTTGCAGAAACAGCGAAGGCAGTTGACCTCAGTGACCAAAGGGATATTACATGCCATATCATGGCATATCAATATATAAACCAGGGGGAAAAATGGCCATGGACTCATCTTGGGAGCTGTCTGGGCATCGACCAGTGGGTGGTCAGGGCAAGCTTCTTCTGTAGTGCAATGTACTACTATTATACTACAGTAATACTACTAGTAGCTTTTTATTCTTAGTAGTAGTAGTAGTGGTACTAGTAATAGCAGTATTTCTTCTCACTTCCATTCCTATCCTGTTAGGTTGTATTTATCTCTGTCTTACTTTTTTTTTTCCCCCCCCAGTTCTCTCCCTCATTCCATGGGAAGGGGGACAGTGCAGGAAAAGAGTGAACAAGCAGCCATGTTGGAGTTTAGCTGTCTGCCAGCTTAAACCACAAGAAGAATTTAAGATGAAGGAAAAATATCCTTCTGTCATACCAAAAAAATGCTCTGGGTTCTGAGTGTTAAGGTGTTTGTGTGCATGTCAGCACATCATCAAACGTAATGAAAACTGTAATGACCTCAAATTAGTTTCTATTTTATTTTTCAACAAACTACAGTAAAATTTAGTTTAATAAAGTGTTCTAAATAGGCTGTTATAGACAGTGTTGTTTGTGATGTTGCTTTATTTGTGTTGGAGGAAGATTCTGATGCTCTGCTTGTTACATGACCTGACTGCTGAGAGATACTCTACTTAAAGCTTAGCTGAGATGATCTTGTGTTGTATAACAAACATGGTTATTCATTTGTCCTGTGGTGGCTTCTGATGAATGTTTTAAATGGTCTTTAATTTTCCCTTTTCAGTGAAAAATGTGATTCCATGTTTCTTTATAGTTGCATTTATTAGGAAAATTAATCCACAACAATCAGAGGTTTATGTGCAAAAAGGAGGCAGAGGAGTCCTTTTACTTTATTCGAATAAAGGGAGAGGCCGTGGGGCATTTTCCTTGGGGTCTCAAATTTTCAGAGGACATAGCCTCCTTTTTATCCTAATTTCCTGGCAGCATTTCCCTCTCTCTTTCCCCACTGGCTGAGGTACTTGAGAGTACAGATTTCCCGCATTGCCTGATACCTCTAATGTATAGCCCTCCCTTTTAATTTTTAATTCTTATTTAATTAAAATCTCCCTATTGTTTCTTTGATCTTTCAATATCCAGTTTCATTTATCAGCAAACTGTACATTTTGTTTGTAAGGCAAATACCTTTTTTCCATTCATCAATTAGTGGAATCCTTCCCATTGTTTCCTCTATCTCTCAAGTTCTAGTTTTATCTACCAGCAGACCCACAGCTTGTTTGTAAAGACAAATCTCTCATGCGAAAAACGAGGTTCACTCTCTTGGTAGAATTTAAGAGGTTTAATAAAAGACAATAAGGACAAGGCAATAAAGCAAAATATATGGTCAGGGTGTCTCTGGCCAAGAGCCAAGAGCACACCTCCTGTTTTAGAGACCCCCCCTTAAATATGTATATTTAAACTTTCCTAAGAACTTATTTCCATGTTTCTCGGAACTGTTTTGCATGATCACTCCTTGGTCCTGCCTTTTTAGAGCATGCATGTTTCTTGGCTGTAGTGTTAATTAATTCTTCTTATCAGTCTTAATTTGGGCTTTGGTCTATAATTTTCTATAGATGGTCAGTGCTGGTAGTTGGTATATCAGTAGCAGATGTTTTCATATCAGTAGCATGGGTCTTCATTGGGTGTTATCTTGACTAGGCAGTCAGTTTACTTACTACAAAGACACTTTATCAACTTACTTTACTTCTAAAGAAAACTGTTTCTTTAGAACCATTTTCATACCACACATGTAGTATCCCTATATGTGCCCTATATGGGTGCGAAATGAAAAAAAACCCAATACCATAATATGTATTTATAACAACCTTATATGTATAACACTCATCTTAATATTTGTGAAAAGCCAACTTTATAATATTTGTTTATAACACTCATTCCTCTCACATTTAATTATTTTTTAAAACAAACCCCTAAAAAAACCCTCAGCTTAAGATATTTTTTCTTTTCCATGATTTATATCCCATTTGTGGCTTATAACATTGGTTGAAGATTTCCTTAGTCTTTATTTGAAGTCCGTTATCTTTTAGGCAGGATGAAAGAGCACTATTCGCCTCTTTTGTAAGTGCTGGCATTGTGATTCTTTTTGAGCATGAAGTCCAACATTAAAACTGAACAAATCAGGGAAACTTGGAATAATAATTCTTTGAGCTCTGAAATCCAGAGGAGAAATAAAACCACATTGATAGGTGCTGTGGAAATGAGAAACTTGGTTACAAGTCATGGTGTTGAAACTCAGTTCCAAAGTCTTGGAAATGCAGTGTAACAGTGGATTGACATCATTCCTTATCTGAGCCTTCACTGTTCTCTGTCACACATACACATCGCAATCAAGGCAATGTTCTCACTGAACTGTTGTTCGTGCAGAAGCAGATGGGTGAATTTCTTGGGAACACTGGTCATAGTTCATTGTTTTTATCATTGTGTATGTGAATTAAAGAAATATGAACACTGATCATATCCATGTCCATCTATTAACGGACAAAGACTCTCTAGCAGTTTGGAGTTAGAAAGTTTATGTTTATTGCGGCCGGGCAGTGTGTGAGATATCTCCCTAATACACAAAGTGAAGTTTCATAGGTGGTTACAGAGCTTTTATATACAAAAATGTTGAATATACAAAATACAAATGCATATTCATACCCTTGTATTTCCCCTTCTACGATTCATATGCTAATTGGCAAGGAGGCTATTAAGTATGCATGGTTTGTTTCCTGAAATGAGTGGAGGGGGGGGATGTCTTTTTTATGAGGAATCAGTTAAAATGATGAAGTAAACTAAGGTCTTCCTCGATCACTCTGACCTTTTTACCTTTTCANAGAATGTCTCATATGTCTGTTAGTGCTTCTAGAGTCTCCTTGGTTCTGAGAATAGCTGAACGACTGCTCACTGCGTGAAACACAAAGTAGCAACACTTCAGGGTATTTGCAGCTGTTGGACAAACATTGTTACTGTGCACTTGAGTTGTGTATGTGTTTTTTATGGTTTTCAACAGTATTTGATATTACCCATGTAATTTAGAGATGACATTACATTTAAGCTCGACCACTTCGAATTTTGTAAGTGGTTTCTAGGTCTTGTACGTTTTATTTTGATACAGTACTTTCATTAGAACATCAGAATGACGTTTCAGGAAATAAGTACTTTTAAGGAGAACAGTAAAAGAATTAATAATTTGTTAACCGTATCAAAAACCATTTAAAAATACATATATAATATAAAAATATAAATAAAATAATATTTAAAAATCAGTATATGTAGTACAACCAGGAGTATATATAGTAGGGGTCTTTTTTTCGGAGTAGTGCTATGTGTTGGAATTTAGGATTCTTTCTTTTGTTCTTTCTCTCTGGGAATTTCCTCCTGTATGTGTTGCTAGGAGACAATAACGACCAGGTACTTAAGAGAAACAAAAGAAGTTGCTGCAACTCAGGGGAAGGGTGCAGCTGGCCGCTCTTTTTACCTGTGGGTTTCTCTGGGAAGGGCAGAGCTATCACGAGATTTGGGCTGGGGGAAAGAGGCTGGGTGCTCCTAGCTCTCCTGTGCTCTCAGCATTCGGAGGATAGAGAGGCTGCTGAGGGTAGAGTCGCTGTGGCGAAAATTCGTTACCACTGCAGGGTTCCGTGTCCTGCTGCCTTTATTCCACCTTGAATGAAGCCCTGCTCATAAGACCGGTAGCTGCACTGGGACCTTATTAACACCCTTCCACACCAAACAGGGGGCCCTTCACCACCCGCTCCAGTGCTTTAGGGGAAACCCCAGGATCCCTAACCCCTTTCTCCTTCCCCCCCGCCCAAGCCTCTCTCCCCGCCCCGCTCTTCTCAAAGGAGCCTTTGTCTGCTGTGCTTGGGAGCTGGGCTGCCACTGCCCAGCCCCCTGCTGTTTCTTCGGCGCTGCTTGAGTTTTTCGGCTACACTGTAGCCCCCACACCTCGTGCCTGCCAGGACGCCCCTCCGGTTCCAGCTACAGCTGTGGAGCTTCTGATACATCTCATCTACAACCTCGTGATTTTACTCATTCCTGCCGTTTCAGCTTGCTGCATCTGAGGGTCCTGCTGGGGCACCGGGATCGGCTGCCCCTGGGGTTTTGTAAAGCAAGCCTTTTTCCATTCCCGTCTGGGTGAAGCCGCGTGATCTCCAAGCTCGCACCGGAGCTCCCCCTGCAGCCGTGGGGAAGTCCACGCCTGCCCTGCCCACCAGGAGTCTGCCAGCGCCCCTGCCGGCTGTGACTGTAACTACACCAAAGGGGAAAGTGCTTAAAGAGCGGGAAGAGACTGTCTATTGTTTATAAATATGCTCTTATATTCTCGTCTTTAGTGGATAAGCATAGGTTTTGCGGAAGGTTTGTGTCAGAGTTCATCTGTAACCTTGACTTTCAGTAAGTGTAGGAAAGAGCTTGGTTAATTTTCAGCCAAGGATTTCTCATTTACAGCACATTGCCCTTCAGGCAAAGATAAAGCTATTACTTGGGGTGTGACAGTGCAGTGCCTCAATGTTTATCTGCTCTCAAAGGATAAATTGTCCATACTGGCAAGTGGAGACATGGCAGCATTACGGGGCTGTGTTCCAAGTACTGGAAGTGGCTTAATTAGAGCACATTCATTCATCAGACTTTGTCACTGACAGTGTCAGGATGAAGAAGAGAAATCGCCTCACATTGACCAGATGCAGACTCAGCATGAAATGACAAACTGGGATTCAAGGGCTGCAGGGCTCTGATGGAATGACTGACTCTAGCTGCCTTCCAGCTCGATGGATTGTGGTGCCCAGTGTGTGCCTGGGGAAAGAATTCTTTATGCTTGTGTGAACATTCAAAATCTTTGCAAGTTGAACTGGCATTTGAAGGTCAAACATCCTTCAACACTTCCAGTCTCCCTTACTCACAAGCACAGGCATCTTTGTTGTGCAGTCAGAAATTCCCTTTAGGTTCCTCTTTCTTTTACATGAAAGATTACACTTGTGGTTGATGCTAAGAATTGCTGTGTAGCGGGAGGCATTTTGCGTTGAAATGTGGGAACTTAGTTTCTTGCAAAAAAACTTCTGCGATTGAAAATATAATTTGAGAATGGTTATGCACGATCTGTATCTTTGATATTCTTGTCGTGGAATAAGTAACAACAGTAACCTAGGAACTTTCTCTTGCAGGTGTATTTGGTGTTTTGTTTGGTTGTTGTTTTGTTGTTTTTTTTTACAGAATTCCGTCCATTCCAAATTCCATCAGTTCATACATTTGGTAGGTTTTTTTTGGCTGTGACTTCTTCAGGGTTGTTTTTGTTTGTGTTTTTTTGATTGTTTGGGTTTCTCTAAGTTTATTTCTCTTGAAGCTTTTTAAAGTTGGCCATGTGGCTTGTCAACAGCACTGAAAACTGAGAGCTGAGTAGCCTACAGCTATCATCCCTCTATCAAGGTCTTCTGCAAAAACAAGTGGAACAGTGTCTTTTTAACAAACCATTTTGACTGTGTTTGAGGTTTTTGTGCTTGGAAACCTGTGTGAAGGTCAGTCAGGGGATAGGTGGTTGGGATGGGAGTGGATGTTCTGAGAGCCACCAGCTTGGCCCCAGGAAGCTGGGAAGCTGCTAATGGGTAGGTGTTCTGTCCCCTCCAGAGCTAGCTTTTCTTTCCCTCCTATCACCATCATCTGCCTGCAAGTCTTTGCCTGTTAGCACAGGCATCATCACAGGTTTCTGTAGGTTACTCATCCCATTGTTACAGGAAGCTAAAGAAAGAGCAGTGGTAGTGCCTAGGGGTGGGATTGCATTTACTTACCAAAGCAAGCATTTGGGAATATTTGAGTGGTTTTGTTTAGTCCTATGCTTGCATTTAATTATTTATTCTCCATGAGAAGACTTGCACTGGTTTATTTAAAGGAACTTTGCTCTTCTCCACTTCTGCCTTCATTGGGCTAAAAGTGAGGAAAAAGGCCTTTGTAGGAGAGTCACAAAATGATGATGTCACTGATGTTGGAGACAGGCACACAGTAGAACACACTGAGGTTCATGCTACAACAGCCAACTTTTATTGAGTACTC
Organism: Thryothorus ludovicianus; assembly: GCA_013397245.1. Classification (NCBI taxonomy): domain Eukaryota; kingdom Metazoa; phylum Chordata; class Aves; order Passeriformes; family Certhiidae; genus Thryothorus; species Thryothorus ludovicianus. The sequence continues at coordinate 12,030 of VZTB01003743.1, forward strand.
CTCTCCTTATATAGTTTTGAAGGTCCGCACAGCTAGTCTTGATTGGTTGAACTAGTTGCAGCTTGCCAACTGACCAATAGCTGCTTGTGTCTCCAACAGCCTAGGCCTGCTCCCCAACAGTCCAGACTGGCCAAATTATGTAATTAAGGTACTTATATAATTAGTTATATTTCTGTTATAAGATTAGGATTGTTTGTAACTATGAAGCCTTGTCATAGGTTGGCATTGTTTCAATAGAGCCAATGAGAGGTTCTTACGCTTTTATAAAAACACATTCTTAAGACAAAAAAAAAGGAGAGAGTCACTCACTTCACTTCTGGCCTGGGGAGGAGGCGGCGGGCCTGGGCTGAGTGGGGTCTGGGCTGACCTGCTCGGCCAGGCCTGGGCTGATCTGGTCTCCCTAGCCGAGCTGAGATTTTCCTGTTCTCCGGAGGGGTGGTGAAGGGGCTGCTGAGCCCCTCACTGGAGAGTCTGCGGGGCTCTGAGGACAAGAGGGGCTCCAAGGCCAGGAGCAGCCCTGAGATGGACAGCGGCCACGTGGCCAGGGATCGCAGCAGCAGCCAGGACAGTGCCAGACAGCTACAGCTACTTCAGCATGGCTTGCAATGAACTTTATCTGCTCAGCTATTTTAAACCAACTTTACTGCAAGTAAAAGGACAAAAACATCGGCTGCAGTTTTTTTTTTCCTTAGTCTCAACACCTCAGCAGAAGCAAGCTGACATGATGCTAACAGAGACTACATGGAAGCAAAGAAGTATGGCAAGTTACATTCTCAATACAGAGCTCGGATCAGATTAAACCTTTTGACATTGTAAGACTCTATAAAAACTGTTTCAATTGATGATAAAACTTAACCCTTGAGGTCAGTAAAGAAGAAGTTTGATTTTAGATGAATGGATTGAAGAGAATGCTTTAAATTTAAATTATTTTGTAAAACTATGGTAAAGATATATATTTGATATATCAGACTTTGTTTATTTTCTCTGTGACATATAGAAATGTATTGGGGTAAAGTAGCAATTTTAGTACAACTGTAAGTTGAAGTATTAGTTGAAAAAATAGATATTACTGTAATTTAAGGAGAAACTTAAAGAGAAATTAAAGAAGTGAAAAGAAGTACATGATTACAGGGAATAAAGGGAATCTCAGTAAAGTCGGAAGACTACAACATAGGAGACTATTTTGAGATGCAAAATAAATCAGAGAAAAATCAAAGTGTACTTTATATAAAAGAAGAGCCTAAAAAGACGAAGAGAATGTGCTTTTGCAAAATAATTCACACCACATGAGGCTTTTTCTTAGTATCTGTACTTTTTTCAAATTAAGACCATCTCAACACTAGGCTGAAGATGCTGACATAAAGACTTTCAGTGGTGTACAGATGTCATTTTTCTGTCTTGAGGATGAAGTAGGTCCTTTCTTGAGGTAAGAGTGGGTCCTTTACTAAGAATAAATTCAGCACCCATATGTATGACATTCCTGTTTTCTTCTCTTGAGCCTTCCTGGGTGTGGAGGGTTTATTTTCTCATTGTGAGATAGGATTAAAAATAAGGAAGAAAACAAAAGCAGATTTAAACTTGAAAACACACAAGAAAAAAAAACTTTATTAACAAAGCTAAAAGAGGAAAAATGATAGTAATGAGATAATCAGAACTAAATTCCAGGTAACCTTCCCTTTTTTTTACTGACAATGCAAAGATAAAACTCATGACTTCTAGTCAGTATATCACTCTTTAAAAGAAAACAGTTTCAACTTCAATTCACCTGAGGAGAAGAGTTTCTCTTGTTGTGCTATTGAGACTTTTCCCACAAGAAAACAGGTTTTCTTGTAGTTTTGTCACAAAGGAAAATAACCGCCTGGGAAGAAAAATTATTTCCTGCATGACAAACTTAATTTCTCTTGTTATAGACTACATTACCCATTGGGGTTTTATTTTTT
>VZTB01003743.1:14515-146488 GCA_013397245.1 Thryothorus ludovicianus
AAAAGCCTGGTGAGTTCTTAGGCAACCAACAATTCTCTCACCACCCCTCCAAGAAAAACAAAGTTTCAGTAAACCAGAGAAATTAAATTAGCCCCGGCCCTGCCACCCCGGGCAGGGCCGGCCCCGGCCCCAGCCGAGCCCGGCCGGGCCCCGCCGCCCTCTGAGGCCGGAAGCGAAGTGAGCCCACTCCCTCCGGTTTCTTCTTTTGTTTCAAAGAATGTGTCTTTACAAAAAAACGCAGCCATCTCATTGGTTAAAATGAACAGCGCCACCCCAAGACACTGGGTTACTGAGTCCAGATACTACTTTTGACCTCTGGTGCAGGGGTACTTTGGAAATGTGCCTCTTTAGAAGAAAACCTGTCTTTCAGCCCGTTCCCCAAATACCTTTTGTGTCCATGTTAGTATACTTTGTTTTACCTGGCTGACTCAGCAGGTACTGACTTTGAGGTCTTGGGACTTGCTTGATGATGGCTTTTGTTAGCTAAGCACTATGAAAAGAAGTAGATGTGGAGACAAAGCACAGAAGATGATTGGTAGATTTATGCACTGGATAATGGAGAATTGCTCTGTATTAAAGCATTGTCACAAAAAGAAGGATAAGACTAGAAAAATATTACCTTGCTAAAAAGAGCATACCCAAATATCTGGAGTCTTCTGCACCATTCTGGATATAGGAATTCCTCAACATATGATGTGTGGTTCAGAAGTCTTTTGGTTCTTCTCCCCTTTGTTTCCTATTTCTTGCAGTCTTGCACCCTACATGTCACCCTGAGTACTTGACAGGGATGTGTGCACTTCATTGTGGAAGAAAAAGAATTCTATCTGTTTTGGAGGAGGAGAAATATTTATGAACATTTCAGGTTTTGTTTTTCATAACAATTTTCAGGGACATGGAGGTCAAGATACTCTAACCTCTTGTCCCTTGCACTTCCATTCCAGGCTGGGGTGGCCAGTGCTTTAAGAAACATTTCTGTGTTTCTTTTACTGCACCTTGATGTACAAAGCTATACAGAGACAGGATGTTTTGCAAACAGAATGGCAGTGGCATGCAATGGCAGGGATATAACTGTATCTCTTAGGTAGTACTGTGTAAGCAGCCTCTGAGGCCACATGGTTTGTTTTGCGTAAAAGTGCTTTTACCTTTGAAGGTATCACTGTCCTATATTCCTCATGGATTTTTTTCTCCCCAATTGGGTTGTGGCCATAATTCTGCCCAGAGTTCTTGACAAAATCTTAGTAATATCTTCACAAAATGGTCTCATTAGGCCTTTCATATTTCATATCTGTTCCTTAAGAGTTTTCTGATACTGTTCTTTTTTGAAGCTTATTCCTTCAGTGAATTTTTCTACTTTTCTGTAGATCAAATAATTTCTAGTAGTTTTTTGGTTATTCTGTCCTCCCATTTAAGGAGCCCATTAATTCCCTCTGTTATTCTGTATGCAGGATCAAGCAGTCTTTTCTAACTTACCTTGACTTTCAGCACCTTCCAGGTTCTTATGGCTGGTTCTTTTTATAGCACTGCAGTAAACCTGTTTTAGCCAGATGTGCTGCTGTCAGTTTAGAGTGGGACCTTGAATCTCAAAAAAACAACCTCCCTATTTGAAAAAACTTTCTACCAATTACTCTGCAGCAAGCACCCACTTATGGCATCCTTCACTTTATAATCTTTTTTACCACTGTGAGCAGCTATGCTTCAGTCACCAATGTGTTCAGCAGCCCTCCAGAGCAGCTAAGCATATTCTCTTACAGATTTGTCTCACAGAATTACTGCCATGATGGAATAGAAAAAAAAAAGTGGATTTAAAGAGTCTGCTGGAGCTGTAGAAAAGAGACAGGAAGAAGCATTAAGCAGTTAAGTACCGTATGGGAGGAGAATAAAAGGTTTCTACTTGGGCAGAATCATGTAAGCGCTCTGTGACTGAGGCAGGATGGAGTCAGGCTATCCAGACTTCATTATTCCTGCTGTTTTCTAACTCAGGAGTTCAAATATATTAGGCAAGATTAAGTAATTGTGAAGGAAGGGATTGTGTGTGCAACAAATACATTCTCATTTGTGGGAGAAGCATTGCAGATATAACCTGTGTGCCAAGAAATTGGAAGGGAGGGCAACTCAATCATCTTCTCAGGGTGAATTTTGCAGCCTGCTTTTGGGCCTGTTGCTTGGTAAATCATGTTTGAGAGGCAACCTCTTGATTTGTAGTGCAGGGCAAGCAAGTTTGAAAGTGTGAGTGGTGAGTATCTAGAGGAAGAAAACTGAAGGGAAAAATCCCTCAGGGAACCTTTTTTGAGGTGACCTTTGCTGCTGGCCACACTGAGAACTTCTGGGATGGTGTTTGATTTTGTAGGCCTTTTGGGATGGTGGGACAGGAGCAGGAATCCATGTGGCATGGTGCTAGGGTAACGGGCTTTTGCACAGCTTTTTTATGTTGCAACAGAAGTGCAGAAATGGCATTTTACCAAACTCGCAGCAAAATCTTTCCTCAAAGACTGGGGAGACAAGTGAAAAGCATGAGAGAAGTAAATAAAGTTGCAATAAACTGTTGAGGTGCTGTGGACTTCTGAAGAATGTTTATTTACATTGTTTATAAAGATTCCAGTGTGTGGTGATGTGCATTTGGATATTCTTGCATATAAACACATATATCTATTAGTGGCATAATGCATCAAATCTGATCTTGTGTTCTGTCTGGGAAGTAAGACAATTATATCTGAAAATTCAGTCAGGCAACAAAATATCAAAGTGAGCTGAAATTCCATTTATGTCTCTGATGGAAGAACTACAGAGGAAGAAGGTTTGAAAATTAAACTTTTTTAATGTATGGTACCCTATGAAAATGAAGACGTAGTAAGCACCACAAATAATTATATGTATATTTCTTCATAGATAGTTAATTGTTTTAGTCTGAACAAATGTACTTTGCTGGATTGTTCCTAAAGTTTTAGCCCTTTGACTCTAGAGTTCTGTGTGAGGTATTTGGACTTGCCAAAAATCACAGAAGATCATGTGATATATCTAGGCTGGAACTCATTGTGCTGCACATGTGGATATTTAGATGTCAGCGAGTCCATTCCAGAAGGGTACCCTTGATCTTGTGCCCTAAGCATGTTGCATGTTTTGTGCCAATGCAGTGTTTGTGGAAAGTACCTTAATTGCCATGATTTTGTAGCACCATTCTAGGAGCATCAAGACGCTAACGTATAATTATCAGTCAGTTCTTAATCTAATAGGAGGGCTTTGCTTATCCCAAATAATTGCCTTTTGTAGCCTAGAATAGTGAAGGTGTTTTGCTTGAGAGTCATTGTATCAGAGTGTATTTTTTTGCTGTGTGTGGTGGGTTGATACCATGCCTGCTAAGAAAAAGAACAATACCAACACCCCCACCCTGCCCTCCCCAACTATAGTGATGGAAAATAATTTCTTGGTACTTTAAGGATGAAGGGTAAATACTGAGATCATTGTTGGTTTTGGCCAAGCCTTTGGAAGACAGAAGAGTTGCAGCTATTCCTACTTCATGCACCAGAGATGGATCTGCTCCTACCCTTCAAATTCAGATCTGCATTGCTGTCTATCTGCAGTGCTCTGGGTCTCTAACTGAAATTCATGTTACAGGCTACAGTTAAAATGAGGGAGTGGGAACACTTTTGCTACAGAGCTCTTTTTGGAGGCAGTGTTATGGGCAGGAATTAATCCTCCTCAGAAAAATATAGATGTTACAGGCTGCTGGGACACAGACATACTTTATCAGCACCACCTTGCATTCATGTTGGCTGATGAATGGGTTTTAGGGAGAGGCCTGTAACTTCCATTTAAAATTACATTTCAAATTGAAGAACTCCACAAATCCCTTGTTTACCATAGGCTGTTAAAGTCGTCCAAGCTAGAACGACAATCTTCAACCATATGGCTTAACATGTGTCATGCCCAAGTTCAGAGGACAGCCATGCTGGGGGCTGGAGCAGGCATTCATCTCTGCTAGGGGCTGAGCATAGCAGTAAACTCTCCTTCAAACCACATTCTGACTGGCACAGCCTCTTCATTTGTCGGTACCAAGTCTAATACAATGAAGAGCACTAGACTGGTTCATTTTATCACTATATCACTGTGCTTACCATTTTATTGAAAATTTTTTTAAGTATTTGGGTGCTTTGCATCTTCTCTGCTTTTCTGGAATTCTGAAGAAAAGAAAAAACGTTTTCAAGAAAGCATTGTTTCCTTGAACTTCAGGCGGTGCATTTGGCTTGCTCTCTTGTGGCACTGAAAAGTGATCAGAGAAGAAGCAGTCAGCATTCCCAGGCCTAGCCTGGGAAAAGTGTGAGAAAAGAATCCAAACAGAACTTAGCACCTGGTGTTTTCCAAATACCACATATGTGATGTTTATGCTAAGATGTATGAAATGTTTACCCAAAGGGGTGTTGCCCTTCCTGCGCCAATTAGCTTATAATTGTGAATCGTGAATTAACCAATCTGCTTTTAGACTGCGAAGCACACTATAAAAGAGCTGCATTGTTTTAATAAACTGCTTTTTAGCCATTGCCTTCTGTGTTGCTGTCATTGCCACTCCTAACTCTACAGCAACACTCTTTCATGCAGATTGCAGCTTACTTTTAATCACCAATGTTACAAATGAGAAAACATAAAGATTTAGGTAAACATCACACTTAATGAAAATTCCTAAAGCTACATATCTGCTTAAATAAATGTAATACTGTATGCATAACATAATATGTACTAAAGAAATGTGGCTGTGTGAGCACAAGAGCTGGCAGAGGTGTTGGAGCTGGGGAGCGTGGCAGAGCAAAGCCCCAGAGCAACAAGACAGGAAAAAGGTTGATCTCTTCCTAGGTGCATCATGTCAAGTGTGGGATGGCTCTGGAAAATCTATACAAACTCACAGGGAAGTGACACATTTCTCTGAATATTCTGAAATGTGTACTGTGCAGGTACTTGAGCTTGTAAATCTGTTTTAGCAAGGCCATTGTTTTCATTGGTGACATGAAAATGAAGCTATGAGCCCTAGAGCCTCAGCATGTGCACTGCCTCTTCATGCAAAATTTAGCACAGGCTTTGTTTGAAAGTACTTCTCTGAACATGCTTACTTCTTGGTTTGGAGCCCATCCATCTCCTAACAGGTTTGGTTTTGTCATGGATTTTCTTTCATCACATTTATCATCTTTGCTTTCTTTCTGTGCAGTGTTGATGGGATCTTCATGTTTCATCTAGATTATAGAGTGGCTGGAAAATCTGCTGATCAGGACCGTGTCTCAAACTTCTATTTAGCACTACTTTGCCTTGATACCTTCCATTACACAGATAGGGCAGTCATCTTGTTAGGAGTGTGCCCACTTGAGCATGTTTTTTTCGTAGACAAGATGTTTGAGGTTAGGATTTTTTCCTTTTTTTTCCTCTCAGGGAATTTTTCTCCCATTTGTTTTCTAAGAAATGGCAGCAATGGGTACTTAGAGACAAAAGATGCAGCCAAGGGGGAGAAGGTGCAGTTGGCTGTAGTCTCTTAGCTGGGGAGTGGGCTTGGTAGCTGGTGGGTTTTCTCTTGGAAAGTGCAGAGATATGAGAGGTGGCTAGGGGTCAGGGATTGGGCTCAGCCCCCTCTTCCTGTTTGACTCTTGGGATAGGAGTGAATATGGTTGTGGGTTTGGTGACAGACTGCTGCTGCCAGGGGATTCACTGCCACTTTGGAGTTTTTGTCCTTCACTGCTTCTTCTGGGTGAGCCTCTGCTCGCCAAAGCGGCTGCTGCACTGGGACCTTTTCAACATTTGGCCTCACTGGAAAGAGGACCCTGACCCCCACACCCTCTCCAGAGGGAGCGGCTCCCAGCTGCTTGCAGAGGCCTATCCACCACTGTCCAGCTCTGTTTTGTCTTGCTGCTGCTTTGGGCTTTTTGCTATGCTTTAACTCGATATCCCTTGTCCTCCCAGAGCCCCACAGCTCCTGTCACAGCTTTGGAGTCTTTGCTACACTTGTTTTGCCACCCTGGGTACACTTGCCTCTGCTGTTCTAGCCCACTGCTCCGGAGTTTCTGCTGTAGTCCATTTTGCCACATGGAGTGGCCCTAAGACTGGCTGCTGTGAGTTTGCAGAGGGAGCTCCTTTCCTTGCTTTTTCTCTCTGCCTGAGTTGCCTTTGCTGTGTGGAGGTGGCTGAGCATGCTCCACAGCGTCCTCTGCAGCTGCAGGGGAATCATTGCACCTGCCCTGCCCTGCCCAGCCNTAAAAGCCCTGTAATTTCAAAGGTATAATAATTTGGAGGGAAGAGGTTCATGTTTTCCATCCTAGGAAGGTTTCTGCCTTCCTTGGAAGACTCCTGTCTTCTAAACCAAGACAGATGATTTTAAAGATTGCGTGAATGGTAGCCTTCACTATAATCCCAGTTCTTTTGTTAGAGGTTGATTCTTAATTATTTTCTTCGTATTTGCTGTGTTGAAAAATGAAATTTGTGGACCAGAACTTCTGGTCTTACAGCAAAAAATTTGTTGTTGTTCCAAGAGTATTTTTCAGATGATAGAATGTCCTTGACTGAAATAAAATTATTAAATATTAAAATGTGGCATTTTAACCTCTGTCAAAACTGTTTTTGAACAATGTGAGCTGGTAACCTGTTATGATAGACCAGAATGGGGCAATTAAAGGAGTCTGCTACAGTCACAATGGAGAACTGGACATCAGGAGGGGGATTACTGGCATTATGGGGGGCAAGGATGATATTTCTAAAACAAAATTAAAGTGTGACTTACTGTGTTGACACTGTGTGTTGAGGTGATGTGCCGTTAAAAGTGGAAAGTTTAGCACGAAGCAACTTGAGGGGTGTTGAGCAGGATGTTGGCAGCCTTCAGCTAAATGAATGATGGACACATAGTGGGAGGTTTTAATGTGGTAACACAACCTCTCCCTTTAGGGCTGTTTTCTCCATATGGCCAGAAATCCATAAGACAGCAGGTTTTGTCCAGCCCTTCCCTGCAAGAGTGGGTGATCAGCTACTGGAACACAAGTAGCTATTACACCAGCATGTTGGATAACCTGAGAGAATATAGTGATTTATAAACTTATCAACAAACTAATGGTGCCATCATGGTTTATTATTAAAGTACCTCTGCACAGGACAGATTTCTATCTGTAATCAAAATACAAGAGATGCTGAAGAAGGCAGAAAAGTACTGTAAACTAGCGATAAATTTAAGGCAGACAGAGGTAGTGGTGGTAGCGGTAATGATACCAGTGCTTTGTGGTTGGTACAAATTTTGCAAGACTAATGTGGTCAGTGTTGCCCTGACTTGCTGGGGGAGCAGGGACAAGGTGCTGATAAGGACAGGGGGACATCTTAGGGCCAGGGAGGCTTTTAAGGCAGTGCTGCTACCTAGTGAAGTGCTTATCCTGCTTAAGCGTCATAGGTGGGGGGTTGAGGACCAGCCCAATACAATGCAAAGTCAGAATGTTGCTGTGTTGGAATTAAAAATAATACTGAAGTTGAATTTGGCAATCCCATCACTTGGTAGTAGAAATTACAACAAGCACTGGGCTAGGTTTCTCCATCAGTCAAAGAAACATATAAATGCACAGCTGTCTCAGTCACGGCGTATACTGGCAAAGAAAAGTAGTATTACGATTTTTCCATATTTTTAGAGCCTCTCTTTGGAGGCACAGGATTGCTCTCGCTTCTTGTGTGCTTGTTTGCCCAGTGTCATCTGTGGGTTACTCACTCAAAAAAGCAAAGTATCCTTGAAATCTTATGACTCAGAATAATTGAAAGTTAAACATGTACTGGAACAATACAGGTAGAAGCTTGCCTGCAAGCCTAAAGTGCTAGAAGTGCTTCTTTCTGATGGATTTGTGTTTCTATTAGACTACTCCAAGCAAGTTAAACTTTGCAGCTGTCTAATTACTTCAGTCATGTTTGTCAAACTGCTACTTAAATATTAATTTATTTTTAAAAGAAACAAAAAAGTAGAGTCAAAGTTTAAAGCTTTGCATTTAAACTTCAGTAGTAATTATCATGAAAGGAGTGAAAAAAATTTCTAGAACATGAGCTCTGTGTATGTCTAAATAGTGGGCAGAGTTAAATTTTAGTTGTAATAAAAATAGAATTGAAGGCAGTAGAAACCACATATAAAGTTGCAAGTGATTGCTATTGCCTAGATTTTTGCTCACCTATTTTACTTTAATTCTATATATTGAAGGAGTATTACCATGAGCACCCATCCTTCTCCCCAGGTCCTCTGTTCCTTCCAAAATGCAGAAGTCTTCTTCCAATGGATTGTTTATTTCTGTGAAATTCAGCAATTGTTTACAATATGGAGCCTCATCTGAAATGGGTCACTGCAAGGATGCTGTTGCTTTATTTTCAAGCAATATGATTCTATAAAGCAATGCACATTTTCTGTGTGTTAGTAAAATCTAACACTGTATCTTCACTGACATCTGAACATATACTATTTTTGTAATGTATTGTTTTATGAGTTGGTTGATATAATTAGATGCTCAAAAAATAATGTGCTTTATTTTAAATTACTTACATACTCATGCATACTTTTAACCCAACCCAAGCTGCATTGCCCAGAAGCTTTGGACATACAGCTTTCCATCTTCCATTTGGTGACTCAGTGGTACATCTGACTGTGTTACTTTTCACAGAATCATAGAGTGGGTCAGGTTAGAGTGGACCACAGTGTGCCATCTGGTTCAACCTGCCTGCTCATGCAGGATCATTCCAGAGCACATGGCACAGGATTCCATCCAGGTGGTTCTGGAATATCTCGAGTGAGGGACGCTCCACACTCTCTTTGGGTGATCTGTTACTGTGCCTGATCCCTGCACAGGAAAGAAGTTCTTCCTCATGTTCAGATGGAACTTCCTGTGCATCCATTTCTTCCTGTTGCATCTTGTCCTTTTGCTGGACATCACTGAGCAGAGCCTGGTCCATCCTCTGACCCCTCCCTGCAGACACAGACAAAAATTGATGAGGTCCCCTCTCAGTCATTTCTTCTTGAGGTTGAACAGCCCCAGCTCCCTCAGCCTTTCCACATAAGAGATGCTCCATCTCTTCGTCATCTCTGTAACCTCTACTGAAGCTGCTCCAGGAGCTCCATGTCTCTCTTGGACTGAGTAGCCCAAAACTACTGAAGCTGCTCCAGGAGCTTCATGTCTCTCTTGGACTGAGTAGCCCAAAACTGGACACAGTACTCCAGATATACCTCACCAGGTATAAGTAGAGGGGCAGGATCACCTCCTTCCACCTGCTGGCAATGCTCTTCCCGGTGCATCTCAGGATCCCATTGGCCTTCTTGGTCCCCAGGGCACTGTTGGCTATGGGACAGCTTGTTGTCCACCAGGACCCCCAGGTCCTTCTCCAGAGCTCCAACTCTTCAGCAGGTTGGCCCCCAGCCAAGCTGGTGCCCAGGGTTATTCCTCCCCAGGCACAGGACACTGCAGTTCTACATGAAGTCATCATACTCTTGAGTCTTCAGCAAAGTCTCTGTGTGCTTGCCCACTGCTCAAGCACTTCACTAAATTAAAGCATTAACAGTTGTCAATTACTTGTGGCCTGAGAAAGTTCATGTGTCAGGCTGGTCCCCCTAAAGCTGCAATTTTATGTGAATTTCACCGCAGGGTTTGTGTGTGACACCACTGGGGGTGAGACTTTGTGTGTGAGGCTTCATTAAATGAAAATACAGATATTGTATTTAGGGTTACCAAAAAGTGTACCTACTCATTATTTTTGCAAGGTAATTTTGGATGCCTCTAGAAAATGCTTCTGTTAATTTGCAGGTATTAATTAGGGTGTGCTAAGGAAGGATAAAATTAGCAATTTTTTTTCCCCCTAGTTAACTGAGTTACGGAAGCTGGTTACTAGTTCCTAGTTGACTAATTGACTTAAAGGGCTTCAGATAAAAGGCATTGAAATTGCAAGGAATTTTGTGTGACATACATATCTTCGTATATAGAAAAGATATGTATTTGTTGAATTCTGTTTTTTTTTCCTATTCATTGGGTTTTGGTTATTTTTAAAATTGACTTTTTAATTGTAAGCCTTAAAGGCCGCTTCATCAGCTCCCTGAGATGACGCTGTACTCAACAGTAAACTTGTAGTCATCTTATTTTCATCAATTAACCTATTATTACATCCCGGTAGCCATTGGCATCTTGATTCTTTCATGTAACACAAACTGTAGTTTTTTGTAGGCTACAGACGACTGGGCTTTAGGGTGCTGATTTATGCCAGCTGAGTCATGTACTTTCACAATCCAGTATCTGTTCAATATATAAATTTCTCCAAAGTACTCTGTAATTTTCCCTTTACAAAATATCTTTGAGAGGATTTGGAGTTATTTAATTGCAATGCTAGAATTGTACAGAATTACGATGATTTTAGTCTAATAAATCATGTTAATTTGGACCTGAGTTTCTGAGTACTGATGCTGTGAGCAGTGTTTATTTCATAAGCATGTATTTTCTATTTTTTTTGCTGTTGAAGATGAAACAATCTCTTTGGTCAGTTAGGTCCTTGGGAAAAAAGGCTCTTCACTCACTTAGATCTGACCAGACATTCTGGTGATTGTGAATCATCTTGTTTCCTGGCTGATGAGCTCTACTTGCTTATCAACCTTCTGGGTTAACCCGAATTCATCTGGCTGACGAAATGAGGATGCAATGAAGAAGCTGCAGCAACAAAAATAACTAAGCTGACTATGCTGCTCTTAGCACTGTATCAATGGAAATATTTTCAAATGCTTTGAAACAAGGTGTTGGTGTCTTTTGTTTTATGTAGAACACCAAAGTATTTCAGAACACTTCATACCCTCTCCCTACTGCTATTAGAATGCAAAAGGTAGTTGTCCCTCCCTGTCCCCATAGTCCCCTTCCTGGAACTAGATCTGCCAACTCCTGACTTCATTTGCACCACACATATCTGCAATGAGTCCTGCAAGTTTTATTATGCTGTAGTTTTCATAAACAAATACATCTGAGATCAAAGGCCAGAGCTCCTTTCCAATGCCAAGTTGGAAGAAGGTCATAATTGAAGCACCATCTAGAAACTGTTCCATTCTCTGCAAACCTGCCACTCATTCATGAAAGCTGCTAGGAGTAGCTAGAGGTTTAACTGGGTGAGATATTGGAAACAAAATTAATATTTCTTGGGTGTTCATTTCTTTTCTTTTCCCTTCCAGTGGGCGAGTTTGTGAGTGATGCCCTTCTGGTGCCAGACAAGTGCAAGTTCCTTCACCAGGAAAGAATGGATGTGTGTGAAACTCACCTGCATTGGCATACTGTTGCTAAAGAGGTATATTCATCTGCCTTAAAATTTCCTGCCTTCTTTCTTTAAAGCTGTGTCACTCCTCTGAGGATGACTTTAAATATAGCAGTGACATGGAAAACAAAAAGCAATACTTTCAAATATTTGAATGAATGGCATTTTGGGCTTTTTTATAAGGTAGGAAATGGGAGTCAGAGCACAATAGTGTCCATGACTGAATACTTACCACTGACCTCTGAACATTGACCCTCTTTCATAGCACTATTATATCTTCACATTCACTCACAAACTCACTATGTTTTCTGCTTCCTCTATTTTCCTGTTAGTATTGGAACTACATGCCTAGGTTTTGCCTTGAATCATTGTCCTGGGTGGATATTTTCCACTATTTATCATGGATATTGGTATGCTGTATGCCAGATGCCCACAGAGAGCAAACAGGCCTCAGGGAGTGCACTATGTCAGGGAGTGCACTATGTCAAATTCAGCAGAAAAGGATAGGAGAGCTGATGAAACTAAGACTAGCCAAAGGCATTTTGCAGGCACAGAGTTTTTACAATTTAACAGTGCTTTACTGAAAATAAAATCAAACTTAGTGTTACAATTGCTAATGTGTTTTGGACTTCTTTTCCTTATGTAGAAAGATTTTAGGAATAAAAACTGAGATGAGTTTCCAGGATCTCTACTGTTTTTTTTGGAACCTCTTAGCTTGTACATTATTCTACCTTCTGGAGATGAAATTTGAAATGTGATCATCAGCTTTTCAAATTTTCATTTCTTGGTTGAATTCTGCTTAAATGAAACATATAAGGCACCAACCTTCACACAGAGAAATTCTAGTTCATTTTAACTACTTGCAAAAATTGAAATGGCACACCTGGAAGAACATCACTGATGTTCAGTGTGCCACTGAACTGTTTTCATTTTTTCACGTGTCATACATCACTATATCTTTATGGTATAATCATGCCCAACTGACTGTTTTCCAAACAAGGCTAGGAGGTACTGTACTTGCAGAGGTGTCAGATCAGACACAATGTGTTTCCAGTGTAACAGTATTTCAAATGTTCATTTAACTTGCGGAGAAGTCTTCAATAGCATTAATGCATCAGGATTTGGATTAATACATCAAATAATTATTCTGTCATCACATTTTCTGTTTATGAGGCAGAGCCAATGAGAATTTTAGACAGGAAGATACGGAGTTATCACATATATAGGAGGAGACAAGTCTTTTGTTCTGGGTAAGACTGATAGGAGAGCTTGTTGCTCACAGAGGACACAGGTAGGGAGCTGCTTACAGTAAAGTAGTGAAAGCAAATGTGGCCTAAATTGTATTTCAAATTTCAGAGATGCTGGAGTTCACTCGCTTGAACTTCCTAAGGCAGTATGCAGCCCCTTCATATTTTCTCAAGGTCTGTGACAGTTTTTAGTCTTGATCAATGCCAATATTGTTGCTTCTTTTTTTTCCTCTTTTATGCAGTCTTGCAGTGAGAAGAGCATGAATCTGCATGACTATGGCATGCTGCTGCCCTGTGGAATCGACAAATTTCGCGGTGTGGAGTTTGTCTGCTGCCCGTTAGCAGAGGAAAGCGACAATCTTGATTCAGCTGATGCTGAAGATGATGATTCTGATGTCTGGTGGGGAGGTGCAGATGCAGACTATGCAGATGGAAGGTACAGTGACTTTGTACCCTACAACTTGTTACTTAGATGCCGAAAATCTATCTTGGGATAGAACAGTCTTTGCACCTTGTACATGAACTAGCATTTCCAGTGGTTGAAAGCATCAGTGTTCTACTCTTTTTATTTTTAGCTTTCTACAGAAAAATTTATTGTTAAAATTAACACTTTTAAGGCACACTTTTTAGTGCCTTTAAAATTCTTCAGTGAGACTTATTGCCATATTTATAAAAAAATGTTTAAATTCATATTTTTTGACTAATAAATGACAAATAGTGTACTCCTAAGATGCTGCATGTGCAGTCTGGGGTACTGCTGCAGGCATCAACCAACCAGTGGAGGTTTTGAAACCTTCATTCTTAATAGACTTTAGCGATGTGCTGTTATTGCCATAAGAATATTTTTCTGCTGACAATTAGTTTCTAATCGTGATCTAAAAGATGTATTTCATTATCTAGTCTTTAACAGATTTGTTAATATGCTGCTGTTGAGAAGGAACATGGAGGTTTCCTTCGCGAAGCAGTGATGGATGAGAAGATACCACCCCTGTCCTTACCCTTCCCATCCTCTGTGCATGTCAGCTAATTTTGAGCCGAATATGGGTTATGACTGTGTGTACAACTGTGTTGTAACACTCAGTGGTAACTGAGTGGTCTGGTGCTGTTAAAGCCTTTTCATATAACTCTCCTGAGCATGTTAGACAGCAGTTAGAAGAGCAGAGTACCATGTCGTGTCCTTGCAACCTTGGATGCCAACAACCAACCATTGCAAAGATGACTTTCTTCATAAACTAAGATCAATGTTCAAATTCTGTTTGTGCTCTTTATACTGTGCTAATGCAGTGTTTCTACTTTTTTTTGTACAAATAATGCACAAAATCTAAAACTTGGGGCTGATTGCAAGTGGCTTCAAGGAATATCCAGAAAATAAATGGGGACCAAATTACATGAATAATGCAGAAAGTTAATAGGTCTGAATTGTGTTATGTTTGGACTGGTTAATAATCTAGATGGAAACAGTTTGAAGAGCAGTGCAGAAATGAAGGACAGAGACTGAATTGCTGTAATTTGATGCAATGAGGGGGCATTAAGACCGAGAATAACTAGAACCTGTATTATGGTGGGCAACTAAATCTTTCCTGGCAAAGCATTGGTAAGTGTTGCAAGGTAGAGTCCTTTGTGAATAATGGAATAAGTTAAAATAAATACTTCCTAATGATAATTTCCAGTTTTCTGTCATTATCAGGGGTGAATGGTCAGACTATTTGATGCAAAAACCTACATCAAAGAACTTTGCATATTCCATACTGAAATCTTTGGACTTTCTTCTGATTTGTACTTCTAGCATCTGTCAGTATCACTATTTATAACCCTTTCAGTAGGATTTGTAAAGCTACCTTGAGACTGTTGCTGTGTCTTTTCTATATATGTAATTTAGATTTTGATTGGGTGCTTAAATATTCTGTCATTCTGAGAAATGAGTGCAGATCTTGGTCTAGTTGAAATATTTGTTTTTTTCATTATATAAATATACGTACATGCAAGATAGATCTATCCTTCTATCTTAGATATCTATTCCATATCTTATATAGGTAACATATTTATTATATATACACCTATATATAAAGTACATGTCTTATACATACAAGATCAAAGATGCCAAAATTATTTTAAATAAAAGAGCTCGCAGGGGTATAGAGTACTTCTGTTTGTAAGACAGATACCTGCTTTATTTCTGTCTTTTTTGTGTTTGTCACTGAACATTGAATTTACTATCATAGTCCATTTTCTTCCTCATAAGGCAGTTTAATATCTGAAGAGATGAGTTCAAAAATAACTAAATAAATTCTGTATTCTCTAGGAATTGAAGCTGTAATTGCATTTCAATCCATTTCTGAAATTCCAAGCAAATACTGATTTATTTTTTGACCCTCCCCTCCCACAGAAGTGCTTGCAAAAGGAAAATGAAAGATCCTTTTAATGGGGCACTTGTCCTTCATCTGCAGATGAAGAGCCTAGCAATTGGTAGTTCTTTAAGACTGACTCACTCATATTTCTTGCTGCCTCTTAAGCCAAGTACATTTAAGCTGTGTGATTGAAACCAGAAATACTCTTGAACTTTAGTTATATTTATGTATATATTAAAAAAAATTTCTTACACAGCAGTACATGGTAATTCAAATTTTGTGTGTGTATATTTATTCATATCTGAGTATATGTTTGTGTGGCTATCAATACATATATGCCTTAGTCCTAAACTGATTGTGAGGGAGAAAGAAAATGTAAGGTAGGGGAACACTTTACTAATGCTAAATTTACAATATTCTCTGCTATTAAAGCACCTCTGTTTGAAGAGCTTTCTCAAGTCTACATTTGTCACCTTACATAAATACCCAAGTCAAAGGGAAGGTGACACGTTTGAAGTGGAGGTGATAAGCTGAAAAGCAGATTATTATATTCTTGTTTTTCAAAATTATGACAGAGTGGAATCCAGCAAATGTGGGTGGGTGATCTATTTTGAGATAATTTTATATCTCAAGCTATCAGGTCTAAATTTTAAAATGTTTGCATTTATGTTTCTGAATGTGTAGGGGAGGAAAGTACATTGCAGCTGTTCAGTTAATAAATGCCCCTTTTCAGACTGTTGTGTTTTTACCCTCTACAGTTGTCCCTGAGGCACTCTATTTTATCTTTTTGCTTTGTCAAGGGTGTTTTCTTCTCTGCAGGGGGAAGAAAAGCTTAGCTCCATGTTGTAGCCATACTATTAGAGGACATACATGAGCCCAACGCTTGGGCTGCGTTGCCTCATAGCTGAGTGTCCTTCCTACCCAATATCTGTCCGCCACCAGGGTCTGGATGTAAAAGAATGTGACTTGCTTGTGGTGTGGCTTGTTGGCAGTACTTGGAGGAAGGTGGGAGGATGCATTTTGGTGGTATATATACCCATTTTATTCATGAGGCTAAGAGGAAGGATCCACATGTACTTTTGAAATTGTCTTGTGCTCATCCCAAAATAGTCTCTAACTCTGACAAAGAGGTCACAAGCATTTGTAAGCAGTGGAGCTCCTTGTTGCTATCCATACCTTAATTAAAATTTACCTTGAAGTCTGCCTGAGGGACAGGCAGATGAAGGTGCTGACTTTCAGTATAATTGCAGACCTCTCCTTGCATAGCTATGGCTCAGTCAAGTGACCTGCATGCTCTGGCTGTCCTTGCAACTCAGCTCTGGTTGCAAGCCTGGTGGCTCTCCTGCCTATGTGTAGGAACTAGCTGGAAGCTTTGGTGTCCTTGATGTCCAAAGTTGAATGTCTTTAGGAGTGACGGCCAAGCTAGGAAATTCCTGGTTTTCTCTGATGTCTGCTAAGGAAGGCAGAAGCCTCCCTTAGAATGGAAAGTGTAAGCCCCTTCCTTCTGAATTCTTATAATTTTTGAAATTAAGGGGCTCTTGGGCAAAAATAGGAGTATAGGAATAACAATTCTTTACTAGTATGTATAATAAACAAAAAACAACAACAGCATTAACACCAAACAGAACCAGGAACCCAGTACCAGCCTTCTTGGCCTCAGGCACTTTCCCCTTTGGTGCAGTTCCGGTCACAGCCGGCAGGGGTGCTGGTAGCTCCCAGTGGGCTGGGCGGGTGCAATGATTCCCCGCGGCTGTGGCACGAGCTGAGAGAGCACGCGGTAATGGCAGCTTGCCCAAAATGGGAAAGGATGAAAGAGAGGCTTTTGGTTTATAAACTCCCTAGGGCAGTCAAACCTCGTGCCTCAGCAGGACTCTCAGAAGCACAAGCTGGGCTGGCAGGATGTCTCGGCAGGCAGAGGGTGCAGGGCTACATTGCAGCAAAAAATTCAGAGCAGTGCTGAAGAAACAGTAGGGGTGGGGTAGCAGTGACCCAGCTCCCAGCAGGACAGGGAGAGGCGAGCTCAGGATCCCGACTACCTGAACAGGTGGTGATACCTCTTTTTAGTGAGGTAGGTGATAATAAGATCTCAGTTTAGTGGCTGCTCTCATAAGTGGATCCTCACCCTATGGCAGAAGAAGCAGCTCTGGGCTGGTCTCAGGCAGCAGCAGCAGTGAATTCCCTTCCCCAAGCAGCACCTCCGACCGTCCTCCTCTGAAGCTGAGACAGAGAGCTAGTAGTTGCCCCGCCCCATCTTTTACTAGCCCAATTCTCACAGTATCTCTGTTGCTTGAAGAGAAACTCCCAGATAAAAGAAGTGCAACCATATGCCTTCTTCCCCTGAGCTTGGCCACTTCTTTTGTTTTTCTTGAGTACCCAGTTGTTAGTGTTTCCTAGCAACTTATGGGAAAAAATTAAATATGTAGAAAGGAACAAAAGAAAGGAAACCTAACCCCTAACTTCTCTACATCTGTCTCATATTCCCCTCTCCTTATCTTCCTGCTGATTTAAAGAAATAAGAACATTGATCTATTATCAATGACCATTTATCAACGGACAAAGACTCTCTAACAGTTTGGAGTTAGAAAGTGTATGTTTATTGCAGCTGGGCAGTGCATGGGATATCTCCCTAATGCACACTGCAAAGTTCCATAGGTGATTACAAAGCTTTTATGTACAAAAACGTTGAATATACAAAACACAAATACATATTCATACCTTTGTCACCTCCCCTTCTCCGCTTCGTATGCTAATTGGCAAGGAGGCTATTAAGCATGCGTGGTTTGTTTCCTGAAATGAGTCTGGGGTCTTTTTTATGGGGAATCAATTAAAACGATGAAGTAAACTAAGTCTTCCTCGCTCTGACCTTTTTACCTTTTCTGGGTATTCGTGACAAACAAATCCTTGGTAGAGTCTGCAGTTTCCTGCCTTCAATCTGTTTCCTACCATGGGGAAGTTGGCTATTGTCCATAAAATTGATGAGCAATGAGTTACTGGATCTGGGATATCTTATCTAGATCCGGCTTCTGTTGGGTCTTTTTAGCTAACACAGCATCTACTTGAACTGTTTTTCTAAAATCCTTAATACCTCACAATTAACATCTCACTGTCAATGAATGTCAGGCCTCCCACAGTTTCCATCCCACTAGGAAAGCAGTCTGCTGTCATTTTCCTTCTTTCACAGCAGAGAAACTGAAGAACTGTAAGTTTCACTATTGAGAGTTATATGGAAAGATTTTCCTAAAGTCCCATAGCTCAGGAGCAGAATATGGTGCCTTAACTTCATTCAAGTCTTCCTAGACCATTGAAATATATTTTCAAGGTCCAAAACAGGAGATTTCGTTTCTCGTTGTTTTCCCCTCAGTAGATTAGGCAAAATAAATTTTATCTGTTTGGTGAGAAAAGGTATACAATGCTGATGTAATGATGGAATAGTGTTGTAAATGTTGCATTGTGGGGAGTAGCGTATATTATAATGATTTGATTTACAGTTTATGAGAAACTTCTGCCAAGCAAAGGTTTATGGTTTGTTTGTTTGTTTGTTTGTTTGTTTGTACTTTCCATTAGCATAGTTAATATGGTAGCTTTTTTACTACAATAAATAATCCGAAAGAACACAGTCTCTTTTGTGCTGGTAGTTAGGCATCTGTGAAATAAAACAAAAACAATTTTGTGCTATATAGCATTATAATCATATTCTCTGATTTTGCAGCCCTGTACCAGACTGACCTTAAGAATGAGTGCTCATCTACCAGATGCTGAAAAAAAAAAAAAAAAGTAGTTGAAGTGATGTATCTTTTTGGACTCAAGTAGAGCTTTGTTTTTTTTGTCAGTCGTATCTGGAAAAAAATAATTTTTTCTTAATTGCTTCCTTAAATTATAATCCAATAAATCCTGAAAGGCATTTAAAGCTGGTCAATTGTTGTAGCTGTGAAAGCAGTATTGTATATGTGCCTGTTATTCTGAACAGCTTCCAGGTGATACCCTGTGCTTCTGTGGGGAAGAGGAGTGGCAGGGTCTAGAAGAATGACTTAGCCTAATAATTTTTTATAAAATATGCACTTAACATAGAGGAAAAGTCTATTTAATTTCTTTTGCTTTCTAGCTCTTCTTACATATTCACCTATAACTTTCATGGCACTAGGATATCAACACACGTTTTATACAGTGTCTTCCCTTCATAAACATCTGCAGGTTAATCTCAGCATAAAATTAGTTACTATCTAAATTCCCCAGAGTGCTGCCATTAAATCAGACTGTCAAAAAGTGTGGTTAAATTGCTCACAGTTGTACAGTGCCCTGAACTATAACAACACACAGACTCCTGTCCCGCTGCTACCTTGCAGAAGGTAGGCAGACCGGCAGTTGGGATATCTGCCTGTGGCACAAGTTTATGAAAAATGCCTAAAAGTCTAGACAGTGACACGTAAGTAAATTTAATAGTATTCAAGAATTTGCATAAGAATTTTAAAAGTCACATTAAATGGAGTTTAGTAATTTTGCTTCACACTTGAGGAAAATTCTCTTTCCTTTTGTAAGTGTTATTTTGACTAGCTCTTTTTGTTTGGTTCTCTGCATGCCAAAGCAGTGGGAGATATATTGCAGGCAGGAGTCAGGGAGATGATGTTTTGATTGCAAATACAGTTGAAAGCAAGTAAATGCTACAAACTCCATGGTGTTCTCTGTGTTCATGGTGTTCATTGGCACGGACTGTCCAAAACATGGAATCCTCTTGCACTGTTTCTCTCCCCATTACATCTCCTCCTGTTCTTCAAACCCTTCTTTTTCCCCTGCTTATCTCTCCATCCACCTCCAGAAAAATGTATTTAGAAATACAACATGAAAAGAGAGCCCTTAGGTTAGGGCAGAATTGTTTGACCCAGTTATATTTTATACTATCTGATCAGGGAGACAAGTAATCAAAATGCTCTAATCTTCCATATCTATTGCTTTGATGAATACGTTTTTCTTTGGCATTTGCTAGAGGAAGCAAACACAGCTCAAACATGGAGAAAAAAAGGATAAACTAGGAAGAATCAAATGATCGTGGTGGTATTTAAGTACAGCTGGAAGGAAGAGGCCCGCTCAAATACCTGGAGTAAAGACAGACTGTCTGTGTGAGCCCTGGGATGTTACAGCCCTGCAGTGCAAAGGGCTGCATGGCTGATGAACTGGCTGGATAATGGAGGGTTGCAAAGGAAGAAATCATGGAGGAGGACCAGATCTTTCAGAGATTCTTACTACTTAAAATCATTAATTTTCTGTGTGTTTCCTCATGCTTATATTTACTATGCCGTTACATGGTGTATCTTGCTGGTTCTTCTCTCTGTCCTCTTTCTTTCACGTTGTTTTTAAAGTTGTCTTGTGACACTGAGTCAAAAATCTGAGCCTCAGCTGGAAGTCCAGCTCTGAGTCCAAAATGCAGGATCACAGAATGATCAAAATTGGAAGAGACCTTCAGGATCATCTAGTCCATCTGTGAACATAATAACGAAGCACTATCATAATCACCTCTAAATGAAATCCTCAAGTGCTGTGTCCAGATGTCTGTTGATCAGTTTCAGAGATAGTGACTTCACCACCTCTCTGGACAACTCATTACAATGCCTGTTTACTCACTCAGTGAATTTTTTCTTTTTCTGATATCTAATCTAAACCTCCCATGGTGGAACTTAACAGCCATTTCCTCTCATCCTCTTACTTGAGACATGGCAGAAGAGATGTACCCCCACTTCACTACACCCTCTTTTCAGGGAGTTATGGACAGAGAAAGTCTCCCCTCAACCTCCTTTGCTCTAGGGTAAGTCCCCCTGCCGTGGGGTGTGTGGGGTGTGGAGCCTTGGGGCTCTTGCGCTGGCTATTTCAAAGCCTCACTCTCCCAGCATCTGTGGTGATATGTGGACTGCATTCTCTTTTTTGCTTAGCTAGTTAGTTTTTTTGATTGGCTTAGGCAAGAAGGGGTTTGGCTTTTTTCCTTTCCTTGGCCTTGGAGAGACTGCAGCTACAGTCCTTCCGTAGCTTTTTTTTTTAAGTGAATTGGATGGTTTGGATTTGATCTGAGATCAGAGAGAGCAATTGACTGGAGAAGAATTGGCTGGGTCTGGCATGAGGGCAAGGGGCTGCTACCTTTCAATCCCAGACCTCAGAAAAGCCAAGCTAGCTAAAGAAAGGACAACAAATCCATCAGCTTCATCTGCTGCGAAGAGAGGACCAATATCAGAGATTCACCAGCTTCCCATCTGTTTGCCCAAGCTGCTGCATGAACATTTTGTTTATTCGGTTGTTTGTTTTTTTTTTTAACTTGAGACAGGAGCTGGTGCCATTTTTTTCTCCCCACAATATTGCCAGCCATTGTGGTGTTTTTCTTTTCCTTTCCCTGGCATTTTGGTTTTCTTTTGTTCTAAACAGGGAAGTATGTGTGTGTGTGTGTATAAGGTCTGACAGTTCAATACCTAGTATTTATTCATGTTTTTCCCCCTGCTATGTGGGCACTCTGTCCATAAACATTTGGGGTTTTTTTCACTTTCATTCACAAGTATTTATTTCTTATTGCAGAAAGGGATTGTTGAAGCCCTTTTTTTTTTAGAGAAATACTCATTCCAGAGTGTTTTTCTCCTAAAATTGTCTCTAAACTGAGACATCCCTCAACCATTCTCTGTAAGACTTGTGCAACAGACTGTTCCATAGCTTTGTTGTCTTTCTTTTTGAAATTTCTGCAGTTCTAAAGCTGATAGTATTCTTGATTAAGAAAAAACAGAGGTGTTGAGGCTAAATTTTTCATTGGAAACATTGTCACTTGAGAAAGTAAAAATTTTGTCTCTAGTGTGTTCACCTGTTTTCAAGCCATCTTGCCACTCATGATAAACCATTAGTTCTCATTGATGAAAGCTTTTTCATTAAATTGGAAAAGCTAATTCCTAAAATTTCAGTGGGAAATGCTCCAGTGAGTATATCCTAAATTACTCTTTCAAAAAGCATAACATGAAAAAAACCTTACTTGCCTACACTTGAGCTGGTGAATCTGAACCAGATGTCAAGCTGAAGAAAGGGTCTGTACTGCAGGTTCTGCCTTAGAAGAAGGAAATTACTTGCATTTGGATGAATAAAAAGATTTCCCTTTTTCCCTACTATCCAGACTGAACTGTAGGCTGTTCGTAGCCTTGAAAATTCTAGGAAAACTGAGCCTTGTGCTTGTTGCAGTAATTCAGGATCTGTGTGTTGGAGTGGTCAGTTGGCTGTTACACAGAAGCAGGAACGGATGCAGTCAGAGGCAGTGTTTTCATCAGCTGTCCTAATGCAAATTGTTCCTAATTGGGAGTCAGTGCCCTAAAACAAACAATAGGAATTACAAACTTGCTTTGTTTTCTTGCTTTTTTTCTTCCCTTCTTCCTGAAATTTTTATGAGTAAAGGTTAACGCCTACTATTGAGATGGATTTTGCAGTACAAGAGCTATCCGTCACTAAATTGCTATTTCAGAGAAATAATTCATTTAGGGAGATAGTGTGGAAGGTGTTTTGCAGTATAATGTTTCACCTAATTGGTCAGAAGTTCATTTTGATTTTTGTGGTAGAACTGTTAGAAACTGAAGTCGTTTTATATCTGTTCTAAACAGATATATATCTATTAATGGTAGAGGTTCTCTGAAAATTTTTTGGGTTTATAAATACTTTAATGATAAAACTTAATCACTTGTATTTATAAATTAAACTAAGGCATCTCTGAGTTGCATAATATACAGTATAGTTGCATAATATTACTGCTTATGTTGAAGAACTCTAGAAGTATTTTGTTCTATTTGCATATTTTGTATCCTGTTAGCATAGTTTGTGACTCACATTCTTATATTAATTGGGTTTGTCATTTATGTTGGCTGTTACTTAATATTCAGCTAGGTCATTATATATTTTTTTAATAGAAATTTTTAAACTTTTTGTCATGGAGGTGAGGTTGTTAAGCTAAAATTCTGAAAGTATAGAAACACCAGAACGGTAATAACTCACAAGAGTAGTAAGTGCTGGATTTCTTCTTAGGACAAGAAAAGTTATGACGGAATTCATGAAACTACACATTACTTTAAGAGATAATAGCAGTGATGCTGAGGTGGCAAATACAATCATCATTTCAGTATTAAGCATTAACTGAAGTGATGGATGAGGCTCTGGGAGAAGAGAATTAATCTAATTGAGGAAGTGATAAGTAGAAAATAATCAGGCTTTCTTGATCCTTGATGAAAACAGTTGTAGCTGTGCAGGCTACCTATATGACTTCAATGAATGTTGAGCTTGTTTCAGGAGGCATCAAAATTACACACTTGGTAGGAGGTTTATTTGCAGAGAAGGGTTACATGTTTTTGACCTCACAGAAGAGAGCCATCAGCTGCCAGGTTTTCCTTAAGTACCAGGCAACAATTTATAAGCAAAAGGTTTAAGTTGTCTCTTCAATGACTGTTGATGACTGAAATGTGGGAGAGGAAGGTTATTGTAATAATCAGCTTAAGAAACCCTTCTGATAAGTCTGTGAGAGGTTCTCAGAAGTTCTTGTGACATTGTGATAGATACTGCCCCATTTCAAGAGCTGTTTTACTTATAATGCATGAAGAAATGAGAGGTAGCAAATTTTAACCTGGTGGTTTTGATACTTACTGTCACACCAGCATGACTATGTGCCGGAGGATGCATAGTGTGGTATGCCCTCATAAAGTTATCCAGCAGTTCTTGCTCTATCTACCTTTCAGAGATACTTGTAGTCTGTACTGGAAGTAAGAGCTTGGCATTGGGATGGTTTGTAAGAATTTCAGAATTCCACCTCTTATGAAGCTGTACTTTAACAGCACAGTGGACTAAAGGGTCTTCTGTAGTACTTCTTTTCTTTTGCCTTCTAACAAAGGCTACACACTTGGGATACATGGATGAAACACCGAAAACATCTAGATTGTTTCTTACTCAGCAGAAAATAAATTGCATTCTAATCTTGAATGTGAATGTTTCAGCTTGATTACATGATGAAGAACCCTGCCTTCACATCAGTAAAATGATGACCTGGAGAACTGGATCTGTGCTCGTTTCTGCCAAGTCTTTTGCCAGGCTTGGCATGCTGTGGTCACCATAAAAAATGTACTATGAAAGGTAGCCCCTTTTTCTTCAGTGTGCATGGAGATTAACTGCTCTGCAGAAGTCCCAACCTCTTGCAGCTGCTACTGGTGGCAACAGTATTTAAGAAGTTTAAGATGGCACATTATTGAAACAATGTTATTCAGTATCTTAAATTTAACATCCAGAATTATTGCATGCTTCTGGTTTTTGGGAGGTTTTGGTGGTTTTGTTTTGCTTGGAGTTTTTTTCTCAGTTGAAAGTTATTCTTTCACTTTTCTTCTGTTGCCCTTGTGTGCGAATAGCAAGATGATGAATTCCACAAGCAGGGCAAGTAATTGGTTTGGTATAGATGTCACAGTGTCTGCCCTGGATAATTAGTGGGGTAGCATGTTGAACGAAGAAACTTAATATTTCATTCTGAGTACAGCAGAAGTTTTGTGGAAATAAATATATTGTAACAGATCTGGATTTTTCTGCTGATTCTCAAACAGAACTGTGTAGATGATCTTCGTTCTGCCTTCTTCCATCACATTCACTCTTAATGCATTTCTGCTCGCAGGATTTTGAACATATTTATTAATTGTCATCAGACTCAACAAAGCATGATTTTTTCTGTTTTCGGGTCTAATTTTCTAATTTCTAAGTTTCTCTTCAGCAAAAACAAGTAAAACAAGAAAAAAAAAGGGTTAATTATATTATTCTGTTCTCTAAAAATTACATACTTCTTGCTGAATCATCTTCTGAAAAGAACTGTCAGAACAGTAACACCAGCAAAGGCTTTGTTTCAGAGAGAAAACTAGGTCAGTTTTGAAGGTTTTCTTGCCTGTCAGTAAACAGGTACTTTCTGTGAAATGAAATGCTGTCTTGTATATGTGGCTTTTTAAGCAACTCAGCTATGAAAAGAAATTTCTAATGATAATAAAAGATGTATTTAATTATTGGGGGAAAAGGTAAATGTACCTCTTGAAGGCAGTAGGGTAAGGAATGTGTGTTTGGTTTGTATAAGTGTTCTATTTTAAAATTGAATTTGAAAGATTCTTAATGCAACTTTTCTCATTTTTTACAAATTTCATGGAAACAGGTGCCTATTTTGGTATTGTTTTTGTATAAAAGTTTAGTTACAATAAAAGGAGGGAGAATCTGAAGCACCAAATTCAGTTGTTTTTTCTGTGTTAAGAACTCAGAAATGGCCTTTGAAATAACTTACTTGATTTTTTAAATTAGGAAATATGAAAATAAAGATCATTGCAACCTCTTCAGTAAAGGAAAACAGAAGGGAAAATTATTAGAAGTGACAACATGAATGTCTAAAAAATACTATAAATATGAATTCTGTCCCAACTTGCTGTGCAATGGAAGGTGCCCATCTGAGTTCTTTGAAGTCTAAAAGTGTTGTAATAGATATTTATGTCCAAATGTGATATTATTTCTTCCTCGTGTGATACCAAATTTCCTAACCTAATATATAACCCAAACCTAATGAAAATAACCAAGGCATTTCTTGAGCATTTTTGCTTTTGTGGTCACTTAACAAGCAGACCAGAAACAGTGCTGTGTGTCAGACTGTCAATTCTGTAATTCTCCAGACTTTGACACCAATAAGCCATTTAAAAAACATCATAGACCAGACATCTGACATAACCCTTTTCTTTCCTGGCTCTGTGCCTAATCTCACAACTGCAGTGCAGTTTGATTTTTGCCCTGCTGTCTATTCCTGCCTCCCTGATGCTTAAAAAAGCAGATGTCTTGTCAAAATCCCTTACTCACAGACTTTCAATGTGAGTATTGAAATCTCCATTTCATACTTGTCTTTGACGTCCTTTTCTCTCTCTAGCCCATGCAAAACTACTTTGGTAGGTGTTGCTTAAATCTGCCACCTGGACTCTCAGTATCACATAGTTACTATACTCAACATTGAAGTCAGCCTGTGTGCCAAAGTCAAATAACAAAGTACAGTGGGAAAGTGCTCATGTGCCAAAGTGAACCATTCAATTAATTTTTAGATTTAAGTATTACTGTTTTGCCTCAAATACTTGGTTAATGACACTGGAGTGTGGTGGTGGCATCAAACCTTGTTTCTGAGAAATCTTATCCTTTCAAATTTCAGTTCAGAAGAAAATTTTCTAGCATGTGGGATTTGAAAATATGTTAGCTAAAAAATGCCCAGGCCTCAGATGTGCAGTTTTGTTGAGGGTGTATTTTGCTTCTTTAGTTGGCTTTCCTTCACGCTCTTTTACCTTTCCTTCAATTTTACCTTCTTGAAATAAGAGTGATGCAGGCTTCTGAGTGAAAGGAATAAATAATGCATTGGTGCCAGTTCTTACTGCAGTGATAGATTGCAAAAAGGAAGTTACTAGATACACATTTACAGGTTTGTGGTTTAAACATTGCTTGTAACTATGCTCTTAAATGCATACTAGCAGGAGCTGTACAGTGGCTTGCATTTTAAAACCAGAAATATGCCTCCGGAGTGATCAGTATGTTCCTGCTTGAGTCAGAAAGGAACTGAGTAGGGCTTCAGGCTGCCTGGAGGCCCAGTCTGTTTGTGGCAACAGAAATAGGACTGAAACCACCAAACTTCAAATACCCTCTTTCACCACACATAGAACTGAAGATGATTTGTGTTAATGACTCGTTGTGCTACTTGCACCCAAGCGGAACATCATTTGTATGATGGGGGAAATGGATCTTAAAATCCCATATGTGAGGAGGTTGAAGCAGAAGGTTCAAAACCATGATGGCCTTTGTGTCCATATGAAAGACAAGTTCAGGCCCACCTTGCCAGAAGTCCCCACAGACAGGGAGGTTGAGATGTTGGCAGGAGTTGCAGATATATTCTTGGCGGCATCAAGCCTAAAAATTTCCCTCTGTTGTTTACTGCTGAACTGTTAAATTCAGACAATGGCTGAATGGCTTTACAAATACGTGAATTTTCAGTGCATCAAGTAATTTCTTTGAGCAGCCTTTGAAAAATCCTGTCACTGGCACCATTAAGCTAAGGTGAAATACCAAAAAATTCCTGTAAATGAGACACTGCAGTCTGTGGTGCCAGTAAAACCTGGGCTGAGGTGGTATTGAGGGCAGAAAAAGCTGTCAAAGTATTGTTCTTCCAGTAGAAATAAGACTGAGTCATACTTGTTTACAGAAGGTAGTAAAATGTAATAGTAATAATATCAGGAAGCAAGCATACCTGCTATATACATTAAATAAAACCCTATTTTCTGAGAATTTCTGAGAAAAACACTCCACATTCATTTGGTAGTAAATGTTTGCTTGAAAACAGTGGATTTAAGCTAATTACTGGGTTAAAAGGTATACAGAAGCAAGATGTGCTGTGTGGGAAACAGTACTGGGGTGTTGCTAATTGAGAAATGGAAATGGAATCAGAGAATTTAGCATTGTGGGGGGAAACAGCTCTGCAGTAGGAAGAGATTTGTCCCCATTTGAAAGGTTCATGCTGTAATTCCAGATCTTGTAGGTGTTCATTCCCTTCCCTTTTTTTCTTTGTCATTCCTCTCACATACATTCTCTTTGAAGAGGAGCCAGAGTGATAACAGTGATTAAATCCAGGAAAAACATCTAAGTGTATGTCATCATATTTCTTGCAAGATTTATCACTTTCATTTTGATAAATCTAAATCTGAGGTAAACCCACTTCTATTTCCATTGTTCCTTTTTCTTAAAACATGGAATAAAACATAATTCTGTGAAGTATGGCCTTTGTGACTGAGTCTTGTGGAATAGCTAGCAGAAACAGGATTTCTCTGAGAGTACTCAAAACTGTCGAAAGAATATTTTAGTAATATTGTAGTACATTTTTGTGCAAGTTTTTTGGAATATTTTCAGGAGCCTGACCCTATACAATGATGTAATCTACCACCACTTGTGGCTCTTTTTTTGCATTCTCAGCTGTCTAGTTTTTCAACTAGCAGCAAGTAATAATGAAGAGGTGGATGTGGGCTATCCCTTCAGCATTTGCTTCTGATAACTGGAGAGGGAACCAGACCCCACTGTAATGGCAGGTACAGGCAGCCAATGGACACAGAGAACTGTCTTATTGCATCCCCTTATGGTGCTTTTCACCATCATGCCCCTTAAAAATAATAATAATTAAAAAAATAAAAATAAGAAAAAAAAGTTTGTCCTTCATAATGAGAATTTCATAGTAAAATGCTGGGGACTGACATAGCTGAGTTGATTGCATTTGTGTAGTTAAAAAAAATGGATATTGGATACATGCATGTGAATTATTTTTGAAATAATTCATGTGACTCATTGTCTCTCCTTTGCTTGTTTCGTTGGGTTGTTTCTGTTGTCCTTCTGTTGCCTAATTTTTAACATTATGAGCGTGCCAGGATCTGAAAGTGATCATTAATGAGAAAGAAAGAGGAAAAATAATCTACAGATTTTTAAAAACTTGTTATGTTTGTAGCTTAGGTGAGAGAAAGATTGCATCTTTTTTTAGTGTTGATAGGCATATGGTATCCTATACTCTTGATCAAAATTTGGATGTCCTATACTCAGCATATGTAGTTTAAATGTCCATAGTGAGCTAAGACTGGAAACCCCTTAACCTGGAGATCACCTACAGATACTAGACTTGACAAATCCACTTAATTCTTGTTGTTCAGTGGTGATGGTGTATGTATAGTGTTTATTTCATGTTGTCCTGTAGAAGTGTCCTTTCCATTCACATAGCACTTGTGACAGCAGAAGGAAAAACTCTGCAGTCCGTAATTCAAGGTCAGTTCAACACTTGGTAGTCCTCTATAAAAGGCATGCAGGGAGCCTCTGGATAAGCTGTCTGCTGAGTGAGGCAGAGAAGTTCCTGAGGAACTTTCTTGCTTTGTTCACATCAACTGAATGCATTTTATGAAAATTTGCTCGTCTTTCAAAATAAAATTTGATTTGTGGTATCATGGAGTAAGCATGTTTACAGTATTATTCAGTTGTCAAAATATGGCATGCTAATGTTGACTTTTTTTTCCTTTAGACATTTCTTTAGCATTTCTTACTATCTGGGACGTTCCAGCATCCCTGATTCTTTCTTTTCTATATAAAGGGTAGGGAGGGAAATTGAGAATCAGATAACTTTTCCTTATAGAGTTTTTGAATGTGTTACCTTGAAGTAATTTTGTTGATGACACATCATGATAATTTTCTTCATTTAGCGATGATAAGGTGGTAGAAGAGCAAGTGGAGGAAGATGAGGAGCTAACTGTTGTGGAAGATGAAGATGCTGATGACGATGATGATGATGATGGTGATGAAATTGAAGAGACAGGAGAAGAGTATGACGAGGCAACTGAAAGAACTACCAGTATTGCAACCACTACCACCACAACTACAGAGTCTGTGGAAGAGGTTGTCAGAGGTAAATTCACAATCATCAGGCTTGGGGCTGAAAAACTAATCCTGCTGCTTTGCATATTTGCCCCTTAGAACAAAAAAATGTTCCAAACAGCAAAATACCCAAAGTTGCAGTATTGTTGTGCTTTGGCTCCTGTAATTGCATGTTTAATCCCCTTACCTTTCCCTTTCCCATTATCAATATTCTGTGGAGCTCTGCCACAACCATTTGGTTTTTCAGACCTCCTGGCACACAGATGCTGCAGGGGCTGTCTGTTCTTTGTTGTGTGTGTGTGTAAACAGAAGGGTTGGTTTTATTTTAAAGTAGCATTAAATAAAATTCGACTGCCTTATGTAGCAAATGGGACATGAAAGTGTGTATGGTTTATCATGCACATAGTTACAGGATAGGGACTATCAGTTCCAAGAAGGAGGTAGTACAAACTGGTTTGATCTCTCATATTAACAGTAGTGATGGGTCATTTTGTGTGATTCGTTAGATATTTGTTTGCTGTGTTTCTGCATGAATTAGTAATTCAGTAAAGTTAGACAAATTTAAAATAACTATGCAGAAAAATGAACCTAAACTAATGAGTCTTACTGTGTGAGGAAGAAGGAAATATGAGAAAATAGAATACATGGAGTGAGAAAGAACACTTAATTTCTAAAATTTAATTTTCATTTTATTTTTTAGTTATTAACAGGACAGTATTTTAAACTTTGAATTTTATGCTAGCTCATGGTCAACATAGCAGCATATTTTTTTTAAATACCTCATTTCTCCTACAATGCATATTGGAATTAATTATCCTTATTTTTTTATTTTAATAATACAGTTCAGTGTGGTGTAAATCTAGGTAAAATAGAATACAGTTCTTCTACAATGCTTACATCTTTACCGATAAATGCTGGAGATGGTGCTAGAAAATGAGATTAAAGACTACATTTGAAAAGAAAGGAGTTGTGACATGCAGGAGGCAGAGGGAAAATGATAGAAATTGGGGCTGTTGTGAAATGAAGCAGAAAACATCTGGTCTGCCTCCTTTCCTCTCCCCATGCTTCCATATCCCCTGCCTGTGGATATTCTTGGGAGTCCCACATTTTTGCATGTGGCAGTGTCCCTTTCTTTTGAGCCTTGGTTCCAGTGTTTGTCTCACACCAAGGTACAGAGGTGTGTCCAAGGGATGCTTTGGGAAAAGCAGAGTTACTTGGTTATATTTTTCTGTTCAGTCTACATGAAGCACTAAAGCTTTGCAAAAATCACTTGCAAATGTTTCTCTCTAAGGCTGGCAACTAAATCTTGTGTTTTTCTGTCTTATATAACTGTTGCGTGTTTTGTTCTGTTGTAGGAGAGTTGTTTCAGTGAGGAGGGGGTAGGAGGAGTTTATATCTTTAAACCAATTAAACGTATTTCAATATGTGAGCTTTTACCCCCTGGGGATAAAATGTCCTGTTCTCACTGGTAAATGAATATTGAAAGGGAAAAAAAATACACTTTAATGGGATTTTGGATGAGTGGAAATGAGGATAAATTTGGTAGAACATGTTTCTCTACTGAGAATGATGTTTCAAAGAGGTTAAGATTTATAGCTTTGAGGAAGGTAGCGTAAAATCACCTGAACATAACATTAAAAGATGAGTTAAACTGTTGAAGCGACCTTCTAGAAGCCCTTTAGAAATGTATATATTTGCTGATCATGAAATGGTAGCATATTGTTTTTCCAAAGTCTAACATTTCCCACCTTGGGTAACCATGAGGGAAATATGCATTGGTTCAAGTGAGATGAGGACAATCTGTTACCAATACAAGTTTTCAGCACAGTTCTGTCACAAGCTTTTGGGCTTCCAGACCTTCAGCTTTCCTGGAGCGTGGATGGTGTCCTGGAGAGTAAGTGGTATCTGATAAAGCTGCACTATGCAAAGTGCTTGCTTATTTATTAAAGTAGAAGTATCCAAATGACATAGCCTTGATCCTTGCTTTTGCTTCTCTTGCTACATACAAGACAAGCTTTCTACAGAATCCCTGTCCTCCCAGTGCAGGTTGCAGATCCAGCATAAGAACTTGTGTGGTGAGCATCTTTCTCATGCAAACACAAAAGTTTGTCAGTGTCATTGTAAATGAGAGAGGCAGAGGGCCCTTGCTGAGAACATATGTATTAAGAAGTGGTCTTTACTATGGAGACACCTTGAAAGCCTCTAGAAGGATTGACGTGTCAGAGCTTCATTCACATGGACTGAGCTCTGTTCCAGGCTACCTTGCCCAAGGCAAAGTCATAAAACATCCTAGGATGCTCTTCACAACCTTTTACACCCATTTTTATGAAGCCATAACTAATATTATGTCTTTAGCATTAAAGAACACAGAGAGTGGTTTATCCAGTTTAAGAAGAGTTGCTTTTCAAATGAACAACTGTTGTAAAGTCATAAGTAAGGATCTAATTGTGGACTGGTACTGAGCCCTTTCTCTGCCAAATCAGTGGAATGACTGCCATCAGCCATAAATAATGAAAAGCACAAATGCAGTGTTATACTTTAAAGATACTTGAGCTATTGTAGAATAAATTTTTCAGGCAGTTTTATTTCTTTGTATATTCTAATGAATTGTGACCAAAATAGTAATAGTAGAACCACTAACAAACTTATTTTCAGTGAAAAGGAAATTAATTTGCCTAGAGAATGAGTATAGTGCATTGGCAGGAGGATAGTGGAATTTTCATTCCATTTCTGCAGCAACCACTTTTCCATGTGTTTGTTAAAAAATGTGCATAAACTTTCCGTAGCCCAGTATTTGCCAGTATTCACTTTCCTACTTTTTTTGAGAGATTATCTTTACTCTCAATTCATATGGCGTATAGCAGCAGACCAGTTTAAACTTTTAGATATGCTCTTGCTGGGCTTCAGATGTTAAATCCAGAAGATTGTGGGTCTGAGATTACAGGGATTCAGATGGTGAAATTAGTGTGAAATACACATTTTTCACCTTTGGTCATGGGGAGATGTTAACATTGAATTTGTGCTGAAGAAAATGTCTCATTTATGAAACCCTGCTCTTGTTTTTTGTTTCTGTATGAAGCAAGGGAAGTGACTCTGATGGCCAGGATTTAGGCAAGGGAGTGCTTTAATTTCTGCTATCATAGCCATAGTATTATGAGGGTTACAGAGCTGCTCCTGATGATCCAGGCTCCCTGTTATTTTTCCAGTGTGTGATGGAAGTAAGCAGGAGCACTACTTTCCCCATCATGTGCAGTTGTTTAGGATTTTGTTTCTGCTCTCCTTCTGCACAGGACAGCAGAAGGACACAGGAAGTGGCAAGAAAAATCTGTCTCTCTTGTCCTACAACAAAGAATAAGCCGTTTTGGCTTAGTGCCTCCTATCAACATCATAGTGAATCAGATCTCATTAGAGGAGAGCAGTGGGGTCAGCCCAGCAGCCTGGCACAAAACACTTGGCAGCTTCTCTGCACACCTGCCAGCAGATATGGGAGAATTGGCAGCATAAGTCTCACCTGCCTCCTCCAGTAGTGTAATACTGCCCTTTATCAGTTGATTTTACTTTCTCTAATTTAGCTGGATTTCTTAAGGCGGTTAGGAAACAGTCTAAGCAGTGCTGCTTCGTGTGACATTTAAACTGTATTTACAGTCTGGAGTTAAAAGTGAGAGACCATATGCTAGTTTTCTAGCGAGAAAAAAGTAGCCTGTTGTTGGTATGGTAGGTCTTAGTTTCATTGATCCATCATGAGTGGTTTTTTTCCTGAAGATTTTTAACTAAAAGACTTAAAATCCATTCAGTGACTCCTACTATAAGCAAGACAGATTAATCCTGGTTGCCAGACCTGTCAGCTGGGAATTTTGGGCAATATTAACAGTGTATGCTACATTAATTTAGTTTTCTTTCCCACACTCCATAGGTTTGCCCCACTTTCATAGAATCATAGAATGGACTAGTTTAGAAGGAACCTTAAGTATCATCCCCAACCCCCTGCCATGGGAAGGGGCACCTTAGTCTAGACCAGGCTGCTCCATGGCCTGTGCATCCTGGTCTGAAACACTTCAAGAGTTGGGGTGTCCACAGCTTACCAGGGCAACTTTTCTTCTTTGAAAGGTTATCATTGTGCTGTAGCAATAGTTCCTTGTTCTTCTTCCGTGCCTTCAGGACTATGTAGTATGCTTTATTTGGAAAGGGATTGCATGTGATTGCATTTTACACATGATTGGTTACTATATAAATAGTACACATTAAGATAAATCCACTGGGGTGTCGTATTTGCTCTGTGGGAGACCACTTTGGCTAGCTCAGGGTCCCTGGCAAATTGATAAGGACAAAAGTGCTCTTTCTTCTGTGGGACTATGTCCCACAGATTTAATGGTGGAACAACTCCTGGGGAGTAAGGGAGAGAGAAAAAGGGCAAGAAGGTGAAAAGAAAGAGATTGAACACCTTGGAGGAGGGAACTTTTAAACTCAGGGGGAAGCGGGTGGAGGAAAGGAACCAAAGCCAATGGGAAACAGTTGTTGGGAGGGGTAAAGGGAGGAACTAATCTGAGGGAGGGGGAGAAACTAGCTATGGGATCTGAGGGGATGCACAGAATGAAACATGATACATAATAAATTCCTCTGTGCAAAATAATAACTCTGTGATAGATCAGTGCAATACAACACTGGAATTTTTTGCTATGAAGTCTTCATAAAGAATGATCATCTACTCTAATTTATGAGAGAGCTGATAAAATTAACCTAATGGATTATCTGTTATAGCATTTAATTAGACATTTTAATTGGAAGTATAGCTATTCCATCATAATATAATACTTCCTTATATGTTGCAATTGGAGGAAATCTTTTTTATAATCTGGTGATCTTGTTGATGGAGACACAATATAGTATTACCTTTTTGGGTTGCGGGCAAAAGTACTGAAATACTAAACACAGTAATAGTGTTATTTTATGTAAAGTTGGAAGGTGGAGAGTAGTTTCATTTGAAATATATCCTGCCAGAAAAAGTACAAAGAATCTGTTTCCCTAGAGAAAATGTCATTTTATTATATTGAAGCAGTAATTAATTGCATTTTTTTTTCCTGAAGATTTTGCTATATAAAAAGACTGGAATGCACTTCTGGGCTAATCGTCATACTCACTGTCATGCCATGTTAGCAGAATTGTGATGTTTTTTGGAAATACTAAAATACCCAAATTCATGAAACTATATTAACCTACATTTAAAATCAAGCTGGGTTTTTTGTTTGCATTCTGGCCATCAGTGGTAACTTTATGGCACCTTTAGTGTTCCCAATGTAGTTTTTTTGTGCACAATAAATAAAAAATATATTTTCACGTATTTGTTCCACTTCAGAACTGTAAGGCTTTGTGTTCTAGTCAAGTATACCATTATTTTTTTTAATATTCTAAATATGCCCTTGCAGTAGCTTAAGAACAAACATTATAGAGAGAATTTAATTTTCATTACATAGAATGAAAATTACAATTGAAGGGTATTTAACAGCTTGAGAGGAGCTGTCCTCAGTATTGCATTGAGAAGTCATAATTTTGCTTTTTGAACTTTTCTCTGTAAAAAAGCATTTTAGCAATTGTGTAGCTTGTGCACCAGCTATAGTCCCAGAGCACGTGCCAGCTTCACAGCTGTCTTCTCCCAATTCCAAAAACCTCTTCTGAAATTATCTCATCTTTGAATACTCAAACTAAAATTTGGTTGCCTCTTCTAACCATATATTCAGAATGACAAAGTTTTGTTTCAGTGAAATTATCTTCAAATGTTCTCTTTTGATTGATTCATTGAGTAAAAACAGTTGTGCCTTTTTAGAATACAAAGAGAAAAACTGAAAGAAAAACAGTGCATTTGCTCTTGCCTGATTTTTCTCAGCTAGTTTAAAAAATGAAGACCAATATAGAGGCATATATATTAATATACTTAAACTGTAGCTCAATTCCTGAAGATATGGAAGTCAAAATTACTCTCCTAAAACTGTAGCACAATTCCTGGAGGTATGGATGCCAAAATTACTCTAGTTGTGATATTTTATATGCTAGTGCCTGAAGAGGGGAGCATATACTTCCTGATACACATTTGAGAGGTTTATTCCTTTGTCCTCTCTTGCATTTATCAGTTATTTACTCCATTCTTTAGTGAGATATAAATGGTAAAATAAAAGATCTGATCCCATATATTTAAGCAACTGCGTGTTTGAGGTCCTCATTTAAGAGGTCTTCAGGTCCTGTGTGATTGTGACACAGTTTGAACGGACTGCAAACGCACACCAATGCTAATGGACACGTTCAGACCCTCAGTATTATTTAGTTGTGTGTACTTGATTGTATCAACTTCAAACTTGCAGGGCTGGCAGTACAGAAAGTCTCATCACTACAATATATTTTCCATTACCATGGCTATATTTATCAAGACCTTGCAGTATTTATAAGTTGGCATGATGGTACCTTTCTTCTGTGGCATTAAGGTTTCTCAGAGGTGTAAACTAGACATGGGAAACCAACTTTCAAGACAAGTCAAGAGTTAGTAACCTAGCTCCTCCTGTTGGTCCCTTTTTTCTTAGATTTCTTCAAATTTAATTTCTGATTTAGGGTTTGGGACTGACTGCAAGCATTAAATGAGCTTATTTCTCATGATCCTGTAAATAAATTCAAATTAAAAAAAAATATTGAATAAACGTGTTATTTACAGTGATAGAAATATGTAAATGTAGCTTTAATTCTTCTCCCTGTTGGAAGTTTACAATTTCCAATTTCTCAATTGAAAATGTTGTTAAGAATTTAAGTCCCATAAGGAGAAAAAAGCATGGAGTTGAGATTTTTGAAATAAAACAATCATAATTTTACTTTGATTTGAAATTGGCTTTCTTCAAGTGGCAGGAAAAAAACCCTGTAGTTAAAAATTTAAACTGACATTCAGAACCATATTTTATATTTCCCTCTGTAAAAAGTGAGCATCAAAAATACCAAAAATGTTTGCACATAAATGCTAGTGTGTTCTACTTACGGCATTTTGGTAAATGAGTGTTTATGGAAGTACTTTGTATAAAGTTAGTATAAATCAATGTCCACATACTTAAAGACTGTATTTCCTAGGGTGCTGAAGTCTGTGCTTTTCAAAGAAAAAATAACACAGTCCATGCTAATGTTTAGTGTAACTGGTTAGTTTTCAGTATGCACCTACTTAATTTAAAAGGAAATCAACAAGCTTTGCTGTAGCACTGTCCTTCAGGGAGTGGTGCTTGCTTGGTTAGAAGCAACTGGGTTTGCCCCAACATGCTGGAACATAAGTACAAGAAGCTTGCAGTGGGGTAAGTTGATTTACACTTTCCTGATTATCTCAAAAGTAATTTGTCATGTCTGAGGTTTTGGGGAACATAGATATTGGCACCTGTGGTTTAGGACACAGGAAGAGAGGAAGTTGTCTATTGGAGTAGGATGGTTTGAAAACTGAAGTTTTCAAACAGTCTGAAGTTTTTAAACAGTCTGAAGTTTTTTAACAGTCTAAAAGCAGCTGTTAATGAACCTGGGTTGTCACAAAAGCTTGTCCTCTTTAATTGTATCCTGTTTCTTGAAGCTAAAGGCAAAAGTTTGTCTTTGGAGGGGAAAGAGTGAGCAAGTTCCTTAAACGAAGCAAAGCTCACTGTTGATGCTGTACTGCATACAAATTATTTGTGATATCAAGTAAAACTGAATTGCACATTTGCCAAAAATAACTGATCTTTGCCTCAGTTTTCAGCAACAGAATCAAAATATGAAGCAAAGACAACTTTTAATTTTTTTGATGAATCATTTAGCTCAACCCACTACATTGATTAGCGCTGTATCTTGAATAATTAAATCCAACCTGCTTACAGCAGTGTATGCTGTCTGCTTGCTCCTAATATCTGCCAAAATACCATAATTCACCCCTTGTAGACATTAATTGCTACTCTTGGCAGCAGCAGAAGGAAGGGGACGTAGTGTTTGGATTAATAGCCCGAGAAAACCTGTTGAATTTCACATCTCAGCACTTATTTCCCTATCTTCTCAACTGAGGTGTTTCAACTGAGAACCAAATGCAATAGCTTTTTCTTGTAAGGACAAGTGATGGTTGGGGATGTATATATAGAGAGACACAGGAGGAGTATCTGGCCCACAAACAGGAGTGATGGGACCATTGCCCAAGAACAGAAGCTGGTTTAAAAATCTACCTTTGCCCCAAGGCAGGGGTGAAGAAATGCTACTCTGAGCCCTCCACAGAGAATGGCTGACAGGCAAGGTGACATTGGGAAAGGGATGAATGACAGCAGTGACATATTTCCTAGACTGGACTGGCTACACACTCCTCTTGAAAAAAGCACTCATGAAACAGGAAACCAGAGGACTTCCCCCTCTCTTGTTTATTCTCCATTTAGGTCATAAACATTAGAAGACAGCTGTGCATTTCTCTCTGTGGTGAACCTAAGTGCCATGTAGATCACACCAAGGGCAGTAGGGTTGGCAGTGCAGGCTGGAGGGAAGGATGTCCCTCCCCTGATGGGAGGTGACAGATCTGTCAGAGGACCTGTCAACTGCCACAACAGTGGACTGCAAAGCTTCAGGCTTGCTGGTTTACTGAACACTTGTTCAAGTGCATCTTCATGTGTATAAATGACTTAGTTCACCAAGGAGACTATTCCAGTGTTCTATCTGATAGACAATTACCTTTGCTTTTGCACATTCAAGTATCTGTTGCTATTTCTGTGAGAGAGGTAGCAGCAGGATTAAAATTTCAGATTAAATCTGTAAACAGTTTCCCAACCTGATTACAGTGCAAAATAAATCATTCTCTATTGCAAAACAAATATTTTGAGGGAAACCTAGAAGATGCTTACTGTCCTGGGTTGATGCTAAATTGTATCCCCATTCATCTGTTTAGTTCAGAAATAAGTGTTGTACCTTTAAAAATTGGATCTGAGAGTGAAGAAGACACACTGGAATTCCTGAGGCAGTTGTTTTCAAAACATAATGATAAGAGTCTGCAGCCTGTGTGTTGTGGGCAGCAGAAGAGAGCTCTCCTTTGCTTTTTGTTAGTTTTTTTGCTAGCCGAGGCAGAGAAGTTCTCCGAACTGCGTTTTTTTTCCCTTTTCTTGAAACTATTTGAACCTGCTCTGGACTAAACACCCAAAAGGGCACCAGGAGCTCAGCCCTTGGCCACCAGGCCTGGCCTGGGCCCGGCCTTTCCATCAGAGGAACCGACAGCAACTAAACTGAGCTACAGCCCAAGAGAGACTTTCTGGCATCTCTGTGGAGCGGCGAGAGGTTTTTTTGTTGTTCAGGGTTGTTCATTCATTTGTTGGGCTGGGGAGTGTTTTATCTGTTAAATAAACAACTTTTTCCACTTTCTACCAAGGAAATTTTTTTTTCCTATCCCGATTCAGCTAAGGGGAGGGGTGGTTCATCTAGAGGTTTGTTTGTTTTCCTTTCTTTCCCTCTCCCAAATTTGCCCTAAACCAGGACACTTACTGTGTGGCTAGTCAGCATTAAATAAGAAAGACTGAATTGTTGATATCTTTGTATATACTGTCAGTAAAAATTCTTTTGATTGTATCTGTTTTATATCAGAAGTCGCTATTACTTTTAAATTTGCATGCAATAACTTTTCCAAGACTGTGGAAAGTTAACTTTTTGTCAAGATTTGACGGTGTAATTGGGTGGTATGGCTGGATTTGGTTTTAAAATAAATCAGGGGAACTACTTGCATACTAAAAATGGTCTATAACTAATCATATGGTAATATACAATTACTTGTAATTAATGTACTGTGCAATTAATGACAGTTATTTTGTTTTTTCTTCAGATGAAAAACTCAGTATTCTTTTCCCCCTAATTTATTCATGCGGATGTGCAGCATTTTTAGCAAATCCTTGATGATTGCATACTCTGGGATCTGTTTCTCTCAGACTAAATCTATGCTTCCTGAAATTGATTCTTGACATTATTTACAGTTAGAATACATGAATAATTTAAATGCATGTAAAATTGTACCTTAAATATTGTATATTTAAGGAAATGTAGATTATGTTGCTTGTGACAATTGGACATAAAAACCTATTTAAAAGTAGTGGTGCTTCTCACAATAGTGAATTGATGGATCAGGACAGATAATGAAAAGCAGGATTCTTTGTAGCCAACATTTGTGAGGTGATGAGCATGCAGGGGATTTCCCGTGCTAGTGCAGTGATATTTCTTCATACCTTTCAGCCTTTAGGAATGTGTTTTTCACAAAATTCAAATTTATGCAGAGCATTTAAAAGCCTCTAGTTAAATGTGGCGGTTTGTTTGACAGGTAGTGTGTGGGATGAAAGTAAATGAGGAGTTTATTGGTGTTTAATATTATATATATTTGAAATTACTTGTGTAGCACATTGAAAGATAAATCTGTTTTTGTCTGTTTGGAACATTATTGGTAATGGGCTACATGTTTACTTGTGTAATTGGCTGAACTCCAAATTGCAGGCAGAATTTGCTTTGTCATCCTTTAATTTGTGTGGTTTGGTTCTTCCCTCAGATTTCCCTGTGTTGCAGGATATAGGCAGAGCCTGTAGCAACTCACACTGAACACAATTACAATTAATTTTAATTTTTTTCCTGTAGGCCTATTCACTGAGAGTGAGATTTCCTCCCACGGATGGTTCAAGCTACAGCAGTAATTTTATATATGTGAGCCCTCAAACGGTGAATTAAAAACCCTGTGCTGGGTGGCTTGCAAAACTAAATTTCTTCATCACTGTCTGTATTTAAATAGGTGTCTGAAGTGGTTTTCCACTATAATGTATAAATAATTGGTTTTTTGTTTTCTTTTGTATAATTATATAATGGTCAGGAAGGGTATATAGAGCTAAAAAAGAACAAGAGAAAAAGTGTCTCCTACTTTCAGATGCTTCCTTTCAGGTACCAAAGTAAGCTGCTTGGGCAGGAATCCACCCAGGGCTATTGGCAAAACCCCCAGTCAGTTGGTGGTTGTACTCCTCTGGCCTGGAAACAGATAAAATTCCACATTTGTTTCAGGGCAACACCTCTTAATGTGCACAGATAAAGTTGCTAAAAACATAAGATGTAGGTAGGCTAAGAAGACTTTTTGGTGGGAATCTGTGTCAAAATTTACCTTCATTATCTCTGGGGAAGGGTTTCCTACTCCTCAAAACACCTCCTTGATGCATCTCCTTCCAAAGCACCATCTTGGTGCATCTCCTTCCCCACTTGAGTGTATGGGCACAGAGAGACACCTAATTAAGACGCCAAGAGAGACAATACCATTTCCATGCTAAATGTGATTCCTCTGGGTCTTCTGTGACTAGAGGTGTGCTCTGAGCAAGCTGAGACTGGGCCGTGCCGCGCGATGATCTCCCGCTGGTACTTTGATGTGGCTGAAGGAAAATGTGCGCCCTTCTTTTACGGCGGCTGTGGCGGGAACCGGAACAACTTTGACTCAGAGGAATACTGCATGGCGGTCTGTGGCAGCATCAGTAAGTGCCCTCCATGGCACCCGCCATGAGGGAGCGGGCCTGGGCTCACACTAACCCCAGCTGCGGTCTGTCCACACCTCTGCTCAGCACTTGGGTCTCCTTGACTTCTTGCTAACCTGGCATGGTAGTGGGTGACTTCTTGGCACTGTAGGTGGGCTCTGAGTTGGGGGCTGAGAGCTTAACACCTCATGTGAGGCCTTTGCACCCATCTTCTCTTTATTCTCTATCAAAGTGTCCTGATGTTTTATGTGTCTGTGTGCACGTACAATGCATGTACAGGAAAGAACACTAACTCTAGGGATGTATGAGGTAAGTTTAAAAATAGCTCATATTTTTTACAGTGTATTGTCATGTGTTTCTGACCTTTTATTTTCAAAGCTAAAAAATATTAGAATGAGTATTTCCAGATGTTTTTTGCTTTATTTGGTTTTAGTTTGGTTGAATTCTTTGTGTGTGCAATGAAAAGGGGAGAATTTTATTTGGTTTTTTGTTTCCCTAAAGGCTGTGGTGCACACAGTTGTGAATTGCCTCCCACTTACTTTAACTCAACCATATGTTGTAATGACTGTTTATGCTGAAAAAACAGTGTTTGCACTGTTTGAGAGTGGTGGCTTTCTCCACCATACACCATTGAATCTGATAAATTAGATGCTAGATTTGTTGGATGGGTTCTGTTTTGAGAGCATTTTATACACTCTCCTCCCAATCTGCTTTGCAAGCAGGTATTCCTGGGAGAGCATCAGTTGACATTTACGTCTGAGACATTAAATGTCTCATTGCCCTATCTGCTCACAGGGCATGGAGGAGCAGAACACAAGCAGTGTCTCAGGGCTCCTTTTAGTAAAATGTTTTCTGAACTTGGCCTTTTCAGGAGCATTTTCAGTAGGTAGAAGGGTTAAAAATGCACACAAACAAATGAAGAGACCTAGCAAGGAGTACTATGTGTGTCACGGAGTAGAGGAGCTGACCTGTATTTTATAGGAGCAGAAGCAAGAGCGGTCCTGGAGGCAGGATTGCTGCTCTGGTGCTCCAGCGGCATTTTATCTCAGCGTTTTCTAGAGCTGTTTATGGCAAAGCTCCAGGGAAGAAATATGGAGAAATCTGCCATGATGGGAATGAGAACGATACTTCATGAACCATTATCAGCTTCTGCAACAAGACAGAAGATGTAGTGAAAGGAGAGATCTGTGCAGGAGGTTGAAGTGAGGTCTAATGTATTTACAGACAGAAGAACATTTTGAACTATTAAATTTCCATGTTAGGTAAGGTGTTTCCAGAGATGCAAAACACAGTTTGTCTCTGATTGCATCCTCTCTTTCGGAAGTTAAACAATCTTCTCTTCTTCGCAG
The DNA here is from genome assembly GCA_013397245.1 of Thryothorus ludovicianus. Taxonomy (NCBI): domain Eukaryota; kingdom Metazoa; phylum Chordata; class Aves; order Passeriformes; family Certhiidae; genus Thryothorus; species Thryothorus ludovicianus. The sequence goes on from VZTB01003743.1 coordinate 56,647, forward strand.
GAGATTCTGCTTTGTCTCATGGAAGTTGTCTGGCTTGGGTGTTTTTTTCCTCAGATTCATTTCAGTAAAACAATGACAAGACTATTACCATTTCCATGATTCTCTTGATTTAATTTGGAAGTCCAAATTTTTGGTCTAAGTAATTTTCTCTTTAAGGACAATGGAGTTAGGTTGAGTATTTGAGCTTGTTTGACTTTATTTGCATAACTCAAACTGATTTTTTATCTCCCATAGAATTTTTTTTCTGACTTTTTTTTTTTCTTCAGTAGTTTCTCAAACAACAGTTGAGTCTATGAGGATATACTTTCTAGGCTATTTCAGTTATATTTTTATTCCTGGTTTTTAAAGTTATGTCAGTATGTTCTGTACCCTTGTTTGTCTATACACCTGGTTTTTTTTGTTCCTGAAATAACTTCGTTTTCTTTTAGTTTCATGTGCTGTTCTAGTCTCACCATGCTGTTTCTCCTTATTCTTCATATTTTTACTGAATAGAAATTGTAATGAAAATAATTGGAAATGCCACATATAAGTTTCACCGCTGAAATTATGTCTTGTGTTTAGTTCTAATCTAATGTTGCTGAAAGAGGTAGCACAGACACCATTTTTCACCCCAATCTCACAGGAGAAAAAACAGTGGAGAACAGTTTCCATCAAGGCCACTCCTATTCTCTCCTGTTGTTCCCCCCCCCCACCATCACCCTTAATTTAGTCTTTGTATTTGATTTTTGTGCCTCCTCCTCCTCACTTCATTATTACTAAAGTATTTATTCTATATTTCTTTTCTCTCCAAAGTTCAGATTGTTCTTTTTTCCTTGTGTCCTATTAAAACTAAAACAAAAACAAAAAAAAATCAAGCCTCTATTAGGCAGGAGGCAAGATGGATGCTAAAGCATATCTTTCCTTTGTCTAGCTATAGTTTGCTTTTCAGAATAAACTAGTTAGATTTTACAGAGTAATATGAAATAGTGGATAGCTTTGGGTTTCTCTTGTATAGTAGACAAAGTGTGGAAGTGTAGGATTTTCTGGTAGTGAATTTTAATTGGACTGAACCAAAATGTGAGGATATTCTGTTGTCACAAATACGCATACACTGTGAAATCTGAATACTGATATCTGAACACTTTCTCTTAAAAACAAAAGTTTAAAAAATGCATGTTTTATTCTGCTTTCTTGCTAAGCGTCTTTGCCTTGATCTGGAAAGGTGGGTCTGTGCTATCGTGCAAAGCCTTAAACTCCTTCAGTGTTCAGTGGTTTTGACTGATGCTCTGAAATCTAACGGAAATGATTTATCTGTTGGGTAGGAGCTAAAGTGCTCCATGGAAATTGATACTTAGTTGCCTTAGAAGTAGAAGACTTTGAGGCTGATGTTACCAGTTCCTTCAGACCACCTGCTGAGTCTTTATTGATTTTTAGTGAGGGTGTTCAGTACTTTCTGGGGTTTCCGTGGAATGTAGTGATTCATTCTTCTACTATATGACTGTCCAGAATGGCTTCTTTGAAGTCACAGAATCTGTCAGGTGGTTAATTTGGATTTAATGGCCTCAGAATGAGTATATATTGAAAGGAATAAGCAAACATATTGCTGTTACCAAAGGAAAGATTTCTGTCTTATACTAAAAAGTAATCTATTGTACTAAGTTTTTTTACTTGTCTATTAATTGTTGCATTTTAAACATCCTTAAAGTTATAGGAAGTTTTTTTTTTTAAATGAATGCTATTTTGAAATTACATTTATATTTAATTCTTAACTTGAGGACTTAAAAGCAGGGACAATACATTCTTTTAAATGTACTTCATTTCTCACATAGCTCTTTCAGCAGCTCCAGCAGCTCTAGCAGCTATCAGAGCTGAGTGGAATTCACTGTTTTCATTTGTTCCTCATTCAAAGTGGGAATGAGTTGTATTCTGGTGGCACAGTCAGTTTTTGGAAATTTTGACATATCATTAAAATGACCTTTTATAAATAGGAGTTTTTATTTTATGATATTACTGAATTTCTGTGGCTCACAACAGAGGGAACCAACAGGGTTCAGTGTTGTCAGTTCCCTCTTTCCTTGAAAAAACCCTGAAACCTAGTAGGAGGTTTAAATGTTGACACACATGGTTTCATTTTTGATCACTTTCGAGCACTATCACAGGGGTTTAGGTGAGTTTAGGTACAGTAGTATTTATTCTCTGGACTAAATACTGTGAACTCCAAACTTGTTAAATCTTTTGGTGATTTTTTAAGTGGCAGATACTGTCCACTTTAATTTTTCTTCAGTACTGCAACTTTTATAGCAGCTGCTTACAAGATGATACTCCTGTTGTCAGTCATTTCCTTTATCCATTGTTTGTTTGTTTGGGATGTTGACATTTCCCTAGTTAGCAGGAACTAAATGTTTTGGCAGTTAAAATTGCATTCCAGCTTCCAGTGTCTAAGGCATTAAAGAACTGTGACTTCTAATATAATGTATTTAAATTGTTAATTTTGGCTATGATCTTTAGTGGATGCAAATGACTAATTTCTGTTTCCATAGTTTCTTCATCTGTATAAATTTGCACTTTTATTTCACCTTTGAACCACATATGTTGTACTAGACCATTTAATAAGTAAGAGGGTGAAGTTCGGGATTCAAAAAGAAAATAATGCAAATGTTTTCATGTCCAAAAGTTAGACTACTACTAATTTCAAATATGAAGAATTTAATTAATATAAGGTATTGCTGTGGGTAATGTTTATTGTAACTTGTTTTGCTGGGTCTAACCTCAGCAGTTTTTGTTTTGATTATTTTTTACTCTGTGGAACTTGTTGACTCTTGTTTTCAACTTTGGCGGAAGTCATGTTCAGGAAAATACTTCTGTTTTGTATTTGTTGTCATTTGAACCAACACTTGAAGAATTTAACTTTTTTTCCTCTCATAAATATTTAAATTTATGATAAGTTGAAAGAGAATGACCTTGCATCAAGAGTAACACAAAGATGCTTGAGGAAGTTTTGCTTTGGGGACCACCTCCCAGTCATGAAGTGCATCAAAGGACTTAGAGAGGCATGATCTGAGCCATTAGTGAATGAATGTTGAGTGGATATCAGAAAAATTGTATTTGTTAGGGTTGGTGAAAAACAAGGCATTCATGGAAGGCCTGATTGCCAAGTTCTAGCTGTGGATGGTTAGAAAATATATCTTGAAGTTCTTACTCAGGAGGCTTTTTATATGAGAAAATTAAACCTAGTTTAGATGGCAAGTAGCACCTTTAATTAAGATAACGAATAGAGAATAACAAGAGTATGGTATGTTTTGTTGGGTGGATTTTTTTCCTCTCCAAGGAGTCTCTGAAGGATTTCACCAAACTCTTGCAAGCTGCATGTTGCTGATGCCATATCAAAAGGGGTTGGATATTACTGCATAGTGAAGAGACTTGCTCGCTTTGCTTGAATTACCCTAAATGCAGATCTTTCCACTACCAGTGTCACAGCTACCTCCTAGTTATCCAGCCAGAATGGCTGTCAATTAGTGCAAGCTCGCTGATTATTTCCAGCTTTTGTGAGGTTTTTTTTTTATCTGAGTTGTTAAAAATAAAGTAATTATCCTTGAAGCCAAACTGTTGCTAAGGGAAGGATTTGAGGTATTTCATTGGGCGCTGTGGGGTCCATAAGTGCTTTAAAAGAGATTTGCATTCACACTTATATGTTACAGTTTACCTTTTAAAAATAACTTATGTAGAAAGCACATAACTTTGCAAAGGACATTTTCCTAGCTTGTGGACTTTATTGATTGCCAGGCTTTTTTTGGTACTTGGAATTTTTCTTTTGGCAGCAGTTTCTAACCTGTTTCAAGAACACTGTTTTGTTCAATCTACAGAGCTTCTCCTGGTTTATAAAATGGGATGAGGGAGGGGGAAAAAATCCTGATGTATTTATATGTATTTATTGTGTGTAACATGCTCCTCTAAACCCTGTTTCTATGTCTTCTTCTGAAGCTAATTAGATGGCTGTATTCCAATGGAAATTAGAAGAGATGCTTCTTTATTAATTGGTCTCAACTTCTCCCATACTAACGTAGAAATTCTTATTTCTCCCTCCCCTCCCTCTCTCCACCTCCAAATTTGACGTCAGTCCCTACCACAGCTGCTAGCACTCCTGACGCTGTTGACAAATATTTGGAGACACCTGGAGATGAGAATGAACATTCCCATTTCCAGAAAGCCAAGGAGAGGCTTGAAGCTAAGCATCGTGAAAGAATGTCTCAGGTAAGCGGAGATTTCTTTATTCCTAAGTGTGTAAGTTTGTCTGTCAAGTGATAAATGATCCTTCATCTTGTTCTTTCCCAAGGCTTCATCCAGGTGCCCCGCCAATTTGCAATGCTGTAAACACACTATTTACTGCCTTTCTGACTCTTACCTAAGAATTCAGCTGACTGACACATATTTGTGGTTGTGTTACCAGTGGGATCATAAGTTGCTACAGTTACTAGAAGGGTTAAAAGGAAAAAAAACCTGTAAAAATATCTCTCATCTTTGTGGCAGAATGTTTGTTTCGTGAGATTATTCATGTTTCAAAGTAAAAAATTTGGCTACTGTATTAGTTGTCCTTCCCTTGGAGCAGCTGAGGGAAATGGTTTGTGTTGAGCTTTGTTTTCTATATGTGCCCTGCGGATAGTGTAAGATCACGGATGTTCATCTAATTGTTTTGAGCCTCGAGGTAACATGATATGCATCTAAAGTCAAAGAAAAGAGGGAAAACTGGTGCTTTTGAACTAAAAATCTGAACTGAATCAACCCTTTTCTTTCCTTTCAACCAAAGACATTTGTGTAGCCTGAAACTGTACCCGGGTTTTAATCTAGTGAGAGATGAGTTACTCATTCTCTCAGAAACAGGGTTTATAATAGCAATGCCAATAAGAAATGGTCACAGTTTTGCTTTAGTAACAACAAAGAAAAAATATAAGAGGTTTAAAGGCAAGCGCATATGCATATTTTTTGAGAATGAAACAACCACAAAAACTGAATGTAGTATATTACAGATGCACTTTATATTTACTGTGTTTTTTCGTTATAACTTTGTTCCTCTGATGGGATTTCAGTGTGTCTGTCTGTTAGTGATACATTACTAGCCTTTAGCTCTGTGCTAAACTGTTAATCCATAAATTAATATAAAATGTTATGAATGAAAATGAAATTGAACTCTTAGTGTATGTCCCTGTCTATTGACATCATAGCTGTGCCTGGCACTTCTCTAATAAATTGGGCAGGGCATCTTACCTGAAGCCCTCATCCAACTGGTGCAAGTCACATACTGAGAATATGACATCATACATAGGAAGATAGGTACTCCTTATCTGCCTGCGAAGTTTTGAACCACAAATAACCTGTCTCCTCTTTAAACAGAGAAAATAAAAACAATTTAATGGACAGGGAATCTGGAGAATAAAAAAGGCACATAGCCTGCCTAGCAGAGGAGAAACTCTGCCTTGGCTAGGCATGCAGAGGGTTGTTGGCTAATATAGTCACCACCCCATCATTCCTTCCCCTTGAAATAACCTTTTTGTAAAAAATGCTGTTGGGATCGGTTTCCTGAAAGCAAGGGACAGTCAGTGCAGATTTCCTTGGCATAGTCTTCAGATTCTCTGGTTCTGAACTGTGGTTCCACGTTTGTTTACAAAATTCCAGTAAACAAAGGTTAAACTGAGTAATTAGGGGCAGTGTTTGGGTGAAAACTGTGTATTTTCTGTTTTATTTAACATGAGCACCTGGAGGACCCTCTTAACTGAAGGGTGTGATTCAGGGGTTTGACTGTAACTGGAACTGGTGCCCTCATTAGCACACTCCTAGCCATCCTTCCTGTTGGCACTGAGCACACAGCAGGTGAGGTGGGTCATCTGCCCTCCTCCTCCTGCAATGTCAGTCCTCCAAAAACAAGTCAAATAACCAGCTCTGGCCAGTTCAGCAACCTAAGTCAGGCCTGGTAAAAAGCAGCATGATCAGTACATAAAAAAATTAATCATTAAGTTGCCTAAGCTGCTTATGAAATCACATCTTAAAGGACATATGTCTTGAAGACACAAATCTCCTGCAGAGCTTTGAAGATCAGAGTTTATTCATTAAAGGGAAAGCTAATTTTTAGAAACTTAAGTTAGATTTGTTCAGTATTGAGCTAGCCTCTTCATGCTAACTTGTCAAATTATAGTAGATGCTATGGGAAAGTAGAAAAGCCAGCTAGTTCACCGTCTGTGTTTCCTCGCATGAACATCTATGTCCAATACCACTGGTTTCCTTTTCTGGCAATTTATTTTAAAATGGCTTTTTACATTTTCTTTAAAATTAGGTATATTCTTATATAAAATTAAAATATATATGTAGCTGAAAATTAATATGGAACTCTTACTTGTTATGTTAAAAATAATGCTCAATTAGTTAACTCTACTCCTTTGCTGTCAATGCTTTTCTTGGTAAAAAGAAAAGGTAACAAATGAGAGTCATTAGCCAAGTCTTCTAGCTGCATTAAACTTTTTTTTTAATTCAAAGTCCTGTTCTTTCAAAGCTGAAAAGTAGCTTCTAATAAAAAGAGAAAAAATGATCAAGTAATTCTTTAATCTTGGTAAATGTCATAATCTGAAATATAGGTTTGTTCACAAAACATAGAAAATTTATTTCATTTAATAAAAAGGCTAGTTTTAAAATAGTATTGGGTTTGATGCACACCTTACATTGCAACAGCCAATTAACTAATAAACCAGATATATTCTTGTTGACATGCAAAATGTAATCATCTAAGGAGTGGGGAAGTTTATCAGTAAACTAGAAGTGAATTATTTTAAAACATGTCATCAGGGAAAATGTAAATATTCTGCATGTCCTCTTTCTGAGATTTCCTTTAATTTACCATGAAATTCTGACAACTCATGTTTCTTTTTCTCTTGTATAAAGACGTTCACATGAGCAGAGACTAAGTCAGTGGTTATGTCACGTCATAGTTCACAGCTCATAAAAGACTTTTCAGTAGGGAAATCTGTCTCTCTGATGACCTGATGCACCTCTGGTTCAGACTTTTAATGCCTTGTGCTATAAGGTATCCATCCCTTTAGACTACAGATCATGAAAGTTTTTCTGCACTACACCTGAAGCAACAAGGCTTATAGACTTTCCTAAGTTACAGGAAGTACTGTAAGGAGAATTACGTTAACACAAAACTTTAAGTTTTTCTCAAGAATTAATAATACAGCCTCAAAGGCAGGAAAACTGCATTCCCATGCAAACAGGGGTAGCCATTCAGTGATGCTTGCATAACCTTTAAATGTTTGCTGTTCTCCTAAAGATAACAGGGAGAGGTTTTGCTAATTGATCGCAGAGCAGAGGGACAGAATCCCTTCCTCAACCTGCTGTCCATGGAGCTTTGGATACAGGATACACTGGGCTTCCTGGGCTCTGAGCACACATGGCTAGCTCATATTTGGTTTTTCATCCACCAGGAAACTCAAGTCCTTTTTCCCAGGGCTTCTCTCAGTCCACTCATTGCCCAGCCTATATTAATGCTGGGATTGCCCCAACCCAGGTGCAGGAGCCCACACATGGCCCTATTGAATGTGAACCTGAGGTTTTCCCAGGCCTACCTCTCAAGCTTGTCCAGGTCTCTCTGAATGACATCCCTTCCCTCTAGAGTATCAATTACATCACTGACCTTAGTGTCACCTAGCTGAGATTGCTCTCAGTCCTACTGTCCATATCCTCAACAAAAATGTTAAATAATACCGGTTCATGTATTCCCTAGATTTCATCATCTCTACTACTGTCTGTGGGAAGCCGGTTTTGCTTCCTAAAAACTGTCCCCCTCAGCTGTTGTCAGGACTCTTTAGAGAAGTTTAATGGTGTTATTACCAGATAAAAGGTCAAGACTTAAATGTGGAACAAAAGCCCTTGACAAAGATAGACACTCTTTTGACATAACTGTGACCTTCTCACTGAGCCAGCCTTCTGGCAAGTACTTCTGCTGGCCTGGTTGCGCTAACCCAAATGTCTGCAAAAAATTCTTCTCTTGCAGATATGCTTTTGTGCCCTACTGTAAAAAATGGGAGTGAATTCTGCTATTTCAATACATAGTGAAATTTTTGTACTTAGCATCTCATAATAATAAATTGCATTTTCCATACTGCCTCTCCCTCTTGTTGTCCCTTACAGCCCAATTTCAAAAAGCATCTGCCAGGCTCTAAGGCCTGAATTTTGAAGAAGTTTGACTTTGAAATGGCTTGCTGCTTATATCTCAATCAGAAGCTGTTATTTTCCCTCTACACAGCCTCCAACCCTTGTAGAGCCCTAAATCTGAATGTTTTTCATAGGTCTGTGCTGTTAGCAGAAGAGAATAGGTTTGTAAATGCAGAGGCCAAGTTCAGCCTTTTTCTGCGCATGTGTAACTGGGGAATTTTTTCTCCTCCTTCCTCTCTGGGGTCCTCTGTAGCGCTATGGCATATTTCTTGCCCACAGTTCCCTGAAGTGTTGACCTTTGGTGGGAGCTGGAGTTCCCTGTGGGTGGTAGCATAGCCCATGGATAGCTGTATCTTCAGTTGGTTAGTGCACACAGATTATCTCAAGCACTGAAGTCTTCTCAGTTATAAAAATTGTCACTCAGGGCACAGCAGTCTTTACAATATTGTTTCTGCAAACAGCTGTGTAATTCTGTTTTTTTTCCAAATCTTTTCGGTTTTGTGGCACCAGAGCTGAACTCTGAGGCTACTAATTTACATCCCTCCCAACTAGTTGTATAGGCTGTTGGTTTATCATCCTGCCTTCCATGCCTTAAAAGGTTTAAAGAAATAAAATGGACAGAGACAGATCTGGTGTAGCCAAAGGTCCCCTTAATCATATTACCCATAGTGCTTGCTTTTGTCGTGCAAATTAGCAGAAGGGTTAATTTGGGGGATAAAGATGGCAAGGGAACTCTTGTTCTCAAAATCCATAGCTGCTCTTTCAGAGTAAAAAAATTAGGCAGGTGTCAGAGATATGATTTTAAGACGGAAAAGGAGAAGAGGGAGAAGAAAACCATAAAGTTGCTAACCTAGGCCAGTGTTCAAGCTTGAGCACATAATTGTAGTTTATGACTTGGCATAATGCCATAATTTCTGGGCCTTCTATAAATTCACATCCTATTGCAATCTTCTCTAGTCACAGAGGAGCAAAGAGAACTAACTGAAAGCTGAAAGAACCCCGAGAATTTGGTTAAATACTGATTCAAATATTCCCCAGAACGGGATAAACTCCAAAAGTGGTTAGATGTTGATACCAAAAAACTGATATATTTTATTTAAAAGAGGCAAAGAGAAGGAGAAAGAAAGGAAGAAAAAGAAAGAAAGAAAGAAAGAAAGAAAGAAAGAAAGAAAGAAAGAAAGAAAGAAAGAAAGAAAGAGAAAGAAGTGACAGAGATGGAGAAGCATATCAGTCCTCCATGGGTCCCAACAACGTCTCGTTGTTCCCCTCCATCTGATCTTCTTAGTGGTGAGGGTCCCCTGCCGAAAAGCATAGAATCCCATGGATTAATATACATTTGGACAGGTTGGAACACTCAGGTACCTCCCTGAGGAGGGTTAATTAGACTCTGTCCCTTTCAAGACTGTGGATCTGTTGCATCATGTAGTATCATGTGCAGTGCTCTGGTGCAGGGTCTGGGGACTCCTTTGGGGGGGGGGGGGGTTGGAACCAGCTTATCACAGAACATCAAAGAAAACTAAGCCTCTGTGAATAAAATGGATCGGACCCAGGAAGGTTTGAAATATACACAAAAAACATGATTAAAACCAAATGCTGTTCCCACTAAAATTTTAATATATTTTATTTAATTGTAAAAGAGGCAACGAGAAAGAAAGACAAAAGAAAGAAATAGAAAAAGAGTTGTGCATGGGGGGTGGGGGGACTGGGAGAGAGTGACAGGGGTTAGGTAGAAACATATCACCCTTCCGGGAGTCCCAACGACATCTCATTCTTCTCCTCCATCTGGTCTTCTTGGTGGTGAGAGTCCCCCACCACAGTGGCACCGAAAAGTATAGAATCCCATGGATTAATATACATGTGGGTCAGGTGAGAATGCCCAGGTGCCTCTCTTAAGGGGGCTAGGTTTGACAGTGTCCTTTGCAACATTGTGGATCTGCTGCATCATGTTGCAGTGCTGTGGTGCAGGGTCTGGTGACCCCTTTGGGGAGGCCTTTGATGGGCCATGACACCCCCTCATTTGTCCTTCATGTAGAGGTGGCTTTTCCTGCAGTGAAGGGGCCCCTGGGCTCCTCTGCACAGTGGAAAATGGGCATTCACTGCCTCTCACCAGAGGCATTTCCAAGGTACACCCAAACCACTCCTTCTCCCCTCCTTTGATGGGAGTCTGAGTCTGGCATCAGATAAGCCTGGAGCTATAGCCTCCACTTCTGAAGGTGCTGGGTTTGGACCTGCAGTGGATGCTTTGAACAATAGTGTCACTATTATATCTCTTACTTAGGTAGTTTAACTCACAGTTCAGAGTTTCAGTTAGGATGCCCATTCAGGGGTAGGCTTGGGTGGTCTGTGCAGCTTTTGTTATGTACTTTTGCTATACTTGGCAAAAACACAACATTTCAGTCTCTGACACACCCTGTCATTCCACACCAGTGGCATGTTAGGTCTCTGGAAAGGTGCTGCCTATGTACACAATTTGTCTTCTCAGCCCCCACAGTCATATAGCCTAAGCACAATTAAGAGCTGAATGCTTAATGTGCACTGAATACACCGTAGCACTCTGAGAATTAGTAAGCTTTTTCCAGAACACATCACTGTGCCCTAAATTGTGGTGTCAGTTCATGTCATCTAGTCCTGTTTTGTCAGAGAATCAGTGAAATCTCCTGTGCCAAAATATTGCAATAATAGCATGTGGGGGGTGATTTATAGCTTCAGCGCGCCACCCATCATGTTCTCCGTCATTAGTTCCTTGCTACAACTCCTTGTAAATTTTGTTTTCCTGCTGCCTTAAAGTTTGGCTTCAATTTAAACATCAATGGCTATTGTCAGATGAGAAGATAATGTAAACTGAAGAGGCAGTTTTAGGCTGACAGTTACATAGGCTGAAGTACAGATCCTGGGACTTAAATGTCAGCTTACAGTTCCCAGTGAAAGAGTGGGGTGAGTTAAAGACTGTGATTCTGAGCAGGTGGGCTCCTCGTTGTCATCAACCATACAGGCAGAGGGGGGAGATTTCCTCTGATGAGCAGCAGGGTGGTTAAGGAGCATGGCAAACAGGAGCGGGCAAACAAGAGTCTGGCATATCTGTCAAGGGGTTAATTTGTTCATTTCCTGGCCAACGCACCAATTAGTGTTGTAGGTTTATTTTTTGTTGTGTGATAGGATTAAAAGGGAAGAAAACAAAGCAGATTCAAACTTAAAAACATACAAAGAAAACTTTATTAACAGAACTAAAGGGGAAAATAATAATAATAAGACAATCAGAATAAAATTTCAGACAAGTGTGGGGGTTTTATTTTATTGTGAGATAGGATTAAAAAGGAAAAAAAACAAAGCAAATTTAAACTTGGAAACACACAAGAAAAAACTTTATTAACAAAGTTAAAAGAGAAAAATTAAAATAATGAGATAATCAGAACTAAATCTAGATAACCTTTTTCTACTGACAATGCAAAGATAAAACCCATGACTTTTAGTCAGTTTACTACCTTTAAAAAAAAAGTCTTAACTTCAATTCACCTGGGGAGAAGAGTTTCTTTTGTTATGCTATGGGGACTTTTCTTACAAGAAAACAGATTTTCTTGTAGCTTTGCCACAAATGAAAACAACCGCCCGGGGGAAAAAAAAAAAAATTATTCTCTGCTGTGACAAAAGCGAAGCATTTCTCTAGTTATAAACTACATTATTAACTGGGGTGTTATTTTAAGAATGAGCTACTTTAGTATACAACAGGTTTCTTATTTGTCTTTAAGAACAAAGGTCTCTTTACTAGCTTCTTCATTTTCTCATTCCTCTAAATTTCTCCTTAAATCACAGTAATATCCCTTTGTTTCAACCACTAATATTTCAATTCTCAGTTGTACCCAAAAGTGCTGCTTTCCCCCAATACATTTCATGCATCACAGAGAAAATAAACAAAGTCTAATATCTTTACCATAGCTTTACAAAAGAATTTAAACTTAAGCTCAAAAATATTCTTTTCAATACATTAATCTAAAAATCAAACTACTTCCTTACTGACTTTAAAGGTTAAGTTTTATCATCGATTGAAGCAGTTTTTACAGAGTCTTGCAATGTTGAGAAGTTATCTCAATCCAGATTTTCTTACACTGTGAAGAACTTGCTGGGTTTCCCTGCGGCCACGTGGTTCTTACCAGCATCATGTTAACTTCGTTCTGCTGAAACACTGGAACTGAAAGAAAAAAAACCTGCAACCAGAGTCTTTTGCTTCTTTTTCACCTGCAGTAAAGTCAGTTGAAAGTAGCTGCAGTGAGCCATAGAAAACAGAAGCTGTAGCTGCTGAAATCATTCTCCTGGCCAGGGCCATCTTCAGCCACGTGGCTGCCCTGAGCCCCGTAGCCATGTGGAGGCTTCTTTGTTTCAAAGTTGCTTTTAGTTTCTGAGTTCTTTTTGGCCTGGGAAGCCTGGTGAGTTCCTGGGTAACTAGCAGTTCTCTCACCACTCCTCCGGGAATGAAAATTTCAGCCAGGTCAGAGAGATCAAATCGGCCCAGGCCTGGCCATCCCGAGTGGGGCAGGGCTGGGCAGGGCCGGCCCGGAGCCCTGGCCGCACCCCACCGCCTCCTTCAGGAGCTGGAAGTGAGGCACCCCCCTCCTCCGGTTTCTTCTTTGTTTCAAGAATGTGTCTTTACAAAAAAAATGCAGCAGACTCATTGGTTGAATTGAACAGCGCCACCCCACGACAACAACCCTTTTTTTCCCACTGACAGTGCAAAGATAAAGCCCAAGACTTTCAGTCAGTTTAGTACTTTTAAAATAGTCTTTTCCTCAGTTCACTTTGGGAGAAGAGTTTATCTTGTAATGCTATGGAGACTTTTTCCACAAGAAAGCAGGTTTTCTTGTGGCTTTGTCACAAACAGAAATAACCACCTGGAAATAGAATTATTTCAACAGTGTCAAAGCATTTCTCTTGTTATGAAGCTTTTACACAACTGCTTTCGTAGACTACATCAGCTATTGGGGTGTTATTTTTAAGAATACTTTAGTATACAACAGGTTTTTTTCATTTATCTCTAGAAACAAAAGGTTCCCTTCACTATCTTTTTCACTTCTTTCATTTCTCTTTAAGTTTCTCCTTAAATTACAGTAATATCTATTTGTTTCAACTACTAATATTTCAACTTACATTGTACTAAAATTGCTACTTTACCCCAATACATTTCTATAAGTCACAGAGAAAAACAAAGTCTGATATATCAAGTATATATATCTTTACCATAGCTTAACAAAAGAATTTAAATTTAAATTCTCTTCAATCCCTTCATCTAAAATCAAACTTCTTCTTTACTGACCTCAAGGGTTAAGTTTTATCATCAATTGAAACAGTTTTTATAGTCTTACAGTGTCAAAAGGTTAATCTGATACAAGTTCTGTATTGAGCATATAACTTGCCGTGTTTCTTTGCTGCCACATGGTCTCTGTTAGCATCTTGTTGGCCTGGTTCTGCTGAGGTGTTGAGACTAGGGGAAAAAAAAATATTGCAGCCGATGTTTTTGTCTTTTTACGTGCAGTAAAATTAGTTTAAAGTAGCTGAGCAGATAAAGTTCGTTGGAAGCCATGCTGAAGTAGCTGTAGCTGTCTGGCACTGTCCTGGCTGCTGCTGCGATCCCCAGCCACATGGCCACTCTCCATCTTGGGGTTGCTCCTGGCCTCGGAGCTCCTCTTGGCTTTGGGGCCCAGCAGGTTCCCTGGTGAGGAGCTTAGCAGCCCCCTCACCACCCCTCCGGAGTGCAGGAAAATCTCAGCTGGGCTGGGGGAGACCAGATCAGCCCAGGCCCGGCCATGCCGGGCTGGGTGGGTCGGCCCAGACCCCACTTGGCCCAGGCTTGCTGCCTCCTCCGAAATCCGGAAGTGAAGTGAGTCACCCTCCCCTTTTTTTTTTGTCTTAAGAATGTGTTTTTTTTACAAAAACATAACAACCTTTCGTTGGCTCTATTGAAACAATGCCAACCTAGGACACGTCTCTGGGGAAGTGGCCCAGCAGTTCTTGAAGGCAGGGCAAGCAGGCAGGATTGCAGGTTTCCTCCTGCTAGTGGGGTTTTTAGTCTGTTGTTTATTGTGTTTCTGTTGGTTGTTTGGGTTTTGTTTTGTTAGTAATGGTTTTTACACAATCAAAAATTGAAGTCAGTATAATTGTACGTAACCAAATAGAAACCTCCAAAAAGGATGTGTCTATACAGACCCATTCCTGTGTGGAGTGTTGGAGCTTATGAAGTGGCAGCAGGGGTCGTTGCAGAAGAAGCCTGCCTGCANGTCTCTGGGGAAGTGGCCCAGCAGTTCTTGAAGGCAGGGCAAGCAGGCAGGATTGCAGGTTTCCTCCTGCTAGTGGGGTTTTTAGTCTGTTGTTTATTGTGTTTCTGTTGGTTGTTTGGGTTTTGTTTTGTTAGTAATGGTTTTTACACAATCAAAAATTGAAGTCAGTATAATTGTACGTAACCAAATAGAAACCTCCAAAAAGGATGTGTCTATACAGACCCATTCCTGTGTGGAGTGTTGGAGCTTATGAAGTGGCAGCAGGGGTCGTTGCAGAAGAAGCCTGCCTGCAGTGTGAACAGGTGAATGATCTTTTGCTGGTGCCCAAGCCTAGGGAGGAAGTTGAAAGATCTAAGGAGAATTAGAGAAAGTAAAAAGGAAATAGATTGGTGGAGTTCTGCCCTTCCATCCTTGAGGGAGGCCCACCAGTAGTCAGAGGATTCCCATGCCTCCCACTGTCAGGCAATAGGAGCACACCTGGTGGATGAAGGGGAGTGGAAATGGATCCCTACTCAGGGAGGTAATGAAAATTCTTCCCAACTCCCATCCCCTAGCCAGGTGCCCTCCAGAATAAGTATGAGGCCCAGGATGTAGAGAGTCAACCAGATGGTGTAGAAGAAAGTTATCTGCCCAGAGAGCCTCCCAATTACACTTCATCTTTAGAAGGACCACCACCTCTAACATAAACAAGAAAAGAAGGGTAATTGTAGTGGGTAGCTCCCTTCTGAGGGTAACAGAAGACCCCATATGTCGACCAGACCCATCTCACAGGGAGGTCTGCTGCCTCCCTGGGGCCTGGATACAGGATATCACTGGGAGACTTTCTGGGCTGATTCGACCCTCTGATTATTACCCACTGCTGCTATTCCAGGCTAGCAGTGATGAGATTGAAAAGAGGAGTGTTAGGGCAATTAAAAGGGACTTCAGGGCACTGGGTCAAATGGTTGATATGGCAGGAGTGCAGGTAGGGTTCTGCTCAGTCCCTTTGGTGGCTGAGAAAAACAGTGGAAGGAATAGGAGAGCCCACACTGTCAACAAGTGTCTCAAGGGTTGGTGTCATCAGCAGAATTTTGGGTTGTTTGATCATGGGGTAAGTTTTAAGGCACCTAACTAGGGGGCAGTGGGAACTAGATGAGCACCATCTCTCTGTTAAGAGCAGAAGGATTTTAGCTCATGAACAGGCAGAACTTACTGAGAGGGCTTTAAACTGGGTTTGTACTTGATAATCTTGAAATTGCCACTTGACATCTTGAAGAATCACCTAGTGATTCTGTGATACTATATACTTAATTTCAGGTCTCTGCTTATAACTGCTGCCTAACCATGCCCCTAGTGAAGTGCAAAAGCAGGGAAAAAATTTCACTTTAAAGTTTTTGGTATTCCATTAGCTTCCCAAAGGATAAGTCTCCATTCTTTTGGGCTGTTATTGAGGCCAGAATCTCTTACAGATAAATTATTTCACTGACAATGAGGTGATCTGTTTTTACCATGCCTGATGTACTGATGTCTTGAGATACACTCTAGGGTTTGCAGTGAAAAGGAGGATTAAAACTTGACAACAAAATCCCATATATTGAGTTGTTTTGGAGTGCAGGTGTCAGCTTGCTGAGTAATCCTACAACTCTCTATAGAACTGAGAGGTATTACAATTCAAGGCCTGGGACATGTAAAAGTCTCCTTTGAGCTCAGGTTTGTGTGGGGTGTTTTTTTAAAGGCACAGGTTCAGACAGGTACCCTGAGGCACCACCAGCACTTTGCACTTTGTTCATCAAAGACCCTGATTAGCAATGTCTGGTGTGGTGTGTGGAAATACTGGGAAGTCTGTAATAGGAGGTGAATGCTGGAGGCTCAGCTTTGCAAACATGAGGCACAGCAGGTCTTATTTCTCCTGCCTTTGATATTGGTCTTGGTAAAATTTCAGTTGTCCATGTGGACTCTGAGCTTTTTTTAAAATTATCTTGACTATTTCTATGAAATGGTGTGAAAGTGTGTGTTTTATTGAGAGGGGAAGGAAAGCAAATGCACATTGTGAGTAATTGCTTATAGATTTCTTATTGTGCTAATCCTGCGCAGTCACCTATTTTTGTGCACTTCATTCAGTGGGAGCAATTGCTCTTATATAAAATGTATTATCTGAGGAGATTGCTGTCTAGGTATGAAATGAGTGAAGGCCTTAGGTAAGACCTCAGAAAGGTTTCAGATCTCATGGACAACAAGTTAACCCACTCTCTGACTATTGAAATACTGCTGCTCTGTGTTACAGGGAAAGGAGGCTTCTCACATTGAAAGAAATTATACCAAAAGATCACCTATTTTTCTGGCAGTGTTGTAGTTGAGATACATATTCAGTTTTTGGAAGTGTTTCTACAACTCTTGTTTCTAGACAAATAGCTGGACTACCAAAAGTTATGTGTAATTTTTGATCTGCCCTACCCAGGCCAGTGATGCAGCCTGAATAAATTAAAAGTTTTTGTGGTGCCAAAAAAGGTGGCATGATCCAATTGGAATGAGTTGAAATTTACTCGTTTTATCCAAGGGTGTATGATAGATGAAATCAGTTTTCTTTCTGTCTGAAATGAAAAACGGTTGGTGTGTTCATCCATGGAGATCTCTGCTTCCCTTGCTTGAGGGCTGGATAATGTGTTCCTTCACAGCCGGTTTGTGAGAGCCTGGCATGGTATTCAGACACACAAGTACTGTCTATTTTTAACTTAATAACAGGATCCTACCTTCATAAAATGTTGTAACTGCCTTTTTTTTAGAGGTAGAAGGAGGAGAGGAATGTAAAAATATGACTCTTGGTGCTGCAGTGCTTAGCTGCTGCTAAGCCATGGGACAAGAGAGGAAAATAGCAAAGTCACATTCCTTGTTTTGTTCATTAGGTCATGAGAGAGTGGGAAGAGGCAGAACGCCAAGCTAAGAGCTTGCCAAAGGCTGACAAGAAAGCTGTTATCCAGGTAAAGGAAAATGCAACCATAGCCTTACCATCCCGGGCCTCAGTTAAGATACAAGGGGTGCTGGGTGTGATGTAATTTAATTACCTGCTTTATGAAGATTTCATATTACTCTCTGCTCTTTTTTTCTTGTCTGTGCTGATATCTTCTCTGTTTGTATTGTGATTGATGTTTTTTCAGCATTTCCAGGAGAAAGTAGAATCACTGGAACAAGAAGCAGCAAATGAAAGACAGCAGCTTGTGGAGACTCACATGGCACGAGTGGAAGCCATGCTGAACGACCGACGACGCATTGCTCTGGAGAACTACATCACAGCCCTGCAGACTGTTCCGCCCAGGGTGAGTGTGCTATGACAAGCTCTGCCAGCTGTGTCAAAATCATTGCAGTCCAGCTGGGGAGCTAGAGTGTGCTCACTGTGCAACAGCTGCAACAGCAGTCAGACAGTTGGCCTAAATGAAGACACAAGGTCCCCATCTGCATACCTTCATGCATATGTTCATGGATAGATATATAATAAAGATACTTAAGTAAATCACGTGGAAGTAATTTGGTTGTCAGAAATCCTGTCTGTTTACAGATCCTGCAAGAGAATGGTGTCCCTCCAAGTGATGCACATTAGGATATTTCATCATGACAACATGGAGCTTAAAGATAGGATGACTGTGATTTTTCTGTTTGTTGAAGTGTTTGGTGAAGGATCTTGCTAGGATTGTTGGATGGCATGAAGTTAACACACTAGCAATTCAAAGTTGCTTTGGATGTGATTGCTATTGGAGGGTGTAAACATGTACATTCAGAATGCAGATGGAATGGAATTTAATAACTCTATATCTCTGATCTTCAATACAGCAATAGTTGATCAGTGACCTCCAGAGGAAGAGAATTTGCAAGAAGACTGGGGGAAAGCAGTAAATTGTTTTATGTATCTCTGGCCTCTTGAACACTTCCTCGATGGAAAAAACATTTTTACAGTGCTGAGTCTTTCAACGAATATGACCTCACAGGGAGTAAAACAATATGACTAATGTAATTACATTACATAGTTTCGGTACATTTCCTTCTGAGGAAAAACCTGCATATTTGGTAACCATGGAAAAGGATCATTGTCTTAGTTCTTTATCATTGTCGTCATAATTGAACTTTTTTCTCCATCCCGTGGTACAAAATTCTCTTCCTCCATGTCTGCCAAGTGAAAGTTAAAATCTTTCATTTAGGTAAAAGTGTCATGGGGTGACTTCAGGATAGTTGTGTGAAGAGTTTCCATGTAGTTTGCAGTAGTAATCTGTGGGAAATGAAGCTAGTCAATGTTTAATTTGTACAGGATATTATTTGGCCTGAGTGTTAGCTGCTTGTTATAACCTCTGACCAAAGTGAGGGTAGTGAAAGTCTTGAACTCATTAGGAGACAGATTAGTGAGTTACAAGCTGTGCTGCAGCTTCTTTTAAGAAGCTGGAGTCTGTGGCTCAGAACTAAGGTAAGGTGAGTATATGGACTGGCTGCAGGTCATGTTTGCTTCTTTCTTGCACTATGGGTTTGGGTAGTTCACCAAAGGTAGGATTCACATTTGGCTTTGGAGCCAGCTTTCCTGCTTTGAAGTTCAGCCTTGTACAAACGTAATCCTGTCTGAGAATACCCCAGTTAAAATGCTTTGATTTCAAATACTATGTGTGTGTCAGGCTGGCAGCTTGGTTCTGCACATCTGTGGTTATTGAAGGATATGATGGGGGACCATGTAACAGCAGAAAGGTCTCTACAGCTGCCAAAATCTGGAATGCAGAGGACGTAAAGTGAACTTCAGCTGCAGAACTCTCAGGGAAAAAAATGTTAACTGTGACTCTGGTACCTGAAAAACTTGCATTTTGTGCTTGTGTATCTTGTAGTCAGCTCCCAGGACATTTAAATTACTGACATGTTTCCTGTGTTGAGAGGAGAGCACCAGGCCTGAAAGGTGACATGAGTTCAGTAAAAGTAAGTTTTGAAGATACTGTCTGAAAGACTGAAGTGCTTCCTATATTAAGTATATGTCCTATATATGTCCTACAAAAGCTAATAATTCTGAAAGGAGCAGGCAGCAAGCATGGAGATAACAATAGCTGAAGGTGCTATAGACAGGGACACATCTCAAAATAACAGGGGTGAACAGTTTAAAAAATAATGTCTTTAAACAACTCCTTGTTCAGTCATGTAGATGGTCTTGTCCTTGCCTCAGCATTTTTTGGTTGTGTGCTCTGTAGCTGATGGCAGTTGAGGTGTTGAGTTGCTGGTGAGGTTCATGCCAAATCACTTGAAAACACTGACTTTGAATTCAGCAGGATGAGTTGTCTGGTTGTATTGAGAGAGAAAAGGAGGCTTGAATGAAATTAGGAATAAAAAGAGGATGTATCATCTTTGGAAAGAGGGTCAGGTCTCTCAGGAAGTATCTAAAGGGGTTGCTAGGGCATGTAGGAAAAAATTAGGGAGGCCAAAGTTTAGTTTGAACTTAATTTGGCAACTGTTGTAAAGGATAATAAAAAATGTTTTTACAAATATATTAACAGCAAAAGGAAGGGTAAGAACAACCTCAGTTCTCTACTGGATGTGGGAGAGAGTTTAGTAACTACAGATGAGGAGAAGGTGAAAGTTCTTAATGCCTTTACCTCAGTCTTTAGTGCGGAGATGGTTTGTCCTCAGGACAACTGTCCTCCTGGGGTGGTAGGTGTGCCAGGGAGCAGAACAGTCCCCCTGTTATCTAGGAGGAAGCAGTCAGAGAACTGCTGAGTTGCTTGGATGTTCATAAATCTAGGGCACCAGATGGGATCTATCCTAGGGTGATGAGGGAGGTGAGCTCTCCATCCTTTACCAACAGTCCTGGCTCAGTGGTGAGGTTCCAGATGACTGGAAGCTGGCCAATGTGACACCCATCTACAAAAAGGTAGGAAGGAGGATCCTGGAAATTATAATCCAGTTAGCCTAACCTAAGTACCTGGTAAGGTTATGGAACAGTTTATACTGACTGCCATCACTCAGTGTTTACAGGATGGCCAGAATATCAGATCCCGCCAGCATGGGTTTAGCACGGGTTGGTTGTGTTTGACCAACCTGGTCTTTTTTTATAACCAGGTGACCCACCTGGTGGATGCAGGAGAGGTTGGGGATGTTGTGTATTTGGACTTCAGCAAGGCTTTTGACACTGTCTCCCACAGGAAACTCCTGGAAAAGCTGGCAGCCTATGACTTGGACAGGAGCACTCTCTACTGGGTTAAGAACTGGCTGGATGGTCAGGCCCAGAGAGTGGTGGTGAACGGTGCTGCTTTAAGCTGGTGGCCAGTCACCAGTGGTGTCCCTCAGAGGTCTGTGCTGGGGCCAGTTCTGTTCAATATTTGTATTGATGACATGGATGAGATGATTGAATCTGTCATTAGTAAATTTGCTGATGGGAGTGTGTGTCAATCTGTTGGAAGGTAGGAGGGCTCTGCGAAGAGATTTGGAACGGTTGGATGGACGGGCAGAGTCCAACAAGATGAAGCTTAATTGAAGTCCAAGTGCCGATTCTTGCACTTCGGCCACAGACAATCCCCTGCAACATTATAGGCTGGGGATAGTGTGGCTGGACAGTGCCCAGGCAGAAAGGGACCTGGCGGTGCTGGTCAACAGCTGGCTGAATGTGGGCTAGCCAGGTGCCCTGGTGGCCAAGAAGACCAACGGCATCCTGATCTGTATCAGGAATGGTGTGGCCAGCAGGACCAGGGAGGTCATTCTTCCCCTGTACTCAGCACTGGTGAGGCTGCACCTTGAGAGCTGTGTACAGTTCTGGGCCCCTCAGTTTGGGAAGGACATTGAGACGCTTGAGTGCATCCAGAGAAGGGCAATGAGGCTGGTGAGGGGCTGGGAACACAAGCCCTATGAGGAATGACTGAGGGAACTGGGGTTGTTTAGCCTGGAGAAAAGGAGACTCAGGGGTGACCTTATCACTCTCTACAACTTCCTGTAAGGTGGTTGTGGTCAGGTGGGGATTGGTCTCTTTCTCCAGGCAGCAGCTGACAGAATGAGAGGACACAGTCTTAAAGGTGAACCAAGGGAAATATAGGTTGTATATTAGGAAAATAATTTTACAGGAGAAGTGATAATGTACTGGAATTGTCTGCCCAGGGAGGTGGTGGAATCACCATCCCTTGATGTGTTTTTAAAAAAAGTCTGGATGTGACACTCAGTGCCATGGTTTAGTTGAAGTGCTGTTAGGGCATGGGTTGGCTCCAATGATCTTAAAGGTCACTTCCAACCTAATCATTCCATGATTCTGTGAGTGTGAAACCTGGGGAGTGATTGATGATAGCTGAATGACCTAATGAGTTAATCTAGTCCACTAACTGCTTTGCAAGATATGGAGCCAGAGGTTTGAATGCTCTGTGAATCCATAGTTCAGCTGCCTACCCAAAGAGAAAATGGGTGTAATGGAAAATGCGACTCTGATACCCTACCTGTATTTCACTTTGGCAGTTCCCTAGTAAACTAAAAGTGCATTTTACGCAATTGTATTATCTTTGGAAGAGTAATTCATAACCTTACTGATAACTTATTCAGTATTATTAGAACAGGTATGGGAGTGGGGGGTCCTGGAGTTCTCAAATTATTTTTAAGAATCCCCTTCACAGCCTGCTTCAAGTCACATAGTTTGCTATTAGTATGTTTACTACAGAAGTAGATTCTAAGTATTTTAACTGATGGAGTCTCTTTCTCTAAAGCTGTGAGGAAGAATTTGGAATTAAATTTTAAAAATAAATCAGACTTTTTTGAAAGTACTGTGTGCCGTTACAAGGGTTTAAAAGTCCATGAAGCCTTTGTGAGTAGCTTCTGTTTTGGATCAACTGCAGTTGGTTTGGTAACTGCAGTTTTTTTTCATGTATTACATGAATGATTGCCTGATGCCAGTGTCAGAGGTGTGCCTCTGAGTACCACTCAGGGCAGCAAGGGAGGGAGGGATCACACAGAGATGAAATTGCATAGTTTCAAGATGTACAAGAAAATAAATTTAATCAAGACCAAATATTTGTACTCTTGTTCTGTTCTCAGAAGCACTGTCGTGCAGGCTCCACAAAAACTCTAAATTTGATCCTCATTCTTGAATCCTGATGCAGCTTAGCTGTACTACTGTACTTTGCTACCTTTGAAGATGTGCTGCAGCTGTTTAGTGTCCAGTGTCAAATGGTATATTGTTTCATCCTGCTTGATGGGCTTACTACAGGAAAGGAGGATCAATAGCAGCTGGAAGCAATATGCCTCTATTTTTTAAAACAGTTGGAAATTTTCCACTTTGGTTTGTCCATTAAATAGGGGAATTCACATCTATAATTCTCTCTGAGCAGATTGATTCTGTAATTTGCTTGTATTCCCTCTTTCATGTGCATGTCAAATTTTTGTGGATTTATGTCTCCCTTTATAATCTTTGATGGTAAGAGAGGCACATTATCTAAACAGAAAGTTTTTCTGTACTCAGTATGCACAATTTTGGAGGAGATATCCCCTCATGCATCTGGCTGAATAAAGAATGCTTGCTTCATAATGCTACACTGGTGTTGAGGAGTTTTTATTTTAATTGATTTTGGGTAACACTTTCAGCAGGATTCACACCTAAATCCAGTACATCAAGTAGCAGTATGAACTCCTGTGATAGTAGATTAGAGGGGCCACAAGGAATGGTCTAGGTCAAGCACAGAGATAGTGAAAGGCACCAGAGACTGAGGAGATGCACCCCATTTGAAGCCATTATATCCACAGCTGTCTATTACTTTGACCCTAGGCAGGAACTTTCAGACTACATTATAAATCAAAGTAGTCCTACTATCACTGAAATTAAATTCCCAAGGCCTTAGCTCTGACACTGTCTATGACAGAAGAACAAATGGCTGACACATCTTTAGGCCAGCTTGGCACCTCTTGCTCTTCTTAAATAATGTACCAACAACCAAACTTCTTAAAAAAAATCTGGGTCTAACATTTGACGTTCTGCTGTGTGTTTTGCCAGGGAAAACTGTGCATGTTTATGGCTGTAGTCATCTTAGTGAAAAAATCTCACAGAATAACATGGATCAGCCAACTGGTTGCTTTCTAGTTCTTCTTCCTGCAGAATAAGCATTTTGCAATTCCATAGACCAGTGGTTTTTGAAGAATAAGCATTGTATTAACCCACCAGTTGCAAACAATTTTTAATCTGGCAACAGAAGTGCATCTGCAAAAAGTGTCTGTATGTGCAGAACTGTTAAGTAGAATCTATTCACTCAATAATGACATTTAAAAGAAAATGGGTATGAAGTACAATACAGAGGTGGGACTTAAGGTGAACTACTTTTGATGATGCAGAAATTTATCAAAACCCTGCAAGCAGTATGTCTACTGCTTTCTGCATCAAGAAGAAAATTACCAATTAATCTTTTAAACTTTTTTTTTTGCAGTCTAAATTGTATTCAACTGTAGAATGTGGTGCTCATTTACTGTACATTCCCGACTAGGGTATGCAAAGCCCAGTGAAGAGTTGTCATTGTTCATCACCAACTCTGGCAGTTTTGCCTCCAGCCACAGCCTTAAAGCCATGAGACAGAAGCACTGAAAAATAGTTAGGCAAGTTGGAGGTCTGACCTGGTTCAATGTAGCTGGGACTTCCAGAAAGGAAGAAGAGCTGATTTAGTTTATGCCAGATGTTCAAGGGATACCACCACCCTTTGGGGATTTTTGATCCATGTAGAAATGACCTAGTAGACCTTAAGAGCTGGGGCAGGACATATTTCCTAAAAGTCACAATAAAGACATTTTTGGCAATAGAAAGTCTTATATAGTGAGTCCTCTTGTTCATTTCAACTTCCACATCAGGGAGTCCTGTGTACATATGTATCTCAGGTCTCAGCATTCCATTCAGAGAATTCAACACAGAGTGAATTTCTAGTGTTTTGTTGGGGTTTTTTTCCTGCTTGAGAAAAAGCAATCTCTGCCCCTCTAAGGAAACATCAAGTATTATATTATTGTCCTAAACTTGAATTATGGATTTCTGCTGCCATAACAGGAAGATTTCTTGGTCAGTCATGCTGGAGGAACACATTTCCATTTCTACTTTATAGTGATATTTGTGGGACATTTCTCAGTGTTAGAAAAAACACTGAAAGTGGACTGTCAATGTCCCCAAGTGACTAGTACTGCTGTCAGTGGTATTTGTTAGGTATTTTCAAGATTGTTGTCCTATTAACAAATCTACTTGTAAAGTCTCATGCACACATTCCAGTGAATACAGACATGCTATGGAAAAACAAAAGCTATACCCTTCTTGTTGCAGACATGATACTTAACTTAGAATATCTATTGCAAAAAATAAAATAAAATTAATCCTTTTCTATCTAATCTGCCCTAGCCTGTTACCTTGATGTGTCTTAGGGGCAAGAAAAGTTGAATTATCAAGAAAGGTAGCTAAATTTTCTGTCTTCAGAATTTTCTTCTTGCTGTTAAACTTTCTGATCTTCTAGCTTTCCTTTCAATAAAGCTTTACAGTTGACATTTCAGTTGTTTGGCCATTACCACAAGGTTGTCAGGATTACTCACTTACCAGCATTTGTCCACAGTTTTTTGCAACTTCACCTAAGAGTACTTGGCTTTGGGGACTTGGAGTTTTTTTCCTCATGAATGAATTTGCAGCAATGGAGACACAAAGTTTAATTCTCTGGTGATAAATGGCTTCACATCTCTATTTCTTTCTGACATATCTTCTCCAAATAACCTTTGGTTTACTTTCCTCAGACATTTTTGAATCTGCTGCTTCTCTTAAACTGAAGAGATTCTGAAACCTTTAGACTTCATATCTTAGTATTCATCTCTTGTGAGAATGTTAAATCAGTTTATGCTCTATATTTGTCCATGGATCTAAGTCTTCTTAAAACTTCACCTTCACGCACAGTTCTTCATGCTTTGGAAAGCTGTGCACAGAGCTTCTGACACTTTATCACTTCCACACCTTCTTCCCTGTGTCACTGTCAGTGCCTAGACAAGCTCTTTACCACTTCTGATTCTTTAATCTGCCACACAGTAAGGTCATTTTTCTATTCCTTCTCACTGCTCTGCAGCTTCAGGTAGAATGCACAAGCACAGCACTGCAAGTGGGAATGGAGAGAAGGGGACTGCATTTCCAGAATTCATCATAATCTCAGAGTTAAAAATGGAAGTCTTAGCTGGATGCTGGAGAACACTTCCTCTTTTGGCACTGTATTTTTGTGCAGAGCAGGAAAGTATATAGGAATACATGTCTTTGCCATGAGTGCTCTGCCATCCCTGTGTATATTTTCAAGCTCCCTTCAGCTGCTGATCTTTTCTTTCTTCGTATTCAATTATGTGTCTGAAGGCATATAACTAGTAGGTTTTACTAATTAACATTACTTGCAATAGATTTCACATTTTTGCAAAAGCAGGCAACTAAGCTGAGAAATTTCAGAAAACTGGGCAGATGTCTCTTTTTTCTTACGGGTTTTCAGTCAGTTGTGTGTTCTGTACCTCAGCTCCTCTGGGGGAGTAGCAATAATGACAGGGCAGTAACATTGTGAATTTTTTTTTCCCTTAGGTTTTGCAGTCAAGTCTGGTGATTGGTCATTCATAGAAACATAGAAAATCTGAACACCATCCTCAGGAACATTGTCTACTGCCTATAACTACTATTTAATGGTGCATCCTGATGATGTTCATTTAGAGGACGTTCCTTATAGTAGACAGAGTTGCCTTCAGTAGATAGCACCAAGGACTTTTGACTTGGGATACATTTCCAGTGCAAAAAATGAAAACGTGTCATTCTAAACTGATATTTTTTGTTCTTTTTCTTCCCTGTAGCCTCGTCATGTATTCAACATGCTAAAGAAGTATGTGCGTGCTGAGCAGAAAGACAGGCAGCACACTCTCAAACACTTTGAACATGTCCGCATGGTAGACCCAAAGAAAGCTGCCCAAATCAGATCTCAGGTAATACCCACTGATGTGTTAGTTCATAACTATTGTGAAATTTCTGTCAACTTGTTTTTTATAAAATACCCAACTCCTTTCCATGGACAGCTTTAAATGCAATCAAAAATAATCTGTTTTTCATCAGAAGATTAAGGCAAAGTGATATAGTAATGTGGGTACGATATTTCTTCTGAGAAGAGCTGAAAAAAAGTTTTTTTGTCTATCTGGACCACAAGTCAGCCAAGGGCATGTCCTGTGGAACCTTTCAGAGCATTAATACTGAGAGCCTTTGTTAGTGCTTTAGTATATAATACCTCTGGGAAAACATCAGTATTAGATTTAGCAACAATACATGGTTGTGCTTCTCTCAGCTGAAGTGCAGAACCAGAAGTGGTATAGCCATCTGACTGTGACCAACCTTTCTATAGTCATTGCAGACGCACTTGTAATGCCTATAAATGTTATTACTGCAATGCACTCAAGTTTAACCTGTTCTTTTAAAATAGACACTGTCGTTCATGGCATTTAATTGCTGCATGTTACTATAGTAATTAATGCATATGTTTTGGAATATCTTTTATCTTGTCTTCATAAATCACAGATTACAAGAAAGCAGAAAGAAAACACTCGAGATTGAAGATGTTGCTGGCTTTCAAAACAGCAATTAAAATTGGAGTCACAATGGATAAGGTGTAAAGACAGTGTGCTGGAATCTGTGGAATTTGCTGCTGTTTCCTCTGTAGGATTCAGTGGCAGGCACTGTTCCAGCCAGTTTTTGAACTGACTGACATGACTAAAAGAAAAATCAAAAAACCATGTACCTCCCAGAATGGCAAATTAGATTTTCAAACATCTGTTTCAGCCAAATGTGTACATTGAGATCATTCTGTCTTGAAATTGCTGGAGTGAGAAATGCACATTTCAAAAAGGCTTCTGCAGTGACTGTTGTCTTTGCCTTGTTTAAAGCATCTAACATGGCTTTTTTTCCAAGTTATTGGATTATTTAATAACAAAAACCAGTGAAATTTTGCAGAGTGCAGGTTGTGTGGCAGCACTGATGAAGAATAGAAGTTGACATATAAATACAAGAAGTGCAGTGTATTGCCTAACATTGTCATTGTAGGAATGAGTATTGATATAGCATCTTGTGTCTAGAATTGGTCAGACAGTTGGGGAAATGTGACCTGGGAGTTCTGTTTGTGAAATGTTTTTCAGTGGAAACAGGAAAACAAAATATTTTGTTTAATGGCATAAACATTTGGATTTGAAGAAATCATGCTGCTGTTTCATTAAAATTGCTCTCTGCAACTCATTTTACTTGTTAGGCTTAATTATCCTGTCAGTCTTATAAGTCTTTTAAGATGCACCTCAATTTCTCCTACTGAACAAAGGTGATACTTGTAAAGAGTACCCTGGAGGAGCAGGTATCATGTGATGTCATAACCCATAATGATGTGAGGGCACCTAATCAATAGGGCTGTAATCATATCAGAGGATGCAGTAATGTTTCTGGGTGGAAATATTTTTCTTTGCAGCTGAAAATGTTTGCAGTTTGCAAATATTACCTTTTTTCTTTCTTTTTCTTTGGAGAGTTGTTTCTTTTTGCAGTATTTGGATTAGGAAATAAATTTAAAAACCAAACACCTGAAATATTCTGATGCAGTGATCACTATGCCTCACTTGGTTTATGTGTTATGTGAAAACTTATGAGTATGGGCAAATGTAAATGTTGCTGAAGGAAGAATGAAGCTGCGGATTTCTGCCACGATAGCTGCTTGTGTGCATGTTCTTCCCCACAGCAAATGTAAACCTCTACTTTAAATTACTGCATTTCCATGGGATTTCAGGTGGCTGCTATGGAAGAGCATCTAGAATGCTATTTTTATAGCAGCTGTAGGAGAGAGGTGAGTTTTGTAATGGGTTTGACAATTTTGATACATAGAGCATAGTGAAATCTTACACCCGCACAAGTGAAAATGGTCTTGCTTCCTATAATCTATGAAATTTGGGATAATGTCAAATTATCTATAGTATTCCCTTCCTTCAAATACTTTTGTTTCCATAGGTTATGACACATCTACGTGTGATATATGAACGCATGAACCAGTCTCTCTCCTTCCTCTACAATGTGCCTTCTGTAGCAGAGGAGATCCAGGATGAAGTTGGTATGCAAACTGTTAATAAAGAAAAAGACATATATTTCTGTGATGAGAAATTACCACCAAAAGCAAAAACACATTGTCTCGCTTTTCCTATTGATATACTACCTCAGCTGAAAAATAGAAGAGTAAACCTGGTAACATTCTGAATTTTTGAATTAAATTCTAATAAACCCTTGGAAGACAAATCCTGTATAACCTGTGCAGTGACATCATCACACTGCTGTAAATGTCTTCCCTAAAATAGTTAATTGATATTTGGAGCCTTCCATGCTATAGAGATCCAGCAAATAACAAAGAGATTTAGCAAATCCTATCCTTTGGATATGTAATTTACCTGGTAAGTATTTACATGATATCCCATAGCTTGGGAAATCCCATAGCTAAAAATTGGTTGCAGAACCAAGCATCTCAGAAAAGTTTAGGTATCAACTTGGCAGTATCCTCATGGTCATGCATTTTAGTTCTTGATTAGTTATTTCTGCTTCTCCCATTTTTTCCAGCATACTCCGTGGACTGTGGATGAATTAGGTAGCAACAGTCCCATGTTTGCCTCTTTCGTGAGAGCTGTAATGGCAGGTAGCTGTGAGGAAGAGTGGCCTTTCCTTCCATCCAGATTCATGCCCTTGGCTGTGCCATTGCTGCAGCACAGAGATCTCCAGTACAGCACTCAGACTATTGCAGCAAGGCAACTGCACTCAGTTTTGGACATCACGTTGCTAATGTGTGTCTGTAAGAAAAATAACACATGATTAAATGTAAAGGTCAGAGATGGGACAGTCGTTTTTGGAGCAGCTTTTTTCACAAGTTGTAATACTCTGCCAAATGGCAGTTAATGTATTAATTTCACTAATAACCAGCTTCAGCTGACCAAATAAGTAATTGATTTCTTCAAAACACAGGGAGGAAGGCACATCACTGCAGTAAGGATTAGGATGCATTTAGGACATAGAGGGGACGTAGTGGTGGATTCATTTGCCTGAGGTATGAGTTATGACAGAGATGTGCTTCTGCTTGAGAGGGCTGGAGATAAGATCAAGAAATTGTGGAAGTGATTGGGAGGCAGCCAAAGGATGACTGGTTAGTAATTGTCCTTAACCATGTGTTTCTGTGCTCCACAATTATAAGGCACAATCAGCAGTCTCAATCTGTGGGTGTAGAGTCATTCAGAGAGGAACAACATCTTGATGATTTGAAAGCACACAATTTCTGTAGAAAGATGTCAGTACTCTGAGGTCTTTGAGATGCTCAGTTAGTTTTCTTTTTGCAATGCTATCATTCCTTTGGGGTTTTTGCTTCAAATTTCTATTTTTCCTGTCCTTGGTAATGTTAATGCTTGTTGCTGAAGACATTCTTGTAAATTTTGTTCTCCTTTCTACATACTGAAGTGGAACAAGAATTTCAGAATCTTTGAAGTGACATGAGACCAAAAGTCTTGTAATTGCAGAGTGGTTTACAAGAATCTGACTCCTAATCTCAAATGTAATACTAATTTTAGGGGCAAAAAAGAGCCTAAAATTAGTAAGGTATTATTTCCTAATAGGTTGAGAGCAGCTAAGAAACCACAAAGAAAACGTTTGTCAGTCTCCTGAGTAGTTTTTCCATACCTTATTTTTTTTTTGTGTGTGTGTGGTTTAAGCTGTGCTAAAAGCTATTCAAAGCATTGCAAAGTTTAAAGCAAAAATAAAGTTCTCATAATTGGGAGTTACTGAGCAGCACAAATTAAAGTACTCTTATTTCAGAGTAAAAAATCAGATCTAGATAAAATAGTTTTCCATAATGCCATGTCTTCCAGTATCAATGTGTTTCTTGTTGATAATATTTGTCTGTATACTTGGTTTTACATGTTGGTTTTAATGAAAGTTTGTGACGTCATTCCCATCTGTTCAAGAAAACAGTATTCTTCTAGCTTTAAATCTTCTAGCTCTGATCAGCCTGTTTCAAATTCTGTTCTGAAATTACTGAATTTCTTAGTCTCTGTACTCTTCCTAAACCCATGGAAAAGAACATCTATTACTCCTCCTGCAGAGGAGTAAACTTCTAATAAAACTTCACTTTGTAACGTTCCCAAGAAATATTACAACTCGCACTAAAAAGACAAATGTTTGATTAAATACCTTTTGTTGGAACCATTTACTTAGAAAGTCTGACTCAGTAGAAAATTTGAAAAATTAACAAGGTGAGAACATCTCATAGTGTCTGACTAATAAGTTACACATAAGGAGATGCAGTTGAAAATAATTTTAGTTCATTTTCTTTCTTCATTACAGTTTTAGTTTGTAGTTCCACTCTGCTGCAGAGTTCTTCATGAACAGTTTTTACTGTGAGGAATGGATAATCTTTGCTTTAGACAACAGAGCTCTGACAAAGGTAGTTTTTCTCTGAATTGAACAAGTAGCTCTATGAGCAGCAATATAAATGAGATCTGGTTTGCCGTAAGTTTGTACTGTAGGTTTAATTACTCTTACATCTAATGGAGTGCTGTTTTTCACACAATTTTTGTCACTGCTAGAAATATTATGATCAATCTTTGCAGTTGATCAGATAAATCTCAGTCTAACAGTTGGACATTTGAAGTTTTCTTAAAATACAGACTTATGTTTGAAGTGTCTACCTTAAAAGGCAGGGTTATAGCCATTGTTTTAATGTGCGGAATCCAAAAGAAAAAAATCCAGCTTCTATGCTTGAAATAGGCTTTTATGCCTTTTAAGAGCAGCCTTTTCTTGTTATTTGCATAAGTCCAGCAAAGATGGTGACAGGAATTTAGGGTAAAATTTAACAGAGTGGTAGTCCTTGCCTGTAGGTGTCCATCACCAGCTGATGTCCACCAGCTTTAACAGTGGGTTGTCATAGGAACATATAGATAGTTGGAAGACTCACAGCACTCCAGACGGTAGAAAACAGCACTTAAATTAAGTGAGGGCTTTCATCCTAAACATTTCACCAATGTGCAATGGCCCCGTAGGGGTTTCAGGCACCATAAGCCAGCAGCAAATTCCAGATGTGTGAGGAAGGATATTGCTGGCTATCTCTTGTTCATGTTGGGGCAGGGGGAAAGGAGCCAGTCTGAGAGTTGCAGAAAGAGGTCATCTGACTATGGTTGTTCTGAAAAAGCTTAAAAAGATTAAGTAGGAGACTGTTTGGCATTCTGACTGCAAATGATTTCTCAGGGGCAGTGATGCAAATTAACTGAAAATCCAGGTCACTCTTGGCAATTGATGTAGTTCTTGGAATAGGAGAATGGCACAAAAAAAAATCTGAGCAGATTATTTGCCTACCTAGGTATTTGTATTCACTTTTTTGCCTCTGATAAATCTATTAATATACTATTTAATGTGTATGGAAACCCAGAAAAAGCAATAGTAGACTTTAAAATAAATCAGCAATTCCTTTGAGCACATCCTGCTTTAAATCCTTATTTGATTAGATTGCTTATTCATGTATGAAAAAGGCCATTTATTGCAGAGAGTGGCACAGCGGGCGTAGCTTCTGAATCAGAAACTATGTCAGAGCTTTGTGCATCAGTCACGTGGGAAGACAGTGATATGAATTTTTAATTCTGTCTTTGCTGCTTGTTTCCTAACTGATGTTCTCAGCTTCAACTTTTCTAGCCCAGCACTGAGGAAGTATTAAACACTGTAGTAATACCACAGCAGTATCGTACCTAAGTTCAGAAGAATTCAGTTACAAGCACTAAGTAAAAGAATATTAATTCATCTGTCCCTTGACTAATAAAATCAAACTATTGTTATTTTATTATCCTGTTCCATTCTGCCTGTCCTGTTCTTCTGCAGCATGTTCTGGATACCACACCCACATTACGTGCCTAGACAAGATGGCAAACCCAGGCTGACATCAAATCAGTGCCTTCTTTCAGATATATATGTGTGCTATGGATCAGATGCTATTTTAAGCATTTGTGTGCTCCAACTTAGCATGACAAATTTTGAAACAGACATTTGCCTCTTGATATTTGCCTTGCAAGTTCCTGTGAATATTTTTGTAAGTGTTTCCAGAAACAGGAAAAAAACAGGACAAACTGCAGACTCAAGAAATCTGAAGACTTCCTTTCTTTTAATTATCCTTTCTTTAGCTTCCTTTATCTTTAATCATCAGGCCAAATACCTCTCTGAGTGGAGGGCAAAGTTAGCTCTAGCTCAGCTGTTTCTGTCTTTCAGCATTTGTTAGACTAATTTTTGATTCCTTGTTTCTAGCTTGTAATTTTGACTTGTATTCAATCCAGAGCCTTGCTGCATTTCTTGCCATGAGCTGAATTAGAGTGCTGTTCTAAATCATCCTGTGGTATCCTTCTTAAGAGATTTAATGGTATTAGTTTCTTGCTTCAGGCTGATAGTTCAAAACCACAACCAGAGTGGTCTGGGACTGATACTGCAAAACCAAAACATGCTCCTGGAGGCTTTGCAAAAGCAAATCCTGTGTCTTGTCTTGTTTGGTGCTATTACTTTTGTGATTGTTTTCTTCATCCTTGCCCTTAAAATGCCCTTAAAATTCAAATGTTTTGAATAGGTACTTAGTAGTGTCTGTCAGACTGCTGTGAGACTTCTCTGGGTCTTAGTTTTCTATAACTTTTCCTTGTCATTCTGTCTTAAAATTTAGCTGATAGGAAGAATTCCACCCTCAAAAATGTTAAAGTTTTTGAAATAATACATTTCTCAACCTGTATTTGAAGTTGGGTTGCCCTGTCAAGGTATCAGAATAATAAAGGGAAACTGAGATGCGTGGACTGTATCGAAAGCTTGTTTAAATTTTTCCAAGAGTATTGTGATGGGATCACATAGAATGCTGTAGTTCGTATCAAGTAAGAACAGTAATTGCCTTGTAACTCAAATTGAGTGTGTTAGACTAGAAAATTCTTGAAATTGCTTCTTGTTTGTGGAGGTGGCAGTTCTAGGCTGCTTAATAGGAACCAGTTCTAGCCTTACTATAAAACTAGAGGCAAAAATACTGGTAGCATCTGATTGATGCTATAATGTCATGCATCAGAATGCTTATGATGCCTTAATTTTCTTTTCTGGTAAAGTAAAATGGTGGTGTTGAGGCATGGGTAAGTGAATTAGCACTCTAGGATTTATCTGCACTGGGACAAACCATGTTCAGTGAACTGGCATAGAGAAAGATAAGGAATAGTCACCAGTGGTGCGCATCGTCGGGGCAGTTGAGTTTTGCACTAGTTGACGAATGTGCTTCATCCATAAAATGTAAACAGAGCATTTGCAGTAGTTGAAAGCTGTAGCTGGGGAAGGTTGGACAATTCCTTTTCAGTTTTACACTTTCTGCCATTCTGGAGATCAATGGATTTGTCATTTCTAAATTGCCCCAGGCACTTGGCTAGTACTGTGTAGGGGTGTGTTCAATTCTGGATGCAAGGAAACACCATCTTTGCCAAAACAGAAGTATTGAATTTCCACCCTCATCTCTTTAAAACTGGCACATTTTTCTGTGACAGCAAGTATTCCACTGAGATTTGTTTTATAGCTACACCACACAGAAATTTCACAGTAAACTTTAGACAGAGTTTGTGGAAGTAGGACAATAGTATGTAGGTCTTACCAAAGGTTCTGTAAAACCTGTCTTCTAGTTTTAAAGAGCCTGTTTGTTGTGTCTGTACTGTATCATACCAGACCATGTTCCTGCCCTTCTGTTCTGCCCTTTGTACCCAGAAGTGTAATGCAATTGCAACAAGCAGTCAAAAGCAGCCTTCAGAGAATGTGTATTTGCACAGGTACGCTGAAATTACTTCCAGTACTAACTATGCCTGTTCTTTCTCCCCGTAATTGATTTATTTATGTATATCCAGTAACCTTAGCTTTTCAAAGAAAAATTTGAATTTTCTATGAAGTGATTATTTACCTTTAATATTCTCCCTTGGAGGCCTATAGCATTCAGTCAAAAAGATGGTTTGTTAGGATTCTAGCAAAATGTATATTGTTACATCAGTGGTTAAAAATAGCAGAGTCCTTCCGCAAAAGCAAATTAATTCTGTAAACTTCCAACAGCAACATTGAGATATATTTTGTATGCTTAAATATTGACATATGGCCCACGTAGAGTGCCTGATGAGTAATTAAGGCATTTTCCCCCAAGGACATTGGTTTTTATAGTATTTGACTAATTCATATATATATATACACACACACACTCTTAAGCTTTTTTGTTCTACAAGTGTTGTTTTTTAATCATCACAAACCTATGGTCTTTACTAAGCTGTCAGTTTTGCCACTTTGTTATGTCTATAAAATATTCTTACAAGTATTTAAATACCATAAAAAATAAGATGTCATTTGTTGAAGCAAGGTGGTGTATGACATTTATGTAGGGAATCAGCCAATGTCACAGAAGCACAGAATGGCTGAGGTTGAATGGACCCTCTGGAGGATGGAGGACATCTGCCCCATTCCCTCTGCTAAGGCAAGGCCACTCAGAGCCTTGTTAATCAAGCTAGTGTTTGGTCACCCTCACAGTGAAAGAGTGTTGTTTATGTTTAAGAGACTCAGCTCTGTCTGCTAGTAAGATAGGTCCTTTGCTTCAGTGTAGGAGAGAAGGGAAAAAATCCTGGAAATAAAACGACATTTTCTTCTTCTAAGCATCTCTTAATTTTTGTCAAGATTATTTAACTGTCATAGAAAATTAGGCATAGAATTGTAGGTGATTAAAATAGATACAAATGCACATCACTGACGTTGATGATGCTGAAGTGCTTTCATGAACAATGTACTATATCCTCCTCATCTTTTATAGCTAAATGGGCTATTGTATCCTATCATGGGCACTAATGTTGTCCAGAAAAGACATGAAATCTGATTTTTGTGTGCACAAGCCCTCTTTTAGTCTCATAAATATTGTAAACATGACTTCAGTCAGTTAAAGAGCCAGCTTCCTCCAGGGCTCACAGATACTGGGTAAAGGATGAATGACTTCAGGTGGCTTTGGATTGAGGTGGCTCTTTCTTAAGGGAAATATACGGGACATCTCATTTTCCAGTTCAGGAATTCAATCATAATAAAAAATTAATAGAAGTGACTACGTTTATTAAGAGAATATTTTCCTCTGATTTGAATAATGCTGTTCTGTTTCACTTGCACCTATAAAAAATCTGGTCTTGTGATCCAGGTGTCAGAACTGAAAACTGATAATAATCATGGACCTGTAAGTTATAAACAAAGTAGTTTTTAAATTTTCTGAGCATCGACTATTTCAGTGAGTATTTAAATCTTTCACTCAAAATAATTCATCTATTTGCAGGAGAGGTTTAAATGTGCTGCCTTGATTTTATTCAGGAGCTGATGGTGAGAGCACTGTGCCCTGAAGACCTTATTCTGTGACCTTTCCATTACTTTAGCCTGAAGTATTTTTTCATAGACACTTCTCTTTTAATAGAAAGTTGCCATCCCCACTACAGATCCCACAGGGAGTTCATGATGATGAAACCACTCTGGTCTCACAGTGGCAACAGGCTGAGGCTGAAACAATGTCCACTTAAAAACTTCTTTTAATACTTTTCTGAAGTCTACAGTCACCTTGTGCAAAATGGAAAAACATGCATTGAAGTTAGAATAATTGTCCAGTTATTGGTTGTATTCTGGTTTTTCTTATTTGATTGGATACACGTGAAAATACAGACTTGATCAGGATTTTCTTCTAAATCACCAGTCATTTTTTGGTGTCCATGAAGACAATAGACTGGGAAATTCTATCTTAGAGAGCCTTGTTTCTGTGAGTAGTAGGATTACTATTATATGAAAATGTTGTATTTAAAGGAGCGTGTGTATTATTTTAAATGAATATACTGGATGGATTTGATTTTTAAAAATTATAAGGTCAGGATTACCTTATAGCTACAGATTTGCTCATAAACATCTAGTTGAAATGATTTTCTGTTCTTTTGTGTCTTCAGTGAAAAGTCTAAAGCTGAGCACTCAGTTTTGAGATGATACAGATAACACACATGGTGATGCCAAAAATTTTTTTAAGTCTACTTTTAGTTTAATGAAGCAAAATGGCTTTTCAACCTTTCTCATTCATATTTCCTGATAATTGCTTCTGGCATTATGCTTTAAGGAACTCATATGTTCATCATGTAACAAATTTAAGATTTTTTTGGTTTTTTTTCCAGATAGATAACAGAAGTCTGAAAACATCTTTGTCATGGGATTAATTTGGTCTTTCCCAGCCAACGCACCAATTAATGTTGGGGGTTTATTTTTATTGTGAGATAGGATTAAAAAAGGAAAGAAAACAAAGCAAATTTATACTTGAAAACATACAAGAAAAAACTTCATTAACAAAGTTAAAAGAGGAAAATTATAATAATGAGATAATCAGAACCAAATTCTAGATAACCTTTCTTTTTTTCCACTGACAATTCAAAGATAAAATTCACGACTTTTAGTCAGTTTACTACCTTTAAAAACAGTCTTAACTTAAATTCACCTGGGGAGAAGAGTTTCTCTTGTTGTGCTTTGGAGACTTTTCCCACAAGAAAACAGGTTTTCTTGTAGTTTTGTCACAAATGAAAATAACTGCCCGGGGAAAATTTATTTTGCAGTGACAAAAAAACTTTTTTCTTGTTATAGACTACATTACTTATTGGTGTGCTCTTTTTAAGAATGAGCTACTTTAGTATACAACTGGTTTCTTATTTATCTCTAGGAACAAAGGTCTCTTTACTATCTTCTTAATTTCTCTCATTTCTCTAAGTTTCTCTTTAAATCACAGTAATATCCCTTTGTTTCAACTACCAATATTTCAATTCACAGTTGTACCTAAAATTGCTACCGTCCTCCAATACATTTTATGCATCACAGAGAAAATGAACAAAGTCTAATATCTTTACTATAGCTTTACAAAAGAATTTAAATTTAAGTTCAAAATATTCTCTTCAATCCCTCCATCTAAAATCAAACTACTTTCTTACTGACCTCAAAGGTTAAGTTTTATCATCGATTGAAACAGTTTTTATAGAGCCTCACAATGTTGAAAGGTTAACTCAATCCAGATTTTGCACTGAGGAAGAGCTTGCTGTGCTTTCCTGCTGCCACATGGTTTGTGCCAGCATCATGTTGACTTCGCCTTGCTGAAACTGGAGAGAAAAACTGCAACCGGTGTTTTTGTTTCTTTCTTACCTGCAGTAAAGTTAGTTCAAAGTAGCTGAGTAAACAGAGTTCGCTGTGAGCCATAGGAGAGAGAGAGAGAGAGAGGCTGTGGCTGCCGGCACTATCCTGGCTGCTGAGATCTTTAGCCACGTGGCTGTTCTGATCTCCCAGCCACGTGGTGACTTCTTTGTTTCAAAATTGCTTTTAGTTTCAGAGTCTCTTCTGGCTTCCGGAAGCCCAGTGAGTTTTATGGTAATTAGTAGTTCTCTCACCACCCCTCCGGAAAAAAATTTCAACTGGGCCAGAGAGATCAAATCAGCCCAGGCCCGGCCACCCCAGGCTGAGCAGGGCCGACCCGGACCCCACTGGGCCCGAGTCCCGCCACCTGCTTCCGAGGCCTGAAGAGAAGTGAAGTGCCCCCTCCTCTGTTTTTTTTACTTTGTTTCAAGAATATGTCTTTACAAAAAAATGCAGCAACATCATTGGTTGAATTGAACAATGCCACCCCACGACAGTCTTCCAGTTGTCCAGCTTTCAGATACAGTATGAGAGCAGATGACTTTCCAAATGCATCACTCCAGTCAGAGGGGAGGCTTTGGCTTGGTAAAATGTTGCTTTGCTTATGGAAATCTCATTATACTGAGCTATTGGAGATTTTTTGATACACTGTATGTATGTGTCATTTTTTCCATAAATATCTCTACCTAAATCAAGTTCATGATGTCAATGTCATTGTCCATGAGTACTGAAGCAACCCAAAATTGTGGGATCACAGACACTCCAACATCTTCTGCTTCATTTCTGCTGATGGATTTTCTTTTCCCAGTGAACATGTTTTGGAAGCACAGTTGTGTCATTCTATGTGATTCACTCTAAGATCAGATTTCTAGCAGGGAGTCTTGGATTGTGAAAGAAACAAAGGAATCATCTTAATTTTTACCTGCTGGCAAATTACAAGTCTCCAGTGACAACCAGTTACAGACTGTCTGCACAAGCTGATAAAGTTTTATATATATTACAGAGCTAGTGTGTCGTTCTCTGGAATTGTTTTCCAGAGGGATTTAGTCACTAAGATCTGAACTGCATCAGAGTGTCTGAACTGCATCACTGTGGGCAAGGTATCTTGAGGGGAATGGCAAAATAAGCCTCTAATGCCAGTGGTGTACTAAATTTTGTTTGAAGTATAGCTTGCTTTCCAGAAGTGCAGAGGGAAAATTCACAAGTGTTTATTAAGGTCAAGAGTGTTCTTCCCTGGCAAGTTGTTACTATTGGGATAAAAAAGGAAAAAATTACAGAGGATATGTGATTTTACAGAATGGCTGGGTTGAGGAATATGTTGCAGTAGTGTCCTGTCAGTTCCCATGCATGTGGGATTACAAATGAAGTGATCTTTCATTAGTGCAGCTTTCTCCTGCCTGTGATTCTCATATACTAAATTTCACTGAAAACCACATTTTTCCGAATATAGTGATACCTGGGCAGTGTTCCAGTTTTTGCTGTGTTCTGCTTCCTTCTTTTAGATCATGTGTATAAAAAACAGCATAAAATGCATCAGAACTGGCCACATCCCACTTCATAGATATATTTGGTAAATTTAATGAATGCACCTTTTTAGATTACTCTGACAAGGTAGGATACATCTGGCCTATCAAGTGCTAAAACTGCAGTTAATAAATGGGCAAAATACTCATTATCTGGAGCAGGCACTGCACAATTCAGTTTTGGTAAATTTGGATTTAAATTTAAAAATATTCTCTTTTGACCAAGAGTATCAGGTGCTGATGCCTGTTTCAGGCTTAACTAGAAACAGAGGCCAGACAAAGCTTAAAGGTTAAAAGTGGATATACTTAATGAAAGGTCTCTAGGTACATTAAGGGCAGATGAAGCCTCCCCAAGGGGCTACTACACCCAAAATGGACGATGGTCACAAGTTTTTCAGACGGATACAAATTTGGTCTGCTAAGCATATCAAGGGTTAATTCTCCAATTACAGCTTCAGGTAATTAAGTCATATACCCCCATTTCACTCTCCCCTCCCCTGATTCAATTTTGTTCATGCTTTTCAGGGCCTGAGGCAGATGGTGTCCTTGGATCTCAGGCCTAGAAGGACTGTTTTGTCTGACCAAAATGTGAAGAGAATTAACTAACACTCTATATGGAGTTCAGAGTTATATAGTAATGCAGTGCAGGATCTGAAAAGCACAAAACCTAAAATCTTAAAGCATCACTGCTTAAGTTACACAACAAGTTAATGTTCAGATTTTTGTAATTTTTTATGGATTATTTAGTGCTTCCAAGATCAGTACACATCAAAAATTGTAGGATTCACAATCTGACCTTTAGAAGTGTTTGTAGAAAATGATGGGTAACTGACGTTTTCTGGTGTTAGTTTCAGTTCTTCTGCAGTTTTAAATTGTATTTTGTATTTTAAGTTTGGCAAGCAAATATTAAGTTAATATTTTTATTGGTAAATGAGGATAATAAATAATTTATAAATAAAGTAAATAGTTATTTTCACAAAATAAGACAGTAAAATTCTGTAGCTATATTTCATATAAATGTTTTTTTGCAGAACAGTTTCACTTATAAGCCTTATAAGGTACTTAAGAGGGAAAGGTACTTGGCTTTTTCTACACAAGCCTGAGCAAGAATAATGATTGCTGATTTATCTGGCAATAATATTGGTTGGGCTGTTTATTTGTTTTAATTTAGACTCTTCAGTCTTTTTTAAAGCACTTAATGGTATGTTAATTTGGAATTAAATGTGGAGTTAAATTTAAACTTGGAGAGTTTGACATAATGCCATCTGTGGATCAGGATGATGATATACAATATACATTCTGGATTACAGAAGAATTTCAACTCAATTTTTTCCCCCAAGTATTTTTTAATGTTACCTTGTCTACCTTCATATTAGGTTGTTTCCACATCTTATTTGGAGAGGAACTGTTTAATTTAACCAAATTGAATGAGGAGGGGAATGAGAGGAAAGAGGCAACCAAAATTGACAAAAATGCATGTTGTGAAAGGGAAGAGCAGGGTCTTTAATTCCTGTTAAATAACTCTCAGAGATGACACAAGCTTCAATACTCTCTGCTTTAAAGTGAGGAGGAAATGCAGTTACTAATCAGATAACTGACTGTTAATTACCAAAAAAATTATAAATGTACACTTAGCTATAGCCATATATTGAGATTTAATTTTAGATAATAGCTAGTTTGTGTAGTTGTGAGATAACTATGTGTCTGTAGTAATTAAAGTTTCTGTCACTAAAAGTTAAGAGTGTCATACCAGCCTTATCAGAAAATTAGACACAATTTCAGACCATGAGTTTCATAGCAGACTGATGAAGTGGTGTGAGAATTGTCATGAACCTTTGCTCAGAGCCACATACAAAACTAAATTTGCGTTGAAGTCCATCCCTAATGAAGAGACACTGAGATAATTTTTAAATCAGTCATTACTTGGTAGTAGGTGTTTTCCTGAATTGGATTACCCAAGCTTTAAAGACTGTTCTGTACCAGAAAACCTGTGATTTACC
Source organism: Thryothorus ludovicianus (assembly GCA_013397245.1). Lineage (NCBI taxonomy): Eukaryota > Metazoa > Chordata > Aves > Passeriformes > Certhiidae > Thryothorus > Thryothorus ludovicianus. The sequence continues at coordinate 97,805 of VZTB01003743.1, forward strand.
TGCACATGAACAATCACTCTGTATATTAGATAAAACTCTTTGGGGGTTTTAATGATTTAAGACAAAATGTCTGCAAGGTAGATTTAACTGAAACATTATTCCATGTACCAGCTGACAGGAGGAAACTTGCTTGGATTGTTTTTATGATGTGATTCAGGAAACAGCAAAATCCACATGTGCTTAAATAATAGGAGCAAGAAATAGGAAAGAAATTGGGAGTGCAAAAGTTGTGCGTTTTTTTAAAAATTTAGTAGAATATGTTCTTTTTAGCATGGTTCTAATTATTGCCACTATTCTCAAGTTCAAATGTGTATTTTTTCTAAAGTTATGTTCTTAGCCATCAAGATGTTGTCTAAGGCTATGGGATACTTATTCTCTTATTCCAGAAAAAATTCTTTTAGGTCAACCATTTCATGATACCTTAAATGTTCACTTTCTGAGAATCTGAAAAGGGCAAACTTCTCAATTTATTAAACAAGGTTTTCATACACATAAGAAATTTCTGAAATGTGGAGGGTTTTGGCTGCTGCTTGCTCTTACCTAGTGATGATATTTCTGAAGGACAGAAAATAGGAATTATGAAATGCTTTTTTCCATGGTTCTTGCTCTTTCTGTCTCCCTTTAGCCCTGAGGGAGAGACACATTGCACTGAAAAAGTTTCCAGACCAAAAGACCTGTGAAAGGCTGTCAAGGAGGTGAGAAGAAAGCTTAGATCTGATGGCAGTAGTCACGTTTCTCTGTCAGTATGGATCTGAGTACTGAAGGTTGGACTCATTTCCAGTGTTTCACAGGAATGATCTACCATATCACTCCTCTTTCATCACTTTCAAAGCGTGCAGGCAACCAAGTCACTCCTCCACCCTCCAGCTGGCAGTTCACTTTTAGTAACGTTCTCTTCAGTCTCTCTAAATTATATTTTACTTATACTGTACAAATTAATTAGTTCAGCACTGAATACCACAGAAGTGTGTTTTGTAGCTTGATAATGTTATAATTAAGGCTCATGGCAGAATGTAACATCATGGTCATACAGTGTTTGATTCAGCAAAACATCTTAAAATAACAAAATACGTGAAATTCATTGAAGCTTCACTCTTTGTGGTAAGGCACAAGAAGGCTTGTCTTCATATTTACTAGTTTGGGGGAGTTTTGATTCATACAGCTGACAAGATATAGACACTCAAAGTTAGTTAAAATCTGTCTGCTTTACATCGCTGCAACTGCTTTAGAAGATAACATTACATATTGAATTATCCCATAAAGTATACGTACAATTGAAAGCTGCAGCTAAACATGTTACCTCTTACCATATGTGTTGTAATAAATGATTGTGTTGGTATTCTTACCCTAGTGAATCTTAATTGTGACATACAGCATGTGCATGATTTAAGCTGCCTTCAGACTGGATTAAGGCAATGTGTGTGCCAGTGCAAATGAAGATGTTGCTGTGACTCAATTACTTTGTAATTTCTGCTGTTAAGAACAGGGAGGTTGCTGATGCTTTAGTTTTCTCATTTTGAAAGCACATGCTCAAAAGCAAGTAACTTTGGGAAAAACACATATTCAGTTCAGACTGAATGGTCACTGATGATAAATGAGGCAATAAAACTCTGCATTTGCATTTATTTGAGCTGGTTCCAAGCCCATCTTTGTTGGATTGAATATATGTTCTACTGTGTAGATGTCATTTTACAGAGGAAGTTTGATGTTGGGTCAAAGCTAAAGCATATAATTTGGCGGTATTTCAACTAGTCCTTATTAGAAGTGTTTTGGGTGCACTTCATTTCTAATCTGGTTTAAGAAATTGTTTTCTAGAACTCCACAATTAGAATTGCCAATTTTACAACTACATTTCAAGTAAATTCAATGGTCTTGGCACATAATAGTGATTGCAAAGCTTTTCATCTAGTAGATCGGCTCCTTGAAAACACAACAAACAAATATTTTTTTTTGGAAATTTTAAACAGTAAACTGTGAACTAAATAAAATTAGGTTTGAAGGCCAGCTAATGGGTTGTTGGTGCTCCAGGACAGCAAGAGAAGCCAAGCCGTTCCATATAAAATTCTGTGTCATTATTGCTGTGTCAGTTAAGGGCAGGGAAGTATGTCCCAGAGTTCAACATTGGAAACAATGTTGTGTGACAGTAAAAGTAGATAAGATTTTTACATAACATGGGTTTTGCCACTCCAAGACTCGATCACCTTTGTTGAGATTTGTCATGATCTTTTCTAGCATAGTGCTGTTTGCAAAGATTTGCAAATAGAGCTGTGGTCTTGAGGCACTGTAGACAAATAGTTTCTAACAATCCAGTATCTACCAGAAGATTTTGTAGTAAATTTTATTTCTTTTCTTCAGCTCTTTCTTTGCTTTTGGCTCCATTTGCCTCTTTGTGGGATAAGAGAATAGTCTTATAGAAAGGAGTTTGGAGTTGTATTATACTTTTATCCAGTTCCCCAAACATATTTCATTTCAGTTTTTCTAGATGCTATTGTTGAGAAGTATTGACCCATGAGGAAATGCCTGAAGTGAGTCCAAGAATGAGTGAAACTTGCTTAAATGCTATGAGAAGTCCAAGAAGCATCTTATTAAAATATTAGAAGTGAGCCTATCTCACATCCTGAGAAAGAAGAGGTTTAGGTGCCTGAAGGAGAATTTTGAGTGTCTGGAGGAGAAGCAGCAATTTTGTGCCCTCACACCAAATCCAGAACTAGTCGGAGGTCTGAGGTCCCAACTGAGTGTGGTCTTTTCCCAAGGTCATGGTTAGTTTTGAGCACATGATCTCAGAGGGACAAAAAGATTTGCCATCCTCTTTATTTTTCTCAGTGGCAAGGCTTAGTAGAATGCTACAAGGAGATAATGAGCCAAGCAAAAAGCATTTACTATAGGAAGATTTTCAGAATGTTTTTGTCCTGTTGGTTTGATATGAGATGAAATTTTGAGGAGCAACCTCTAGGATCTATTTTCAGCACCTAATGATAAGACAGTCACTATACAAATAAACCCCCTGAAACAGTCTTGAATGCACATCCTAGCCTCTAGCTATGTCTGTACTCCTTGCTTATTTAGGAATTTGTCCTTTGCATGGTGGAGGAATTGAGTTGGCAGCTGCAGATGGAGGGAGTACTGTGTTGATGAATAGATGTATGGCTTTCCATTACTATAACTGATGGTTTAAGTAGTCATCAATACTTGGAACAAAATCAGCCCTGAAAAATTGATCTTGGATTTTGCCAGTAGTATCAATAACTGGAAATCCTAAGGCAAACTTTTTTTTAGCAGTTCAACGATTGAAGCAGTTGTTTGAGAATAATTTACTGAATGCAGAGACAGCTGCCTCAGTGTGGTGGATTCCAGCAGTTTCTATGCCAGGCACTTCCAATTTCTCACTGTCATTCAGTGTCTGATTCATCCTGTCAGATGGGCTTAACTCATGTGGCCATTGTTTCCCCACTTGTAAAATGGATGTGATCATAATCTACTGGTTGTAATATCTGTCTGCCTCACTTGAGCGATTGGGCAGGTCAGTTCCTCTCCATGCTGTACTCCACGGCTGAGTGGAAAACAATAGAGCTAGTGATGATGTGCTCCCACTTGGGTAGCCTTGAGAGAGACTTTGTGTTTGATCACTCATAGCCCTCAGAAATTTGGATATAATGGTGGTATCATGATGGGAGTTTGGAGCTCCTCTCTGTCAGCCTAGCAAGGCCCAGCCATGCCTGCACTCTGACCTCTCCTGTGTGCTGTACCAGTCCTGTTGCTCCTCATCCACTGCGAGACCTCAGGTCCTTCCTTCCCCTCTGTGCACCATTTGCCCCTTTCCACAGGCAGGAGCTATCTGCAGGTGACACTGAGTGAGTCGGCAGCAAAGTATGGACAGGAGTTGTGCAGAACAGGTACTGCCCAGGGCAAAGGAGTGACTGAGGCATAGCTTCTCCAGCACCATCCCCTGCCCCTGCTGCCTGAGCTCCAGGTCTCCACAGTTTACCCACATCTGGGTGATCACCTGGGGATGGGGAGAACAGCGGGAAAAAGGGGAGCTGTGCCCCAAAACCATTCCAATGTCCAGGTTTTGGAAGGTCTGTGGTCACTAAGATGCTCAGTACTGTAACACTCTGTTGTGTGGTCCATGATGACATGGTATTAGTGTTCTCAGCTGCTGTCATTTGTTGTTCCCTGCAAGGCAAATGGACACCAGACTCCTCCTTCAGGCCACTAAAATCCAGCTGGTTTTTGGAAAGTCTCTTCATCCCTATCTAATGAAAATTAACATATCATATGATAGTGTCTGCTCAGAAAATCAAGGTGCTTCACCTGTCTCTCTTCTGATAAAAGGAACTGGTTTAATTTGAAAAAGGAGTAGTATAAGTGCAGTTTGGAGACAAAGTCAGATTTCACTTCTATGCTGAAGATTTAGTAGGTATTATAAAATAGTACTGGTTTCAGTAAGATGAACATGAAAAGAAAAACAATTCAGAGCGACTAACATAGGCTTTCTATACTGTCCTAGTAAGTCATTCTAATGGACAAATTAAATCACAGAATTAAATTTTGTATTCACATTAGTCTTACCATCTGCTCAAGTAATTACTGTTTAAACTGGAAAAATTATTTTAAAACCTTATTTTGCAAGATTCAGAACCTGTGTTTGCCCCAGAGCTGAGGTTGTGACATTTTATTTATTTTCGATGTTCTGGATTTAGTGTTACAGGAATAGGGTAGCAGAGAATTTCATCAGCTATCTCAAGGTAGCTTTTGAGAGATATATTACAGAGCAGAGCCCTGCTGCATTGTCTTAGTTAGAACTAAGACAGGTGTGTCTGCTAGGAGAAGCAGGAGCCTCTTTTGCAAGGGAGAATGCAAACTTTCTCTTTCTGAATTGCTATAATTTGAAATTAAAGGGACTCTCAGGCAAAGATATTGGGATAGGAATAACAGTTCTTTACTAGAGTATCTAACAAGATAAACAAAATAACAACAACTATATTGTTAACAAAAAATAGAGCTAGGAAACAGTCACAGTTTTTTCCTATGCTGGTGCCTTTCTGGGTTGAGCAGGAGTCCCCAGGAACGAGGTGTATTCGAAGCTTGGTGGCAGTAGCTGGAGCTATAGAAAAATGTCTTGGCTAGGCAGGAGAAACAGTATCGGCAGCAGCTCCTGGCAGGGCAGGGAGAGACCAGAGTCTGAATTCCCGGGGGACCACGAAAGTCACTCTGAGCTCAGCTCTAGGTGAGGTCCGGTGAGATCTCCCTGAAGTCCAAGACTGAACTCCCACTATTTNCTATAAGAAAGCAACCCAACCCCCAGCATGCATCATGGTTGATAAAGGCACTGAAGCAGTGGCATCTCTAATGTTCATGAGGTGGTAAGGGTCCTTACTGCTGCATGGTTACATTGTACTTCTGCGGAAGGAAGCTTCATGGTCTAAAGCTGGGAGGAACATAACATTCAAAAGATTTTGCTAAGGTATCTAAAGCTCAGCAAAAGGTATAGATAGAAAATTAGATACCCTTCATCACTGATATTACTAGGAAATGAGTGAGCCCCTGTGGAGTGGCATAAAGGGTCATTTAGCATCAGAGTGATGGTTCATGTCCCTGACTTGCTACATGGTAGAGATGTGGATGTGAAGTAGTAACAGCAGGGGTTCCTTAATGAAGTGCAGAGGAGACAGCCTTAATAATTACAGTCTCCTATTATGAGCTATTTAGCTCTGTGGCACTTGCTTACTATTGGTGCCTTACTAGCAGTTATTGGTCTGCATTGCAATTGCTTATTTGAATGTGCTTACATGCAACAAGTTTACTCAAAATATTTGCAAATAATGTGTTTTTCCTACAAAAACAGATTGTCAATGAAGCAAGGGGGATCAAGAATGGAATTGTAGAATAGTTTTGGTTGGAAGGGACCTTTTAAAGGTCAGCCCTCTCTGCAGTGAGCAAGGACATCTTCATCTCAGTCCAGCCTGTCTTGGGTGCTGCCAGGTATAGGGTATCTACCACCACACTCCTTGCAAAAAATTCTTATGTGTTACATAAATTTACTCTCCTTCAGTTTAAAACCATAGGGTGCTATGTCCTATTGCAAAAGGCCCTGATAAAAAGTTTGGCCCTTCTTTCTTATAAGCCCTCTCTAAGCATTGAAAGGCCACAGTAAGGTCTTCTAGGACCTTTCTCTTCTCCAGGCTGAACAGCCCCACGTGTCTCAGCCTGTCTTCATAGCAGAGGTACTTCAGCCTTCTGATCAACTCTGTGGCCCTCTGGACTCATTCCAACAAGTCCATGACTTTTCTGTGCTGAGAGTAGAGGAGTTTTGATGTGAGAAGGGAGTAGGAATAATGAAGCACACACAACCTTTGAGCTTATTTTTGACACGGAGTTGAACAGTCTGTCCTATGTTCCTGATGGAACTGAAAAGTGTTTTGATTGTTCTCACCTTGCATCAAGGAAAAAAACTTCACAGCATAGATAATCCTGCATAGCTTTAGGTGCTGATAGCTTGTAAAATAATTTACAAGTAGGTATCTACTACTGCTTTTTAACAAAGAACTACCTCACTGTTACAATGAAGTTATATATGTTAAAAAATCAAATGTTTCATCGGATTTGATGTGTTATAGCAAACTCAATGTAATACAGTGACTGCTGGGGAGATTTAGGATTTAAGAGTTGTGATGAGCTTTGGCAGTGAGCATTTAAGCGGAGGAAGAAATTACAAAGACAGTTCTTCCTGTGGATTTCTCAACAGTTGACTCACAGCAGCATGTTGAGTTGAAGAGAATTGTTTTGTGCTTCCTTTCGAAGTGGTTGGGAAGAGCCAAGAAATGTATGTAGCACAGACCTGTGATCTGTTACATGGTGGAAATGTGGGTAGGAAAGAGCATTGAGCAGTTCTGATATTTTGTATTTATACATATTTTCAAAAAATATTTTAGCTGCATGGGGTTTTGACTATTCCACGCCTTAATGTTTTGATTTATCGTAAGAAAACAGAATCTCACAACAGTGAATTCTTACTTGAGTAGCACTGAAAATAGGTCCTTAGATATGCTGGCTCTTTCAGGTAATTTCTGCACTGAAATTTCCTTGCAGATGAATTACTTCAGAAAGAACAAAACTACTCCGATGATGTTTTGGCCAATATGATCAGTGAACCCCGAATCAGCTATGGAAATGATGCTCTTATGCCTTCATTGACGGAAACAAAGACTACAGTTGAACTTCTTCCAGTGGATGGAGACTTCAGCCTAGATGATCTCCAGCCATGGCATCCCTTTGGAGTTGATTCTGTTCCAGCCAATACTGAAAATGAAGGTAAATACAATAGGGGGAGAAACCACAGAACTTTCTGAGGTGAGCTTTGTGGTTTCTCTTCATTTTGTTCCCTGAAAATTAATATTTTTCTTATAAATAAGTGTAAGTAGGATAAAGGTTCTGAGATGTACATTTGGAGCTGGCCTTCTGTGTCAGTTATGTCTCTTTGATGGAATAGAAGGTCCTGACTAAAAACTATAATTTAGACACATGATAAATTTTAGAGTTGAGCTTACTTGCCTTCAGAAATAACCAATAATAATTTCTAGGAGATTATGAGTAACAGTCTTATAAGACACATGACAATGACTGAAGGGAAATAGATAAGTTGTTAGATTTGTGCCATGATAAAATGAGTGTTTTATTTAAGGTAGAGCTTTTTATTTGCTGGTATGAAAATGATTACAGTTCCAGCATAATCCTAGCCGACAGATGATGTTATTTCACTCCATACACTGGTTGTCTGGAATGTACTGCAGAAATATTCCTACATGCACATCAATACAACTTAGCTAGTGAAAAGGCTTTCCCTGAGGAGTATTATCTGTTATTCATGGACTACTTCATTGAAGTGACTGCATGCTACTTGAATAATCCATGTAGAATCTGGAATTAGTAGTTCACTTAGGTGCTGAGCCAATAAATTAGAAACCTGAGGGACTTTGGTCATGTCGTTCAAGTTCCTCCTCTTGCTTTTGTTTTCTTTTGTTCAACTGCACTGTTCTTAGTGCTAAGTTAATCACATCAGTGAAAGTTTGATACTGCAAAGCCACAGTACACACAGAGCCTGGAACTGCAGAAGTCTTCTCAGGCAAATCTATGACTTGTAGCTGAATTGCACAGACATTAACATCCTCCTCTAGTCTTTTGAAACCACTGGCTTAGGCTGTACCTGCTCTCAGAGTGAGTTTTGAGATCATCCTTATGCAGTTAGTCTCATTTCAACACAGTATGTGTGTGGCTGTGAGCAACTGGATGTGTGGAACATGGACATGGATTTCCAGGTCTGGTGTTGGTGCCAGGTGAAATCAGTGAAATCAGAAAAAGATTTGTGATCAAAGTTTGCCCCAAGGAGTCAGAGGAGCCTAGGATCAGGCAAAAGAGAAGACCTGCACAAAGGTCAGTGAGGCAAATATTTAGCAGATCTGAGGGGAAGAGGAGAGGCTGGTCAGGAGTAGGGCTAAAATCAGAGGACCAGGGAGTCAGTACTGCAAGTTAGGGACCAAGTAAAAGAGCAGAGTCAGAGCAAACTCAACAGACCAGCTGGCAGGAAGAACCAGAAGGCAGGAGATGGTGACAAGGACCCCAGCTGTGTCTGAAGGGCACTTGCAGCCAAGTTGCATGCCAGGCAGTGAGAGCAGCTGGCTGGAGCACATTAGACACTGGAAAGGGCTACAGATGGCTCACAGGCTGGCAGGCTGAACCTCATTTTCCTGGGGAAGGAGCTGCAGCTTGCTCTAACCATAGTGCACGTATCAAGGCTGTCTGCAAGGAGCAGGTCACAGTCTGGCTCATGTCTATTCTGCAGGAATTTTCAATTGCAGCTCTTGCTCCAGTTTTTTCCATAGCTGAGGCATCCAGAGCGTCAGTTTCTATACCTGTTGCCTGCTTTTATAAAACATGGTGGGGATTAATTATTTTTGATGTCTGCCCTTAGCTTTCAAAATATATTGATTTCAGTCACCAGGTTTAGAAGTTAATAGGTAGACAGGTGCCCCCCAGACATACCCATAGTTTAATCACACAAGCATATTTTTCCTTCAGAAACCTGTCTAAGCTCAGAATCTAATCATAAAAGGTACTTCAAAGCAAACTGAATTCCCACAGGCATCTATAAGCATGGTTCTCCTTTTCAAATGTATGGCAGCAAATAAGAAACAAAAACTCTCCTGCCTGGAATACCATACTTAATTTTTAGGCTTTTTAATTATTAGGTGTTTTAATGTCGTATGTGGTTTGTTGCAGCACTTATTCTTTTATACCTTCAGGTTGTTGGGGTTTAGTTTTGGCTTTTTATTCCAGAATTTTATTGTATTTGTCATGAACTTATTGCAGCAGTCAGTTCAGTTAGGCCAACCATTATAATTGTTCAAATATGCGCAGTTAGAAGTGGAAATCATTTGATGACTTAAACCTCTTCAAGTCCTTCTTGTTTCCCATTATACTTCTCTGTCCTCTACCCAAACCACAACATTCTTAATGTGATCATGCCAAGAATACATTCTTTCTTTAGAGACCATTTCTGTACCTTTGCCCATAGTATCAAAGGGGAATTTCACAGCTTTTTTTCCTTTGTGTTTGTCTCTCACTTCATTGTTCCAGAATCCCAGGACTGACTGTGCCACTTGTCTTCACTTCTCATGCCTGTTTTCTTCTTTGATGGTGATCTTACTTCAGGCTTCAGTCTACCTTGCTTCCAAAAATATGTTTCTGTCTTCTTATAATATGGTTTGGAAGTAGCAAGAAGTTAATAACAATATACCTATTTTTCTCCTCATCTTTTTTGTTTTTTTCCTTCTGATGAACTGATGAAGTAAAAATACCACAATTCTCCCCCCTTAAATTTGTTATTAGTTCTCATGCCTGTTTCCTTCCATGGCCATGATCTCATCCTAAGTTTCACCCAGAGATATTAATAATATATTGGATTGGTATGTTGCCATGTAATCTTAAGGTTTCATAACTCCATTTGAAATTTTCCTAATGTAAACTGCATGTTTTATGCAAATAGTTTATTTTCTTAGAATTTTACTGATGAGTAAGTGAAAAATAGTCTGAAAATAAATAGACTTTGAAAGCCTATCATAACTCAGGATTTTCTGCAAATGTCTTCTTACTTGTTTTCCCCGATGTACTTTCCCTGGAAATGTCTATAGAACTTAATCCGAAGCAGTAGGTAATATACTGTATGGATGTCCAGCATGCTGCGACACAATTTAAGTTAACAAAGAAAACACTTTCTGAGAACGGTACAGAGGCACTGTGAAAAATGTCAGGAAACTGTATTTCAGCGATGCAAAACACATCTTCAGAGATGACCCCCAACAAATCCCCAACAACTGTGAAGCTCTGACACTGCCAAGCCCTCTGGGCATTTTGCCAATGACTAACTGGGTTTGGTGGTTTACCTTCTATGTTTAACTTGCAGATTACAGGGAGCCTAATGTCTATATTTTAGTATTTATCTAAAGTGAGATTCCTGTAAATGTACTGTGGTATCCTTAAGATTTGTTAAGTTACTCCCTTCAACAGTGTTCTTGATAGGTGATCATCACATAGCACTCCTCACTTGCTGGATTGTACTGGTTTTTGATGTTCTTCTCTTTTACTTTTGAAAAGAGAAGTAAACATGTTCTCTCTTACTCTTCTGAGATGTGTTAGTATTAGATAAAGATGGGAAATGGTGGCCTCTATGAAGCCTGAATAGTCAGTGTAAATAAACATATACCAGTTTAGTCTGATGAGTCTACTTGAACAATGAATTTTCGATTTTATTTCTGTGCACATTCAGGAGAAATATAATTCTGGAGCATCAAAATGAATGCACTTTTTATAATAACACACAGTACATGTTTGAGTTTTAATTATTGATAAATGCTGTAGTAGGTTTAAATTTCTCCTCTCTTCATCAGCTTTTGTGATGATGTGGTCTGGTGAGGTGCAGTGAGCTAACCGCTGGCCAAATGCCAGTGCATTCACAAAAATCATCTACTCATTTTCCTCTGCTATAATTGAGCAGAGGAGAATAAAAAAATCAGTTAAAATAAAGCTCATGGCATTGCGGTAAGGATTAGGAGGAAACTCTTTAGGGGAAAGACAGGCTCAAAACTTTAAAAGGTATAAAGAAAACTTTAGTAAAAGAACAACAATAAGAACTAAAATAAACCTTTAGAACACCTTCCTCCCTCAAGACCCTCTTTCCTTCCCACCAACAACACAAAGAGACAAAACCTGGGATTCTCAGTCAGTTTATCACTTCTGGAAAGAATCTTCAGTTCACTCAGGGAGAGGAGTCTCTCCTACTATGCCATGGAGTCTTTCATACAGGGAACAGCTCCCTGTGAACTCTTTCAGCATGGTTCCGATTTTCACAGCTAACAGTCCGCCTGGAAAAACCCTGTTTGCATCGTGAAAGCCCTACTGTGTCTTGCAGTGTTCCCACAACTGCTTTCTTGGGCCATTTCGGCTTAGAGGGTACAGTTCTTAAGGATGAGCTGTTCTAGTATAAGAGCAAAGGGTCCTCTTTTTCTATTTCTGAAAGCAAAATTTCTCTCTGTCGTTATTCAAGTCAGATCACAACTTTTCAAAGTCTACATTCTCCAGTTCTCATGGGCTGCAGATGAATGCTACATCCCCCCATATTCTTAATGAATTACAGGGAATCTGTTGTATTATTGCCCTCATCATGGCTTACAGGAGATTTTCAGCTCCGGTGCTCAAAGCATCTCCTCCTCCTCTTCCCCCTTCTGAACTGACCTGGTATCGCCATGTTGTTCTCCTCACATGTCCCCACTTTCCCTTTTCTCTGATTCAGGAGAGAATTGGTGTCTGTAGGTTCATCTGTTCTCAAGTGGAGTTCTGAATCTGAAAAGTAGATCTTATCCAGGCTCCACAGACTGGGGGAAATGCTTGTTGTGCACTGTGCTCTGTTGGATCTCCTCGGCACTGCACAAACCACGCCAGTTTGTTGGCTCCACTCTGCAGCATTCTTCATGCTGGATGCCAAAAAAAGAAAAACTGCTGCTGTTTTTGTCCCTTTGTTTGTGGTATGGCAGGTGAGAAACAGACAGGCATACAAATTCTTATCACTGGCTGGGCCAAGATGGCAGTGGCTGCGTGGCTCAGCAGCAGGAACAGCCAGGATCTCAGTGGCTAGGCCAAGGAAGTGGTGGCTGCATAGCTCAGCGGCACAGGTATTGCCCCCAATCACATGGCTTGGCGGTGCCAGGATGGCCCTCCCCAGCAGAATCTTGGTAGCTGGACCATACCAGGGCCCTATGGGATCTTGGTAGCTGCACCAGGGTCCTCCCTGGTGGCGTGCCAGGGGCCCAGCAGTCCTCCACTGGCCACCTCCAAAAGCAGGAAAAAGAAGAGAACTTCCCACAGTTTTTTTGTTCTTAAATATGTTATCATAGAGGCATTTGCATCTTCTCTAACTGGCTTAGCAGTGTGTCAATTCTCAGAGCCAGCCAGGCACAGAGGAAGCTGTTAACAGCTTCCTACAGAGAATTACTTCCATGGCTGATGTTTTTCCTCTCACCAAAATCAATTTAATGCAAAATCAGCATATGAGGGCAAGCCGTCAGAAAACATACAGACAAGATTTTCAGCATTAACTGCTGTTTGTGCATAAATCAGTACTGGGGCAAACTAAGAAGGTTTGAAAATCCAACTGACATTCAAAAGGTGGTAGCTCAGGGCTCTCCAGAAACCAGTCTTTCTTTGTATCAAGTTTTCTGGCATTACAATCTGCTTTGGAATACTCTTGGCTCTTATCATTTGCCTCGAGTTTTTATGCCCTGAAGCTGGTTTATGACCTTTACCTTTTCATTCCTGTGTCAGTTATGAAGTGTGCCAGTGGCCCAGCCTTTCCCACCTGTAAAGGCATCCAAAATTATAGATTACAAGAATTATTCATTACTAATACTTTCACCTAACCACAAACACTGCATTACTGTGAGGTCAGGTCTATGCTACTGTACAACAGAAACTTCTTTCATCCTTTTCCCCTTCGCCTACTCCCATTTCTGTTGGCTATGCACAGGCTTCTCTCTCAGTTCTCCATAACTGTTGCCATGTAGGATTAGAGAGGAGAGAAAAAAAGCCCTAAGCCTTCTAGGGAGGATGTGGGGACCAGGGTAACAGAGGAGGGGCCTGCAAGAGCAGTTTGGGTAATGTTTGCACATGGTTATTTCTTCCCTTGGATCGTTGTCATTGCAAATTACTGCTGGACCGCCTGAGGGTTGGTGCTGACAATATTGAAAAACCTATCAAAAGACATAAATAGGAAAATACTCAAAACTGTGCTTTTAGTTAAGGATGGAAATTGCATTTTGTATAGAACTATGTAAGGAAAACAATTACATGGTATGCTAGTGCCACTTTGAACTGCTCTGAAGGAAGGTGCCTCCGCAGCAACAGACCAGCAAGCTCTGTGAAAGTGCCATTCTGGATACTCAAGTGAGTTAGATATGCTGATGTGCTTTTAGTCTGCAGCTACTCTAAAGCTGAGTTACTGGGTTTTATTCAGAGGCAGGAGCTCATGCAGTCATCTCCTGCAAAGGACATGGGAGCCACTTAGGTGGCCACAAGCATGGTAGGTTGTTTTGGCAAACCCACAGGAACACTAAGCCAGTGACAGACTTCCTGAGAAGTGGGCAGTTCCATTGCTCAAATCAACAGTATCATCAGGTTTGTGTGATTTTCCGATGAGCAGTTCTTTGATTGAAAACTGTGGATCTGTCAGATTTCCTGTGTTACTTCATCTCACTGCTGATAAAGGCTCATACCTGAGTCAGAAATACAAGTGAATAAGAATATATGTTAAAAAAATCTTCTAAGAATATGATACTTCATTTTTGAATTTAAGTTCTTTGACACTGTCAAAGATTGGGTAGATAAAGAATTGGAGCAAAAGAGAGAAACCACTAAAAAAGAGGGGTGAAAATCTGAATCTTTTAATAAACATTTCCAGTATGTTTGAACTTACTGAGGTAGTTGGCAGTGACTCAAATAGCTCTAAGTTTTGCAAATCCTGTTTTTCTGTTAGTCCCAGTGAGCTCCATCATTTTAGGTTTCAGCTGATAAAACGTTATTAGGGTAATAAAAGTTTTGTAAAAGTCTATATGAAACATATTTGGATAGAAATTTGTGTTTCTTCTTTGTTTCACTTACAAAAACTGGACGATAAATATGCTGTTTACAAATCAGAACATATATAAATATTGATTATATTTTCAAAATGAACTTTACTTTTTTTGAACATTATAGTTGGTGCTGTAAAAAATCCCTGTTGAAAGGAAAAAGGAGGAATTCAGGAGGCTTTTAAGTCAATATTGATAAAAAGCAGCTGCAGGAGCTCATCATGTCCATTCTGGCTGCCAGTTCTGATCAGAAAATGGCGAAAAGTTTGCATGTAATGAATATGATTTTTGTTCTCTTGACAGAAATTGTTGAATCCTAATGGTTTCTGACTTGAAGCAGTAATGAGAATTTGATGTAAAAATGATGCCTCAACTCTGAAGCTTTCCTTGTGAAGTTTTACCCATCTTTTCCTTTTACTTTCAGGATTAACTGAAGACAGATATTTTCTAGTTGTTGCTTTGCTAACTGTTAATGCAGTATGTCTCTCCTTCACTGTCCCTACAGAAGAGCCCTTGACTTTGTAATTTTGGGGGATTTTGTTTATTTTTGTTTGCTTTTTTGTTTCTTTTCTGCACATACATAGTTGAGCCCGTTGATGCCCGCCCAGCTGCAGACAGAGGACTCACCACACGACCAGGTATATGACTTGCATGGCTTTTACCTAACCTGTATTTTTCTGGCATGCATGTGATCTGCTGGAGCTGACATGATTTTCCTTTGCTTTGGTGTACCCCTCTCAAAAAATTTAATGCTATTCCATGAATGATGGAAGTATCATGCCCTCACAAATATTCCCCATGTGAGTGCTGTCCATATTGAGGGCATTTAAGATGTGTGCTTGCAGCGGGAGTGGGTCCCAGACCCAGAACTGGTTTGTACCAAAGGTCTCATCCCTTCCAGAAATAGCATTTTGGCAGGTGCAGGAGATGGTAGACTCGGTACCCCGTAGAAGAGACACTACTTCTAATTTAGGAATGTATAATAGAAATGTCAAATCCTTTATGTAGAGTGAGCAGGGCTAATAAAGAATTAATATGTACAGTTTCAGAACTACAGGTGGCGTAGATATTTTTTGCTGTAGTACTTATCTTACTTAACTCCAAATACCTAAAAATCGTTATTATCCCTCTGGATTCCCTAAGGACACCTGAGGATACAGCTATTCATTCCATTCTAGGACAGAGCAGGGTGATTGTTTCTCCTCTGTAGGTACCTCTGTCTTCGTATTGATTTCAGAACAATAGCAGATCAATAGATTGAGTCAGGCTGCAAATGATTGGAAAAGTTAAAATGGGAGAATTCCCATTTCCAAAAGGGAAAATGATTTTAGCTTTTCATACTAACATTTGTTTTGCTTTTGAGGTTGTTTCTCTCTCCTCCATTTAGTTTGGGTTTTTTTTGTTCAGAATTATCTGAAACTGTTAAAAGCTATTGAGAGGAAACAGCCTTTTATTTCAGAAGAGGCTACTCTCTGACACTTCAATGTAGTGAGAATATATTTTAGGGTCAGAATTATTTCAGTGCCACATCATAATTGTGTTTTCCTCCTTCAGATCAGATTATAAATTTTTCTCTTCATCTTGTCTTCCAAACATCCATTAGGTAGCATCATGGACAGCACCTTCCTAGTGTTTTTAAATCTTAACTCACCCATGTTTAGCAACTACAGAAATTGCTACAGTGGGAGGTAAGATAAGCTCATATGTTGCAGCAATTGGGATATGTGTCAGAACTGGCCAGCAGGTAGTGTGTTCCTAGGTTTTAGTAGTCTGGCATCTTTACTTGTATTTAGAGTCTTCAGTCCATGAAGAGAGCCTGGAAACTGGTACAGAGCAACAATGCCGAACATCTTGGGATCAGTATAAAATCCCTCCAGTACTGCATTAAATAGCTTCTTCCCCAAGAGCAGTAGAAATTTCACAGATGAAACATGCATATGGTTTAGTCCAAATTTTGTAATGTTAATTCAGTCTAGCAGTTTTCTTACAATATTAAAATCTATTATTTACAATTTTAATTTCAGTCCTCTTGAAACATTTCCTGCTATGAGGCCCATATTTATTATTGCTGGTTATTCCTTCCTCCCTTCTGTTCCCTCATACATAGACACACGTCACATTAATCCTTAATGTCCTTTCACTAGAGAAAGGATTTTCTCTCACTGCCACTCTAGTTTCAGAGTGAAACTGTATGTTTCTAACTGCATTAGAGCACATTGTTGGTTGTGCTGACAATAAGTTAAAATTCATCTTGGTGAATGTGTGTGATAGACTATTAAGGATAGGTAAAAGTATTGACCATTATGGCTTGAAATTTGGCAGATGGCAGATGCTGTAACTTTTCTACCTTGAAAATCGCATAGGATATGTCCTCAATGTTCTGCTAAAGTGCAAAAGTAGTGCTTAACTTCCCTATGTCTTCAAACACCATTTACAGATTTTGAAAAAAATTTTCTTACTGATACAGATTTTGTCTATAAATGTCCATGTGGTTTTTCATCTTCCTTTAAAAGTAATTTATTTGTGACAAAATTTCAATTTAACAGAGAAATTATTCCAATCAATATCTTCATAAACTAGGAATAGAGAAAAGAAATGGATGTTTATTTAAACTGTGAAGTACAAAGGGATTCTGATAGTTTAAAAGTGTGTGCTTTAAAACTGTTTTACTTTTCTTGCTAATTACAAATAAAATTTCTATATTAGCAGCACGAAAAGGGAAATAAATACTCTTTGTGCAGCAACTGTCCTTTTGGGATAGACTGTTTTTACAGTTTGGAGCTATTATTGAATAAAAAAATCTAAAAAAATAGTAGATTACTCTAGAGTGAAAAAGGATTAACGAAAAGCCTGCAGATTAATGCATCCAGCTGCTTGTAACTTTTTTTGCCCAGCTTCTTGTTGGTTTCCTGAAAGGTTTGCCCTTTCTGTGGGTCTGACATTCCAGTTGATGCTTCTGCTTGCTTTGCTCAAGTGACCTGCTTCTTCAGGATGAAAATTTTGGTGTCATGTCAGCCATGCTGACACTCTAAGCCTGAAAAAGAACAAATTAATGTTTTGTAGCTGTTCAAATTTCTTGAAGAAAATGAGCTCTGAAAGGACTAAGACAAACATGCAAATGTGTGCCCTTTTTTCTCTTTTCCATTTTGTTTACTTCTTGCTCACACAATGTTCTTATAATGATCAATATGTTTTTCCTACAGGCAGATCAAAATCATGCAAATCATATTTGTCACTTTCTAAGAAGAGAGATAGTTTGGTCACAGTACAGAATAGAGTCACAGACTCATAGAATACTTAGTTGAAAGGGGACCTCAACAATCGTTTGGTCCAACAAGTATTTAGGTGGTATTTGTGATACCTAGGATCTTTTTCTTTCTCCATATCATTCTCTTTCAAAAAACAAAGTCTATGAGTCAGAAAAAGTAAGGACTTGTCCAGTCCATAGAGTAGGAAAGTTTATGAGTAAGGATTAAGTTTAAAGCATTTGTAGAAATTTATACCAGTTGTCCCACCTCTGTTGTGCTCCACCTTGGCTGTCCACAGTTAAAGCTTGAATTGGAATCTGATCTACATCAGTCCTAGGGAAAGAATATTGTCTGGATGAACCCCATTTTCTAGTATGGATAAAACATCTGTGTAATTCACATGGGCGTTAAAGGACTCTAGTGCCTTAACTTACTCTCCTTCCCCTTCCTAATCCACAAATTGCCAAACAAAAATAAAAGTTACGCCTGAAACTGTTTCTTTCCACCTCCTTCCTAAAAAGGAATTAAATGAGATGGTAAAATGTCAATGTACTAAGTAGTCATCAGTGAGCTATTTTTTAATATAGCACAAAATTATAACAGGTTTATGACATATTTCTTGCTATTTATAAATTGCTTTATACATGGAGATGTTCGATGTTAGAAGGCTCCAGTCCAACCTAAGAACTTCCATAGGAAGAACTTCAGGTAGAATGAATACTTCTTTCCTTGATAACCTCACTGTAACAGCTTATTCAGTAGTGTTTCCTTCTCTCCTGTGCTCCAGCAGCCAATTTTTCATGATGAACACTTAATTTCTTGCAACTGAATTTTGGGTTTCTGTTTATTAGTAACTTCTTCTTTGTATGTGTATGTGCATGTACATATAGAGACATACACATACAAATACATATAAAAATATCCCTAGATGCTCATGAACAAGCTTGTTTTACTTTCATTAATTCCACAGATCTGATCCGTGGAAATTGAGTGAAGGTTAAAAAATGTGCCATCAGAAGGGGCATTGTTTAGTATTAGCATATTTTCTGTAATTCAAGGTGATAAACAATAAATACTCTTTTCAGGGCAGATCATATTTTCATCTGTTGCACAGTTGCAGTTATAAGTATACACTCACAGCTGTAAATACATCATTTACAGGATGCCCATAATTCACAATGCAAGGATTTTATGCTATTAAGTATGTTACTTTCTTCCATGTTTGGATGTGTTGGAGGTTTTTTGCATTATTCTAGCTCTTTGTCAGTTGATCATTTTTGCAAAAATTTAATATTTTGTGGAAACATTGCACATAAAGCTGCTTCTGTGTCTTTGGCCCTTCTGCTAATAAATCATGACAAGTCTATCTTTATTACATTACTTAATAACAGAGAGGGTTTTTTCCTCATGCAGAAGCTCTTTCCTAATGACTGTCCTGCAGAATCATTAGCATATATGCTGTATGAGGTGCGGGCATAGGGCGGCTTAGTTAGTTATTTATGATTTTCTTGTCAGAAACTGCCAACATATTTTTTTCTGGTCTTTGTGATGTTAGTTCAGTAGAGTTGCTTGAAACAAACTGTCTGCAGCTTCCAAATAAAAATAATCAATACATTTTTTCCATTAGATTGTTTTTGTTTGTTTTATATGAAATGAAATGTTTTATATGAATTGAAATCATTGCTAACTGTGAATACAATTATAGGTGCATATGCACAGCATCTGGATTGACATGCCAGAAAGATTATCCAACCAGATTTTACTTGTTTTGATTATTCATTTCTACACACACGTATTCTGAGAAATACTTATTTTATACTCCATTCCAATGAGAATCTTTTGTAAAAAAGGTAACACTTTTATTGCACTTATTTTCTGCTTTCTTCAATTTGAGTGCCCCCTAGTCATCTATGAAGTTAAAGTGAACCAGCAGTTCACTGGTATCTTAGTGAGAGACCAGAAAGTTTTAGTTCCATGCAGTCTTTAAAGTGCATATCCCTCCAAGATATTTGAATTATCCTTACAAAAAAGAATATATAGTCTTCATTTTCATCTTTATGAGTTTACAATATTCATTCTTCTTTAATTTCAAAATTAAATGTTCTGCACAAAGTCATGGAGTCATATGGAAGAAATAGCTGAACTTCTAGTTAGAACAGTCAGCTCTCTGCCCTGGGGAGTTGTTCAAACACATTCCTTCACTTCCACCCTTTTTATCTTTGATGGAGCTTCACCCAGATAAAGCTGTTTGCCACACATGTAACAGGCTTCAACCACTGTCTTCTTGTTCTTGCTGTGACTCAAGCACTGTTCATGGACATGGAGCTGAATGTTTTCATAAATGCAGTCAGTACTGCAGTCACTCAAACTGCTATTTTGGTTTTCTGCGTGGAGACCACCCAGGTGTAGTTGTTTCAACTGTGCTTCACTTGGAGATTTAGTTTTTTACTCTAGATGAAACCTCAGGCACAGCTAACACTTAGATCTGTGCAAAACAATATCACAAAAACTTTCTAGCTGTTTATGTAACCAGTAGATGAAGTAATTGCAAGCAGAATGGTAGATAATGTACACTTAATTATATCCTTGGTGGGATTCACTGTAACATCTTTTTTCAGTCTTCTGAAAGCATAAGTAATTTATTTACACAAACAGAGAAGCTCTTCAATGTTAGTATAAAGTGTTCCCCAAAGCAGCTACTTGGTTTTTATTTCATATGAGTAGTTTTTCACTCCATATGATTTTTTTCCCTTTAGGGCAAGGAAAAAATAATGGTTTCATACTCTCCATTTTTTGATGTTTGGAAATGTATGTGTACATAGGCATGTGTACACGTGTATATATAAAAGCAATTAATATTGCTCATTAAAAGTAATATCAATAAAAAGCCCATCATAGTTAGCTCATTTTATTGAATTTCACTGGAAGCTTCTAAGCCCATGGTTTTTATAACAGAATAGTTTTGTCAGTTTTTCTAAGGAGCTGTAAGTTAATGTATATGCCGGCTGAATTGAAGCATTTTTAAATTGAAGTGATTAGGAATGCAGCTCCCTAAAGATGGTATGTAATTCAGAAGAAAACTGGTAGCAATTACCATTATTTGTGAATTTGCAATAAGGCTGTTGCTCTCACTTTTTATCTTGTATAATTGCTTTTGTGTTTGTGTTGCGTATTTTAGAATTAAATGATTTTTAGTGAAAAAAACCATCATTTTGTCCCAAGTCAGGATTAAAGTTTTTGTCAGAGAGAGAACTGTTCTTTGTGTGCTTTTCTTCAGTGCAAGGGTAAAGAGGTACTAGGAATCCTTTGACTGTTTGCATCTTACCTCTAATCAAAGTTTTAGAAAGTTCTTCCTTCTTCAGTTACTGCCCTTAAAAAGTATATCTTTGATTTTAGCATGTGAGCCTAATGTGTGATCACTAGGACAGTAAAGTGAATGAACTGGTAATAAAGAGAATCTCTTCAACAAAAAGTCTCAACTGTCTTCTGTAACATTGTGGAAAGGCATATGTAACTCCATGTATATTTTTATCTCATACCAGGTATTTAGTTGATTCCAGTGCAATGTCATATTTCTCCGTACAATGTAATGAGTTATTTGCAGAAGACCAGCAGTTTATCCTGGCTGAAGTCTTTTACCTCATTTGTAAGGGAGATAGAAGGAAGGATAAAGTTGCTTTTGGGTCTGCAACTGCTAGAAAAAAGATTTCTCTGCTTCTTACTTTTTTCTGGTGCAAATTGCCAAAAACAAGTTTCAGTAAGTTTTAACATCATTAACCTCCTAGTATCAGATCCTACCTTGTATTCAGAGTCCATGGCATTTTTGTGGGGCCTTGGTCACTTGGCCTAAACCAAAAAATTTCTGCCTAAGCTCAAAGTGGAAACCTGTGGTTTAACCTGCTACATGCAAAAAGCATGGCTCCCATGCTACTGTTTAATTGGAATGGGAGGAGGGAAGGGAACCAAATTAAAGAAATGTTGTTCTAGGGAAGCTGGAGCCTGCGTTTTTCCAGCAGCTGAGACTACTGGTGAACTTACCACCCTCTGATGCTCACTGATGTGACCTGTTCTGCCCCTGTAATGCTGCTGTAACTCCTGCCTGTGGCGTTTGACTGTTCAACAGAAGCTGACAAAGACCCACAAACTCAGCTGTAGCAACTTTGCTTTTAGTAAAAGTGATCAGACCCCAAAAGCTGAAGTGCTCATGTCCATTTTCCTACCTCTAGCAGTGGTACAAACAGAATATGTACAGATCTCACCTCTGCCTTATACCCTGGCACATCCATTGAGTGTTTGGCAGCTAGCATTTGATAGGTTCCAGGACTGAAAACTGTATTTTCACTGTTGTGTTTAGTAACCCTGAAAGGAACCTTTCTTCTTTGCATTTGTTCATTTGAACATTCTCGTGACCTGTGCCATTGCATTCCACAGTCCAATTTTGCATTGTACTGAATTGTATATATATGTACACACACTTTCTTGTGTTACTTCTCAATCTGCTGTATCATAGCCATGTTACTGTCCTGCATTTCTTAGGAGAAATGACCATTTCCTGTAGACTTTCCCCTTGTCATTTGCAGTCACACATTCTGTTGTGTTTCACCTCCTTTGCCTCTTCCAGTCTGAAGACTCATGATTTCAGTCCTTTGTGTACAGAAGCCATTCCACACCTGTGATCATCTGTGTCTCCCTGCATTATATCTTTTGTAGTTCTTCTGCCTTTGTGTGAGGTGACGTGACCAGAACAAATAACCAGATTTAAAATGAGAATGCATCAGTGGTGTAACAATGTTTTCTATTTTCTCATAATTGCTCCCACCTTTCTCTTTCCCTTTTTGACTGCTACTGAGCCAAGTGCCCACAGTTACCCACTGTGACTGCAAGGTCTCTGTCCTGGGTAGAACAGAGCTAAATTAGAGTCTTTATAACTATATGTATAGTTAGGGCTCCGTATCCCCGCAAGCACCACTTTGCATTATATAATATTATATAATTTACCTTTTATTGTGCTCTTGGAATTTGTAAGATCCTTCTGCAGTTCTTTGCAACTGGTTTTATTTTGACTATCCTCTTTTTTCTTTTATTTTTTGTCAGTAAACTTTGTCATGTCCCTATTCACTCACTCTCTTATCCAGATCACCCCCCCAAACAGCACAGCACAGATCCTTTTGGGACCCACTGGTAATATTTGTCCATTGTGAAAAACAGATGTGTATTTACACTTCATTTCCTTTCTCATAGTCAGTTATGGAAGGCCATGTGGGACTTTCCCTTTTAATTCCTGGCTCTTAGCTTCTGCCAGAGCTTTGATCAGGGACCTCTTAAAAGCTTTTTGGAAATCCAGATTCACTTCAAGCAGAATCACTGTTTCCTGTGTGATTACTAACTTCCAGTGATCTCTAAGAGTTTTGGGAGGTAGGACTTCCCTCAACAAAAGACAAGTAGATTCTTCTCTGATTTGTCTTATATATGTGTGAATAAGTTCTAATCAATATTTATAGCTTCAGTGGATTTGCCAGCTGTAGCAGCCAAGTTATGGAGTTCTCAGGCCTTTGCCTTGGAGGAATTTTCATGCGGTGCTTTTGCCAGGGTATCTACAAGGGCAGTGAGTGTGGCCATGGACAGTGGTGAGGAGCTGGGAACAGCCACCTCTTCAACTGCTGCAGCTGAGGGCAGTAAAACAAGTCCTGGGAAAGCACTTTCCCCCCAGCTACTGCACTGGTACTCCACTACTGAAATTTTCCCACTTCTCTTTTAATCCTAAAACCAAAAAAGTGGGAGGGGTTGACAGGTAGAGCTTCCTTGAGGCAGATACACATTCTCCTTTGTTGTGATACACTCTACTCACAGAGGAGCAAAGAGGACTACGTCTCTGTGAATAGAATGGAACAAACCTGGATGTTTGAAATAATGCCCAAAATGCAATTAAACCAAAAAGAGATTAGATGTTGATACCAAAAAATTTGTATATTTTATTTAATAATAAGAGACACAAAGAGAAAGAAAGGGAAAAGAAATGAAAGAAAGAAATAGAAATTGGGGGAAGGAACAGACAGGGAGAGTGACAGAGACAGATTAAGTAGAAGCATATCACCTTTGGAACCCTTTGTGGGTTCCAAAGACATCTCCTTGTTTCCCTCCATCTGGTCTTCTTGGTGGTGAGGGTCCCCTGCCAAAAAGTATAGAATCAAATGGAGTAATACACATTTGGGCAGGTGGGAACACACAGGTACCTTCCTGAGGGGGGCCAGTTTAACACTTGTAAGACTGTGGATCTGTTGCATCATGTAGTATCATGTGCAGTGCTCTGGTGTAGATCTGGGGACCCCTTTGGGGAGAGCTTTTGATGGGCCATGACACCTCCTCATCTGTGCCCCATGTGAATATCCCATAAATGTGGCTTTCCAGGGCTGGGAGGCCCTGCAGCTGGGCTGGTCTGCACAGTGGAGGATGGGTGTTCACTGCCTCTGACCTGAGGCTTTTTCACCATACACAGGAAACCTGTTCTCCACCACCTCTTGGTGTAGAGGTCTGTGTAAGTCTAGCAGCAGGTAAGCCTGGGGCTGTAGCCTCCACTCCTGAAGGTGCTGGGCTTAATCCTCCTGTGAAAGTATTCTTCTCAAACCAGACCTGAGAAGAGTGTCACTTTATCTTACCTCAAATCAATTTACAGACCAGGGCCTCAGTCAGGAGTGCAGTGGTCTTTGGTGCAGCTTTTGTTACACAGTTTTGCTAAAATAGGCAGTAGTTCTTTGTAAAAATATTTAAGCCATATATGATAACATTCTTTTCCACATTTCCCATTG
Organism: Thryothorus ludovicianus; assembly: GCA_013397245.1. Taxonomy (NCBI): domain Eukaryota; kingdom Metazoa; phylum Chordata; class Aves; order Passeriformes; family Certhiidae; genus Thryothorus; species Thryothorus ludovicianus. Next base: position 122,033 of record VZTB01003743.1, read on the forward strand.
ATGCAGGTGTAGGAGGTACTTTGAGATGATGCACAAAAGAGAGTAAATTGTACTCTTAATTTGGAAAACTAGCCATAGCTGCTTCAAAGATAAAAAGTTACACAGCTTTTCAGGTGGGCTTTATTTTCTGCAGCTCTATTTCCTCCTGCATTTCTTTGACAGAATATCATTGTTTTCAGACTGCAATTCCTTAAGTACTTTACAGTTCTTGCAATTAAAAATGGTCTCCCATGTATAAATGTCTAAATATATTTGTGTCAGTACTGTGATGTAGCATCAAAAATCAGGAACTTAATAAAGAAATTTGAGGGGTTTAAGTTAAAAAAAAAAAGGAAGGTATGGAGCAGTCAGACTCTTCAAAAAAAGAACCATAAATTTTTAGCATGAGAATGATTCTTGTTCTCTCATTTGCATGGTTTCCTATTTAAATAAAGATCAGAACCTTAGAGGGGGGTTTCTGTACAGTCCAGAGAGGTTCTTGGGAAGATCTCTTCTTGCTGGTTCATAATTAAAAAACAGACCACCACTTAATGAAAAAATAAATTGCACATTCAAAGGCAAAAATAGAAGTATTGGATTGAGTGCTGTTTTAGACTGTGGAGCTCATTGGCACATGGAAGTCTTAAGGAATTATTACTGAGAGTCCAGCAAGACAGTGAAGCACAGGAGCAGTCAGTAGTATTGAGAATTTTAAAAGAGGTTCTTCCTCTTCATCAAAACTTAAGGTCAGTGCAAGATTCTAAGAATTAAAATTGGTATTTTACATTTTTGATTGAAACTGAAGTCTTCATCAAGTCCATAGTTTATGTTGGTTTCATCTTGAGTCAAATGAAACAACTTTGGAGAGAGGAGTTGGGGGTGAGAAAATGCTGAAATAAATACAAACAAGGAATATGAACTGGTTTGTTCTTACTATATTCAGTAGAGGGAGGAAATAACACCTCATAAACACCATTCTTCTGCAGTGTTTTTAACCTCCAAGAAATACATATGTTGAATGCATTGGTAGTGATAAGGAAAACAACTAGCTCCATGAACACTCTCTCTAAGCCAGAGCCAGCTCTTCAGGATTCATAGACATATGCAGGATTCACTGGTCTGCTGATGCAGTCCTAAGGTTATTTTCCAGGAGGAAATTTTGGCCTTCTTTCCAGCTAGACAAGTGCGGCATCTCCCCTTCACACCTGTAAGAGAACAGGACTGCAAACTGTACGATTATAAGTGTTGCAAGCTGTACTCACTTGCTTTTCTGTATATTTCTAATTGAGAGACAGTTATCATCCTTCAGAGGATAATAAAGAAGAATCAATAATTCTAAGCAGTATGAAATCTGAAAACAGAAACTCTGTAAACTTCACAAATATTTTAGTAACTTCTGCACGTTTGTGGAAAAGGTACAGACTCGCAGGAAGCAAGAAAATAAGATATCTGGAGCTCTCTTACACAATGAGTATTTTGTTTTTTCCTCACAGCAGCCTGAGCTGAGGGAGGAAGAAGATTTTCGCCTAAACAGCAAATTTTCTTGACGTTGCTAAAGAGGCTATCAGAGCAGATCTGTATGTAGCTTGTGAGCCAATTCAGGAGACTTCTGTTGGTTCCTCACAGCTTAGTTCATGCAGTGTTTCGTGCTGGAAGCCTTTGATGCCTGTAGCAATATAACTGCTGAGGATTAAGGATCATTTAACAGAGGAGAAACCTAGTTCATTCTGTGTTACTTCAGTGGGACTGAAACAGCAGATGTACCTCACTTTCCTCCCTGTTCCCTTTCACGTTGCATCACACCTCCTCCATGGGAATGGTACTGTTGCCTTCTGCTCTACAGCAGTGGGGTTAAGCAGAATCTTCCTGAATCTGAATTCTGTCTTTAATTCATTGTCTTCGTGGTGCAATGCAGGTTCCGGGTTGACCAATGTTAAGACAGAAGAGATATCTGAGGTGAAGATGGATGCAGAGTTTCAGCATGACTCCGGATATGAAGTTCATCATCAAAAGCTGGTGAGTGATCAAACAGCGCTTTTCACACGTGCATTTTGAGATGCTGATTCAATCTTGCACTGGTGAGTCACTTACGGTCATGTTTTGATTGAGTGATGTGGACACTGAAGATGCCAACCAAAAGTTATCATGTGAAAAGATTATGATTTTCAATGAGAGTAAACCTGGAACAATGTTACCAGAGAGTCTGAAAAGTCACTGAGCCTCATATGAGAGGAATCCAAAGTTCCTGTCCTTGCACTGCCATGTCATTGGATGTGCTTATATGGAGAATACTTACCCCACAGTCCATCTGCCTCTCTGTAATCTCTTCCTATAAAAGGGATACAGAGGGAAGAAAATGCTGAATTAAAAAAAAAAAAGAGTTTGAGACATATAGCACAGTGCAGCAAGAAATAGAATGACACTATTACAGGAATATAGTCCTTTCCAATCAAAACAGATGGCAGCAATGTATGCATGGAGCATAACCTTTCACAAGAATGGCTGCTTGGGATAAAAGGACATTCTCCACTGGCCTTATTTTTAATTTGTGTTTGGCTGTATCTGTGTGTTTTGTTCCCCATTTGAACTGTGCTTCTTGTGAACACAAAATATGACAACCAAAACCACTGTAGGTAAGAAAAGCATCTTCTAAACCTTTTTATTTTTTGGTTGCTTAATAAGCAATGAAGAACCCAGGCAGCAATGTTGACTATAAACCTGTTCTGTTTCTTCTTTTTAAAGGTATATTATGTGATGAGGTTTCAGTTCCATAGCTTTCAATATCCTGATATTAAACTTGAAAGCTTTTTTCCTTAATATATTCTTAAAGCTAAGTAGTGCTGAAAATCAGAATCAACATGGGACTCAAATTTGCATTTGAATTAGACAATCGCTGTGAAAATATATTCTTCCATCTCTTTGATGCCAAGAACTGAGAATTCCCCGTTTGATGAGTCAATCCAAAATGCATTAGCACTAATTTCGGAAAGTCTGATGTGCTTAGCTCAGATGGGTTAAACATGCCAATGGAGCAAACCTATGCAGGGTGTAGAAGGGAAAGAACTTGCAGAAAGTGTGCTAGACACAGTAGTTACTGACTGTCATAGTTTACAGCAGCACCCTTTAGTGTGTAAGTGGTTTGATACCATCTCGATTATCTCAATTAGGTGCTGGGAACTGCCCATACCATAGTGGCTGATGGGGAGGCTTTGCAGTCCCTGCACATGGTAATCTGTGTCATGCTTAAAATGGGACTTTGCCAGCTTTTCACAGCAATTTTTGCCATGCTTTTTACTAATAGGTACAACCACTGTTTAAAAATTAGTGAGCTGTCTTCTAGGTTATCTTTTTTATTGAGACTGAGCAGGGATTCTGGTATTGCTGAGCAAGTACTGGACTGATGCTTACAAGGCCTTGCTTCCCTGCCACACACCATGTCCTGTCCAATGCCCCTCTCTGTTTAGTGTTAATTTGAAAGCAGGAGCAGAAAACACTTTGATCTGTGCTTCCATTCTGTGCCATGGTAGAATTGCCTGAAACTGTGTCCTAAGGATATTGCTTTGAATTCAGCTGCACATTTTATTTTACATGCAGACCTCTGAATTAGAATGAAATTACATTTATTTTCTCCTTTATGGAGATTCACATTTGAACTGTACATTGAGTTGTTTTTTGTGGCTCAGGGTGCTTAAAGCCTTCCTTTCTTGTGCATGTATATTAGCTGGGGCATTTCACAGTGCTCTTGAAATGAGCAATTCTGTTGCTATAAGAAATAGAATTTCAGTCCTAGGCAGGTAAAACTCCTGTAAGAAATTACTACTTGGCACTGGCTTATGCCAACACTATCCATTGTCTGTACTTTCTAGTGAATTTTTAACTTTTAACGCATTTCTTGCTTGTGACTAGGAGCAATATAATTATTTATACTGCATGCTTTAATACCTTTCTGAGGAAGGTTGTGTTTATTAAAGAGTGCAAATGTTATACATACAAATGTTATACAGCTCATTATAATTCTTAGCTGGTTTCTTGCTTCCCCTCTGCATTTTTGTTAAATACTTGTCCAAGTATTTAACAAGTATTTTAGTCTTTCAGCATGAGGTGGTCATACAATTTTCTGAATGTAATTTATTCTTTAATTCTTTTTACCCATTTTGGTTTAAAATAATAATAATAATAACAACAATAATAATAATATTAATAATAATAGTTAAAATACCCTGCTATTGGCATGCAGACAAAGGGATTGTAATATATGCTCAGATGTGAAATAATCCTATGTATTCTTTGAATACAGAACAGGGCAATGAAAACAATCACCCATTTTTCATACCTGCTTATAGAAGCCATTCCTATCATATGTATAGTAAGGCATCTTGTTGTCCTCTATTTCACCTTATCAGTGTATAAAATTCAAGTGAATTTTCTCTGTTTTTTACACAACTGTTACCTCCTAGGTCTCAGAGAAACACATCATGCAGATACAGCTTATTTTCTTTGCCCTAGAAAATCTTGAGGCACTCCTTGGTGGTCACTTAAATTAGTGACAGCTTTTGTTGCCTCATCTCCTTTGGTGTGAGAATTTTCTCGCAGCTGGTTGCGTGCAGGCTTCACTGTAGTCCAGCAAGTCCTTCATTACTCTTTTATCGAAAAAATGCATCATAGTCCAAACAGGCTACACAGATGAAAATTCATGACCACACTCATGGTTAGCATTCTGAAAATAAAGAAATATGTGTGCTCCTGGGTTACTCCTCTCAAGCCTATCACTCGTGCAATTAGCTTGACTTGCTTACTCAAGATAAAAAGGGAGCTACTAGCTGAGACCAGTGTGAAGCTCAACATGGAGCTGAGTCCCCCTTTAGCACAGCAGTGCTACACCACAGGCCATATATATGTCCCAGATTGCTTCTCTCCAGCTTTCAAAGCTTTATGGCACAGTGATCCAGGTTTGAGTAATTATGGAGACATGCAGTACCATTTAATTACTGATGCTTCAATAGCCTTTATGTTGCTGTGGCAGAGTGACAGGTTAGTCAAATGTTCAGTGAGCTTTTTATTAACCATCTTCCTTTATCTTTCTTTTGTAGGTGTTCTTTGCTGAAGATGTGAGTTCAAATAAAGGTGCCATCATTGGACTAATGGTGGGAGGTGTTGTCATAGCAACAGTGATTGTCATTACTTTGGTGATGCTGAAGAAGAAGCAGTACACATCTATTCATCATGGGGTTGTGGAGGTAAGAAAAGACTTCCAAGCACAACTGGTGTTCTGTGAAACACAGTCAACATACCGCTCTATAAATATTAATTTACAAAGGAAGAAACTGTGGTTTTGGCTATGTTACATCCAGCAGCGTGGAAACAATTTGCTTTATTTAGTAAATGCAAACTCAATGTAAACCATTTTAAAGTGGGTGTAAAACCACAAAACTTTCTTCTGCAACTATTCCATTCCAAACACTTCATAATGTGAAAGTTCATTTTATAAAAAATTTGACCAATGGGAAGATAGTGTGCAAGAGGAAAAATCTGGTTTTATGTTGGGAATTCACACACCAATTTCTTTATTTAGCTTTAATGTTTGAGACTGACCCTCCCATAGTTTGTTCTGTGCACTGAACGATTTTCCCTAGACAGATATTTTATTGCTCTCTGTTCTCTAAACAAGATTTTTTTGTTGCCACAAACAGCTTTGGATTTATGGCTAATCTGAAACTCATAGTTTTGAGAAACAAATAGTATATAAGACTCTTATATAGGATTTTCAAGATGAAAATCCTTGTCTCTTCTCAGTCCATCAAGGAAGTTTGTGGTCAATTTACAGTAATTTAAAATACTTTATCTATTTCATCGCTTTGAGATAAGATCTCTGTAAGCAGAAAAACTTCATTATGAGAACTGGAAGGGGTTCATGTAACTTTTTTTCTTCCTATTTAGTTTGCTGTGTGGGTGTCTGGTTTGCAGATAGTACTCGTATTAGTAAACACTTGAGACACTTGTATATTTTTGCCTTTTAGAATTGGTATTTTACATTTTTGATTGAAACTGAAGTCTTCATCAAGTCCATAGTTTATGTTGGTTTCATCTTGAGTCAAATGAAACAACTTTGGTCTTGCTGGAGACACACATCATGCTTCGTGATGCATTTATTCCACTGTCTGGGATTATGAAGGGTCTTAAGAATTATTTGTGTAAGTCTTTGTCTTAAGCCTGTGCTTATGCATTCTCGTGTCCACACTGTAGTTATCCATGTGGTTGGAAACCTTCCAAAGAGACACGGTCAGAAGATCACCAACAGTGTGGTGTGATTCGCACAGAGAGCAACCTGTGCAGAATTTTGGACCAAGAGGCAGAAAATAGCAAACAGGAATCTCAACTTTAGCTTTTCATGTGATAGCTTTCAGCCCATTTTATAGAAAAATTAAGTAGATTTTACTGAATTTGCTATCTGCTGCCAACAGTTGTTCTACCAGAGACTCTCCTTTGAGTGGATTTAGTGAGAATGGAAAAACCAGGATCCTTGCTAGGCCAAAGCCCCAGATCAGACATTGAATGTAGACATACCATTATTGCAGTCTAACCTTAACATTCCAGGTGGTTTTCATCTGATAGAATGACATGGCAAAGGTGATCCTGGACTTCTACAAGCTTTCTTTGGTAACAATGAATTTGGAATTGTTGGCCTAGAAGTAACATGAACAAGCTGAATAAGTAATTCATATCAAAATGACAGCATCACTTAAATATTATGTGATTTTTGTCTGTAAAAAATTTTACAGATTGAACCATAAAGCTTTAGCATGCAGATGTACCAAGAATATTAGTGGATTTATAGTATCACACTGTAGATTGTGTCGCCTTGTGGATTTGCTGGCACTGGCAGCCAGGATTCCTCCTTCTGCCTGACTTACTCTGGTCTTCGCAGACTGCACAGCCTCACTGCCCAAGCTCCTTGCCTGCAAGAAAGGCATAACATTTGTTTTTGTCCTAAGTTGGTAAAAATTTTGTAGTGCTTTCATTGGGGACAAAAAAAAAAACAAACCAAAAGGCCCATATATAATTGATGTTTAGTACTAAAATTACTAAAATGTCTTCAAAATTAAGCTGTTACATTCTAAAGAGAATTAGTTTATTTAGCTACAGCCCACCTCTAGTATACTGTGCACAGAAAGCATGGAAGAGAAATATCACTTGATGTAAAAATAACTGTAATGGAAGATTACAAAGCAGGTCTTGTTCCACCTGTGTTCTTGTCTTCCAAAAAGTCACCTCTGTTGTACTCTCTGATTTCACTATGATTTTTTTAACAAAATAAGTTATTAAAAATCCTGTTACCCTTTTTTTAAGCTCTGAGAATGGATATACTTGTCCAATTTAGAAGTGTACTTTTATTTTTTTCCATACTCTGAAAATAAAAATGTTCCAAAAGAATGTCCCCAAGAAAAAAACTTTCATAGTTAAGTAAATAAATGACTGAGAGATTGAAAACTACTTATTACATGTGCACACAGGGTTTTGAGGGGTTTTTTTGACCCACACCAGCTGTCTGCAGGAGATTATTTCCTCTATGAAAGAAGTTGGCAAAACACAGATTCTCATGTCTGCTGTGCACTGGGCAACTGCTGACTGTCTTGGCTTCTCTGAGGATATCCTGCTCAAAGATAATCTGCTTTCTGACAGAAGCAGGATCTCCAGCATTGACAACAGGAGGGCTTTGCAGCATGGAGTAGACACTGAAATTGCAGAAGGGGATAGATGGACAGTCTCACAAAGAGGTTATCTACCTGACCGAGGGGTTTTTTCAAGAGACATCACATCATAGAAAAGTGTTGAACCAGAGCACCTACACCTCTTAAATGCTGTGTTCAGCTTCTGCCCCTTCCATAAAGGGTGGAAAAAGCTTCTTAAAATTGTGAGAGACTTTGGGAATTTACTAATAAGGAGATAATTGGGTTCAAAACATGTCATTTGGCAGAGTGGTACCTAGGGCAGAGATTGTAAGGAATGTGAAGGGTTTGGTAGCATCAAAATGGGTAAAAGAGAATAGAAGACATTCAATATGAGTGATAGCACACAGAGGTTGATGGTTAGATGGATTACCCTGCAGCAGGGAGCTACAGGAAGGAGAGAAGGCAACAGCACTAGTTATTTTAAAGGCTGAAGGGGAAATTTAAAAAGAAATTTACTAAGGCTGCAAGTTGGAGCTTCACTAAATCCATTTTATCTACAAATGCTGTATTTCAGAGTTTATTAGACTTTCACTAGAAACTGGTTTTATCAAAACAAAATTTTTTAATACCATACAATTGTGCAAAGGCCTTAAAAATTCAGTCTCGTTTTACTGTCCTTCTTTTTCTTCCCCAGTCTCTTTCTCCTCCTTGGTTTTCTTCCAAGTGTCTCATCAATTCTTTGGTGTCTTCTACCTTTCAGTTTTCCTGATTCCTTTTTAATTTATGGTGCTCTCTCACTCAATTTCTTTCTCACAAGCATGTTATGCTGTGTACTTACCACATTTTCTAGTCATGAATAAGAAAAGCTGAGTGAGAGATTTAAACTAAAGTAAGTGACAGAGTTCAAGACACTATTGTTTGGAGCTTAAAGATAGAAGTCCAGCACATATTTTGGCATCCCCCTCCTTTGCATCCCAGCCTAGCCAGGGATGCCTTCTAGTAGTGAAAATGCTCTCAGGCAGGTATTGGTACCCATGGAACCCTGGTCTGTAAATGCCAGAGCTTCATATTGAGCTTTAATTTTATACTAGAAGAGAATCTGTTAGTAGGATTAATTGTGACTCATGAGACTCTCACATCATGATTTGAAGAAGCACTGGATGCTCTGAGATAGTGGTAATACAGTGTAGAAGAACCAGAGCTGACTTGGTGTTGTAGCAGCCCCTTCAAGAGTGAACAGAAGGGTGGCTTTTCCTACACCTGCTTTTATTCTTATTTTATGTAAGTGCTGAAAAAGCTGCAGGAACATCTACCATGTTCCTGCTTTGTTCTTGCCTTCACAGCCATGTTCACAACAACTTCAGCAGCAGCAGAATGCTGTTAATGCTGTTAATCAGTCCTCAGGTTGGGGATTAGACCTTGGCACATTTGTACAAAATCTATATGGAATGGGTTTGTTAGGCCCTACTGCTGTTAAACTGCTGGCAAAACAAGCGCTCTACTGAACAGCAATAGCATGGAGGGATTGCCAGTCAAAGATTCACTGCATGTGGATCTAGATGGTTTATTTTTGTGGAGGGAGAAGTTGGCAGCCCCTAGAAAGAACAGGTAAAGCAGAAGAAAGCAGCCCAGCCCCTGGGGTAATGGCAGAGGTGACTGTTATGAGGTGTGCATCTCTCCCCAGCCCTCCCTAGCCCTGCTGCCAGTGTAGAGAGCACAGAGCAGCTGGTGCAGACCCCCCCTTTAAAATGCAAGCACACAGCTTGCCCTGACTGCTGAGCACATGGCTGTATGGGATGTCTTGGGATTTAGGAATGGGAGGTTGAGGAGGAGACAGGCTATGAAATTCCATAGAGTCCTTCTATCCTTAATGGATCAAAACGATTGCCGATAGCCAAGCTGAGCACTTGGCAGGCACATGGGCTGGCCAGAGGAAGTTTGCCTCCTTCAGAAGAAATTGTCATTTTTGGAGAGGAAATGGGCCAGGGAAAGGAAAAAACGGTTTCATTTTCCTCCCAAGTTTCTCAAACAAGGGAGATAAAGCAAGAACGACCTTTAAGCATGATCTTGCTACCTAAAAACATGTCACAGGAGTTTAAGAAATAGATGGACTTGGGGATCATTGCATAAGAGAAATACTGCATGCAAATACAATTTTAAAAGAAAGAAAGACAAAGAAAGCTTGTGAATGGCAGTATTAAAAGTCCAAGTTATATTGCAGAATTTGAAACACAAGGAGCACAGTGTCAGTGCAGCCCAGTGATCCTTTCTGCCTGGGATCTTGTTCTTTGCCCACAGTAGTGATACATATAACCTTTAAGTTGGATATTTCACAAAAATGTCTAATTATTGTGTAAGAAAAACACATCTGATGGGACATACAGTGTTGATTTAAAATGCAATTTGAGAGAGAGTCAGGACATAAAAAGGGGCACAGATAGGAAAATGGATTGGATTTGGGGTTACCAGTTCATCTCAGTAATCAAATGCATGTGCCACATAGAGAAACATTTCATAGACAGAAAATAAAAGAGCATATGAAGTGGAGATGGCTCTGAGAGGAGCCATTTTCTAGTGGGACTGTGTGAAAGATGGTCAGTACTGTGTTGTAACTTGCCGCCATGAAAGAACAGCTGCAAAACTAAGCTAAAGAGCCTGTGTTAGTCCCAAGCATGGGAAGAACATACCTTCAGCCTTTCTCCAGGGTATCAGGCAACAACTTACCAACATCTTCTCACTAGGCTAAGATATTTCCAGTATTGCAGAGTAGATTTAAAATTGGTATCAGACATCAATACTTCTCCTTTGCATTTTTATTAAAAGGTTAGGTAGAGTAAGTTAGGGTTTCTTGAGAGAATACTCTTTATCTTAAAGGCTAGTTTGTTGCTAAAGGTGACTTGCTGTCATTTCCAAGAGGTCACTACTTAGAGGAATCCACAGGAAAATAGTCATACCTAATATTTAACAATAGAGTTTTAGGCACCTTCCAGATTTTAGATACTGTAAAATTCACTTTCTACCTTTGCTTTTAGGAGCTGTCAAACACTGGAGACATCAGGTAGCAAATGAAATAACTGACAAGCAGACTGTTTTCAGAGGTGCTTAGCAAGATAGCCAGGATTTGGTAGGTTTTGAATACACAGCTACTGAGCTTATACAGCAGAGGTAAAATACCTAATTAAGGTTTAGAGGCTATTCACCCACTCTAATTTGATGAAGTTTTATATTATAATATTCAGTAAAGGAAGGAAATAATTTGTGAAGATGCAGGTATTCATTGAAGAAGTCAAAACTGAGCTTTGTGCCTGTCTTCCAAGTAATCAAGAAAGGTCAATTTATGTTAAGTATAAATAACTTAAACCATTGCAGATGTGTCAAGTTTTTTGTCACTAAACTGAACCAAACTCAGCCTTGGAAGTAGAGGAGTTTTGTGTCCCTGAGTAAACTGGGATGTTTGCTCATCTTGTGCATGGTTGCTGTGGTATTTCTTTGCTAGCCTCAATTTATCTTTTCCAATTAATTTTTTGTTTTGAGACCACCACACCTGCCACAGATCTGAGAGCACAATGCAGGCAGAAGGGAGACTCAAGCCACTGCCTTCAGCTTTTTAGTGAGCTTTTGCTTTTTTTTTGAGACCCAGGTGAACTCAAGTATAGATATTGACATATATGCTGGGAGGGGTGGAAACCTCTTAACGAGGGACTAGCAGAGAGAGGCAAACTCCATCCCCCTTTTTTGTTTGGAGAGTTGTTTCCTGAGCCAGACAACAAATTCCAAAGCTGGTACTGCTGTCTTTGGTCAGCTGGTTTTGAAGTTTTGCAGCAATAAAATGAGTTGCAGAGTTGTTCTTGATGCCTTATATTCTGTTCAAAAAGTGAGCCAGAGGATACTTTCTGCCCAAACATACAGGCTGAAAGAGTGCATTGGATGGCTGTGAAGTGAGGAAACACAAGGTACGCTGTGAATTAAGCACGAATGTGACTCCATTGTCCCCTCTCCTGACAGGTGGATGCTGCAGTGACACCAGAGGAGCGCCACCTTTCCAAGATGCAGCAGAATGGCTATGAAAATCCCACATACAAGTTCTTTGAACAAATGCAGAACTAGGACATCATAGCAGCCTCATGAGTTGGACAGAATAATTGCTTCACTGCCCATTGGTGTTCATTTATAGAGTAATGTGGAAAGAAAGAAAAACACTGCTTTATTATTTACTCATTCTCGCCTTTTGACAGCTGTGCTGTAACACAAGTAGATGCCTGAACTTGAATTAATAAAATCAGTAATGTATTTTCTCTCTCTTTCTCTTTACATTTCAGTCTTAACACTACATTATTAATGAATGTTTTTTGTGTACTGTAAAGAGGTTAGCTGTATTTAACTAGTGCATGGATAGATTATCTTTCCCAATTATTTATCATATAGCTCCTTAGACAGTTGTATATTATTCTTGTGATTTGTGACAAAAATTAAGTCCTAGTTGAAACATGCTTTAAGAATTGATGGGGGATGCTTTCTGTGTCTGTGGGGTTTAGCTGCTTCTCTTTGCTGAGCATTTTTTTCTGATCATTATTCAGTTTAAAGTAAACCAACATTTTTTAAAAGTATTTCAGATGAGTTATTGAAATTCTTTTCCTCTGCAGCTGCATTTTATTGTAAGGATTGTTGCTCCTGCTGTATTAGTGATGTAGAAATCATGAGAATACACACTTGTTTCTTTGTGCCTGTTTTATGTGCACACTTTAGACATTGAAAGGTAAACTTTATTTTCTTTTCCATGTATCTTTTTGATCTTAAAAAAAAATATTAAAAAGAGTCCCTGTTAATTGTGAGCACTTCTATGGGAAGAAGTGCCTGCTGGCCAAAAATTAACGGGGTTCCTCAGCAGGATGATTGTACAGAGCCATTGCTTATGAATTGATAGCTTTCTACACTGTGTTACATAAATAAATTAAGTAAAGAATGTGTGGGCAAGAGTTTTCTTTGGATGCAGAAAACAAAGAGTTCTGAAAGCCCTTTTAACAGAATATATAGGTGTTTATACTGAGAGAGAGTGGGGATCCTGCAGAGATTGTGGCACTGACAGTTGGACCAGAGCGGAAGGAAGAAAGCAGTTAGACAGGGCGGGAAGTGGAGAGTGCCATCTTTGGCACAGCTACCCATCTAAGATGTCTTTTTCTTTTTTTCATTTCTTTTACTTTCAGTTTGTAACAGTGTTTTAATGTAAATAAATACTTTCCTGGAGGAGCCCTATTGTAGTAGTACATTTCTGTGCCAACCAGTCATCCTTGCTCATGCAGAGGAGCATGATGTGGATGACTAACCAACCTCCCACTTTCCTGGCCATCCCCTGGAGTGATTTACCAGCAAGCTCTTCCCTCTCCTCCCCACACCTCTGCTTACTTTCTGGCAAGATCCATGCCTTGCAATGTGCGATATTGATGAAGGCAAGGAGGAGCCTCCCAGGCTGCCTCACGGTGTGTACCCAGGAAGGGCAAGACAGCAGCATCAGGAATTTTTTCTTCAGGAAGAGGGCAAAGCCTTTGGTGATTTGGGATGCATAACCCCCCAGCCCAGCGTGTTTTCTCCATTGCCTGAGAGCTTCCTTCAGCTCCTGGCCCTCTGGAAGCACTCATGTGGCACAAGGAGAGCACAGTAACTCAAATCACAGGGCTCACCTGCCAAGACAGCTGAGACCACAGTAGGCAAGTGGACCTGGGGGTCTTGAGTATGGCTTTTGTACCCAGCCCAAAATAAGGACTTCTCTGAACTTAGAAATGGGTTCTGAAATAAAACTGGAGGGGTGTGCCTGTGAAAAAGAAAGTGAATTACTGTTTCTCTACAGTGAATTGGTTAGATAAAGCAGGACTGAGGGAAGAATTAGGAGCAGAAAAAAGACAACACAATTTCTTCAGGGAAAGCCTCTTGTAACTCAATTTGTGTGCAAGCCATGGCAGCCTCTTCTTCAGCCTCGCTGGCAGCTTTTTTCTCAGCAAGATGAGGCATGGTTGCAAGGGGGGCTGCACAGCTCAGAGCAAAATGGCTGAGTTGCTCCCGACTTCAACTAGGAGAAAACAATAGTTTCCAATCCTGTTTACTCACTTGTCCTTCCCCGTCCATGTTCTTACACGAAAACCTCACCTGTTCAGCTAATTCACCTGTTGGCCTGGAACACAGCCATGCTGGCAGATGGGCCAGCAGGGATATTCAGTCAGTGAGGGAACAACCAGGTCAGGGAGTTTCAGAAGTCATCTGTGGCTATTCAGGATGATGAGGTGGCACCTCCTACTCTGAACCAGTAGTGGGAAAAACTGCAGAGCTTCCCATTGCCTGATACCAACCAAGTGTTTATTCCCTTTGCTCTTCCATCCCTATTGTGATAAGGGAATTCTTCTCAAGGGATCAGAGCACTGGAAGTGGTTGGTGTTAATTGCAGGCCATGGAGTACCAGTGTACTACAAAAAAACTTACAAAATACTCCCAGAGGATTTACCTTCTCCAGTTTTAAAACTGAACTGGTTGGGCCAGAATAATGTGTGAGGGTGAGCAGAGGCTTTCAGGTCCCAAACGGCTCAAAAAAAGAATCTTTCTTTTACAAATATTTAGGTTTAAGCTTGTGTCTCTGTGTAGGTGTTATTCACACATATCACCTAGAAATGACTATGTAAGACTGTCTCCTGTGTACATGTCTAGTATTGTAGAAGAAGATCCCACTTCAGGGATGTAATTCAATTTAGCCCAGTCTCATTGAAAAGGTATTATCAAAATTCTTTTTAGAGGAAGCTGTAGTAATCCATAAGATACTGGCCTCTAGAGCAAATCCCATTTATAATACCATAATCCCATGCAATCCCAGTTACAGAAAAATGCAATTGCTTTGAACATGAATTCCCAGACAGTCAAACCTTCTGGTGTAAGGTTATGTGTCCAGTGGGATACTGGTGCTGCTCTTGCTACTTGTGCATAAGCGTTTAATAACTTGCTGTTTTATGCACTGATTAAGTGATCAGGTTTTATCATTCCCTCCACACATATTCTCCTGAAAGAAAGGCAATAAATGTACACCATGACATGCATGGAAAGCACAAGGCATGAACAAAGTTCCCAAAACTTCAAGAGAAACACTCCCACAACTGCTCCAGCTCTGGAAGCTGATGTTCCCAGGTAGTAGGGGCAGCATCCTACCAACCTCTAGCTATGCAAGCTCCTTATTCTGGAAAGATTATAGTAGGTATGAACAAAATCAGTTTGACAGGCTCATAAAGTAGAAAAAAAGACAGAGGACAGTGTAGCTGTATGCCTTGCTTCGAAGTATGGGATTGATTTGGTACCACCCTTTTCAGCAATAAACCAGGCAGGACCACTGCATGCAGCCATGGGCTGGAAACAAAATGCTATTCCCCAGCCCTGAGGAAATTACTCTTGTAGGAATGGCGAAATAAATAAAATAAAAATAAATAAAAATATCCCTGTCTGTTGCGTTGATATGTTAAATGGGAGAAGTTTTCTAGCCTGTCCATTTCAAAAGAACGTGGTTAGAGAATTTGCACTGCAGGTTCATCAACAGAGCTGGTGAGGGTGGTCCCTGGCAAGCAAGAGTGGTGCCAGAAAGGGATGAGGGCCAGCCCAAGCCTCCTCACCCCTTCACAGAATTTCAGAATCACAGAATGACTAGGTTGGAAGAGACCTTCAAGATCATCGAGTCCAACCCATGTCCTAATATCCCAACTAAACCATGGCATCAAATGTCATATCTAGTATTTTTTTAAACACATCAATGGATGGTGACTCCACCACCTCCCTAGGCAGACCATTCCAGTATTTTATAACTCTTTCCATGAAGAACATTTTCCTAACATTCAACCTAAATTTCCCTTGTTGCAGCCTAAATTTCCCTTGGTGCAACCTAAATTTCCCTTGGACTGTGTCCTCTTGTTCTGTCAGCTGCCTGGAGAAAGAGACCAACCCACACCTGACTACAACCACCTTACAGGAAGTTGTAGAGAGCAATGAGGTCACCTCTAAGCCTCCTTTTCTCTAGGCTAAACAACCCTAGCTCCCTCAGTTGTTCCTCATTCCTCATAGGGCTTGTGTTCCCAGCCCCTCACCAGCCTCGTTGTCCTCCACTAGAAGCACTCAAGCATCTCAACATGCCTTCCTAAACTGAGGGGCCCAGAACTGGACACAGCACTCAAGATGCGGTCTCACCAGTGCCAAGTATAAGGGAAGAATGACCTCCTGGTCCTGCTGGCTATACTATTCCTGATACAGTCCAGGATGCCATTGGCCTTCTTAGCCATCAGGGCACACTGCTAGCTTGTGTTCAGCTGGCTGTCAACCAGCACCTCCAGGTCCCTTTCTGCTTGGGCACTGTCTAGCCACTCTGTCCCCAGTTGTTCTGGTTTGAAAGCAAAACCAGTAAAAGACTAAAAACCAGAAATACAATTTATTAGGAAAGGGAAAAAATGAAAACGAAAACAAACTACATGCAATAATACAAAGGAAAAAGAAAACCACTGACAGAGTCAGAATACAANCTGAAAGTCTAGTGGAGATAGATGGGCCTGGTTTTCCTCTGGGAGTATAGTGGAAAAAGGCTTCTTTGGTGTCCCTAATCTCAGGTCTTTATCCAGGTAGAGAGGCTTGGCTCCTCACCCTGGACAGAGCATTTCCCAATGGGATGATGCAATTAATGGTCCATTAGCAGATTTCTCCCTGGAGGGAGGGTGGGTCATGGAAGAAATAAAGAAACTGCTCTTGCTGATTTCTTATCAGCTGTCCTATTAACAGAAGATTACATCACTCCCCCTATCCCAGTTCCAACAGATGGTGATTGAATATCTTTTTTGGTTACATTTTGCATTGCAACCCATGACATCAGTTTATAATGTTGCAGGGGGATATTGTGGCCAAAGTGCAGGACGTGGCACTTGGACTTATTAAACTTCATCTTGGACTCCATTCATCCAACCATTCCAGGTCTTTTTGCAGAGCCTTCCTCCCTTCCAGCAGATTGACACATGCTCCCAGTTTAGTATCATCTGCAAATTTACTAATGAAAGACTCAATATCCTCATCCATGTCATCAATTAAAATATTGAACAGAACAGGCCCTAGCACAGACCCCTGAGGGACACCACTGGTGACTGGCTGTCAGCTGGATGCAGCATTGTTCACCACCACTCTCTGAGCTTGGCCATCCAGCCAGTTCTTAACCCAGTAGAGAGTGCTCCTGTCCAAGCCACGGGCTGCCAGCTTTTCCAGGAGTATGCTATGTGACACAGTATCAAAGGCTTTGCTGAAGTCCAGGTACATAACATCCACAGCCTTTCCTTCATCCACCAGGCAGATCACCTGGTCATAAAAGGAGATCAGATTGGTCAAACACGATGTACCCCTCTTAAACCCATGCTGGCTGGGTTTGATACCCTGGCCATTCTCTAAGTGCTGTGTGATGACACCCAGTATAAACTGTTCCATTACCTTACCAGGTACTGAAGTCAGGCTGACAGGTCTAGGATCCGTCTTCCTACTCTTTTTGTGAATGGGTGTCACATTTGCCAGCTTCCAGTCATCTGGAACCTCACCACTGAGCCAAGGACTCTATAATTTCGTGATCACTGTGGCCAAGTGGCCACTGACCACCACATCTCCCATCAGCCCTTCTCTATTTGCAAACAACAGATCTAACATAGCCCCTCCCTGGTGGGCTTATCCACCAGCTGCAACAAAAAATTGTTCTCCGTGCATTCTAAAAATTTCCTGGACTGCCTCTTTTCTGCTATGTTAAGTTCCCAGTAGATGTCTGTCAGGTTGAAGTCACCTACAAGAACAAGGACTGATGATCTTGAAGCATTATCTAGCTACCTACAGAATAAGTTGTCCACCTCTTCTTCCTGGCCAGGTGGAAAATAACAAACTCCCAGCAGAATGTCAGCCTTGCTGGCCTTACCTTTAATCCTTAACCATAGACATTCAACTTCATTGTCACTAATCTCAATACCTATAGCATCAAAAGCCTCCCTAGTACAGAGGGCCACCCCTCCACCTCTTCTCCCTTTCCTGTATCTTCTGAAGAGCTTGTAGCCATCGTGTGCAGTGTTCCAGTTACGTGAGTCCTCCCATCACATTTCCACAATGGCAACTACATCATAGCTTTGCTGTTGCACCATGGCCTCCAGCTCTTCTTGTGTGTTACCCATGCTGTGTGCATTTTTATACGTGCACCTCAGCTGGGCTACTGATTTCACCCCTAACTCAGGCTTACCACCCTTGGGCCTGCTTCCAGACAGCCCAGTGGCATCCCCTTACCCTTTCCAATCTAGTTTAAAGTCCTCTCAATGAGGTCTGCGAATTCATGAGCTAAAAATCTTCTTTCCTTAACAGAGAGATAGAGCCCATCTGATTCCGGCAGGCCAGGTGCCAAAAATGTTGCTCCATGATCAAAGAACCCAAAATTTTACCGATGACACCAGCCCTTGAGCCATTTGTTAATAATGTGTGTTCTCCTATTCCTTTCACCATTTTTCTCAGCCACTAAAGAGACTGAGGAGAAGACTACCTGGGCCCCTGCCCTATCAATCACTTGACCCAGTGTCCTAAAGTCCTTTTAAATTTCCCTGATACTCCTCTTTTCAATCTCACCACTGCCAGCCTGGAATATCAGCAGTGGATAATAATCAGAAGGTTGAATCAGCCCAGGAAGTCTCTCAGTGATATCCCATACTTGGGCTCCAGGGAAGCAGCAAACCATCCTGTGGGATGGGTCTGGTTGGCATATGGGGCCCTCTGTTCCTCTTAGGAGGGAGTCACCCACTATGACTACCCTTCTTTTCTTTTTGGTGTTTGAGTATGTTTCATCTGACAGATGAAGCATAATTGAGAGGCCCACTGGGCAGATCATTTTCTTCTACATCATCTGGATGACTCACTTGATCCAGAGGCTCATACCTATTCTGAAGTGGCACCTGGCTAGGAGATGGGGGTTGGGAGGAGTTTTTATTACTGCCTCCCTGAGCAGGGACCCATTTCCACTCCCCTTCATCTACTAGGTGCCCTTCTATTGCCTGACAGTGGGAGGCACAGGACTCCTCTGACTCATGGTGAGTCTCCATCAAAGACAAGAGGGCTGAACTCCACCAATCTATTTCCTTTTCACTTTCCCTGATACTCCTTAGTCTTTCAACTTCCTCCCTCAGCTTGGCCACCAGTGAAATGAAATCATTCACCTGTTCACACCACATGCAGGTTTCTTCTGCAATACCCCCTGAAATCACTGAAAAACTCAAACACTCCATACAGGAATGGGTCTTGTACTAACCACAGTT
Source organism: Thryothorus ludovicianus (assembly GCA_013397245.1). Classification (NCBI taxonomy): domain Eukaryota; kingdom Metazoa; phylum Chordata; class Aves; order Passeriformes; family Certhiidae; genus Thryothorus; species Thryothorus ludovicianus. Next base: position 141,009 of record VZTB01003743.1, read on the forward strand.
TTTGATTGTGTGAAAACCACCACTAATAGAAACCCCAAAACCAATGAACCACACAGCACACCTGCAGCCCTGCCTGCACGAACTACCTCACAAACTTCGGTGCCATGCCCCCAGAGACATGCCACGCCCCTGTTTGCCCACTCCTGTTTGCCTACTCTGGGTCACCGTGCTCCCTAGAGGCCTCTTATATCAGCCACTCAGCAAGGAAGGAAGCCCCACCTCGCTCCTGTATGACTCACAAATACCCCTTGGAGTATGCTGGAGGTCTTGCTTTCGCTGGCTTTCATTGGCTCACTCAGGGTAATGACTACCAGGTGCAAGGTGAAGCTTCCATTGAGCTACCTAAAACTGTGAGCCCTGGCACACAGCTTTGATAGCTGTGTGTGAGAGCCATAACAAGTTTAGGTGAAAGAAGGAGCATTCTGCAGCTTTCACACTCCTATGCATTCAAAGCATGCATTTGAACAATGCAAGGTCCTGAGATTTTATTACATTATGCATTTTTATCTGCCTATATTTCAAGACCTTGAAGGTCCACTCACATCGCACTTTCAAGTGCTCAGCTTCAGGCACATGGATATAGCCTGCTTGTGATTCTCTGGTTGGGTAGACACTGGTCAGATTTGTCCCATCTATGAGCAGCACAAATGAAATCCCTGATGCTGCTGTGGCTGACACAGAGCAAAAGACTATATTGGGCTTTTCTGATTGCCCTTTAAAATAATAATATTATTTATTAAACAATAATTTATTTTTATAATTTTTATATAATTATATTTTATATTTTAATTTTTATAATTTTTATAATTTATTAAATAATATTTAATTTATTATTGTTCTTTATTAAATAAAAATAAGATTGCCCTTTAAAAATCCCAAGATACTTGCATAGCACACTTGTTTCTGTGTCAGAAATCTTACCAAGTTACCATACCTGAAATATATGTTCAAAATTCAGTGCTTGTGTGCAGGTAAGACAACAGTAGTCAGGGTTATAGACTCAGCATAGAGATTCACTTATTATACAGTAAATTCCCTGTCTTAGCCCTATAATATGTAAAAATACAAAACAGCTAATACCCAATCAAACTGTTTCTCTTGCTTTTTGTGAAGAAAGATGGAAAACATTACTATCATTTCTATTTTGAAATAATTTAGAGCTCTTTGAGGTCTACAACTTCATAGATCTTTATAAAATACACAAAATTCTGATTACCTTGGACTTTCATATTTAAAATTCAAATTTAATGACACAACTCAAGAAATGCTGCAAGTCAAAGGCCATAATAAAAACAGGCCTATATTTCACAGTCAACCTCATTAAAAAAAGATGTGCCTCACTCTAAAATTATAATAAACACTAAAAATATCCACAGTGTAGGTAAGTCAGTGTTAGCCAAATGGTATTTTAAATGGCTTCATATGGTTTGACTAAACTATTTTCTAATATACACAATAGTGTCTTCAACATTTTGCTACTGAATGCTTCCTTCAGTTTTATAGTGTTGCAGACTATTACACAAGTCAAGAACAAACTCTGGCTTCAATAACACAAATCCATGCATTTTTTAATAACTCTCCTCTGATTATATTCCTCCAACCTGGCTGCAGACCATGTCAACTATTCTCTTTTTTTTAGTCTACTTTAATTGCACTTAGCTGAAGGAAACTCTGGTCCAAAATCAGATCTTCTTCCACAATAAATAATTTAACCTCCATAAGCACTGATAGCCTTTTCGACCTGTGAGCAAAAGTCTTCATTAGCTTGAAATCTGTAAATATACAACATTTGAGAAGTTTATGAATCTCAATTCTGAAAAAAAAAAAAAAAAAAGCAAGTTCTTTCTGGGCTGAATTAGACAGAGCTCTTCAATCACCTGGAAAAGAGAGAGCAGGGGAGCAGGGAAACCATAAAACGTAAAAACTGTTCTGCATCGGGATGAATGCTAAGATGCATTGGAAACTTCATGCTGCTGCTCCTTTTGATGAAGAGAAACTTGGTGTGACATCTAGCTCAGCCTATCTTAGCAATTAATGCAATGTAATAAGTGTGGATCTGCTGATCAAAGCACTTGGTCCTGAGGCATCTCATGTCCTCATTGTCACTAATGGATGTGGGTTTACATAAGTCCTTGCCTTTTGCCCAAGCCTCTAGCAGCAGGCAGTAGCTTTATTGAGGTGGCCAGCACCCCCAAACCCACTCTCATTTGCAAATCCTTTAATAATGACTGATGTGGTCTATTATAGAATTGATAGACACAAGGCTAAGAGAGATAAGACTTAAAACAAACTAATACTACATAGGCATAAAAACAAAAAGAAACTACTAGTAAGCAAATGCAGCATGAAGTTAAAGGTACCTATTAATTTTACAGCTAGCAAAGAAATAATATAATGTAGGATTCAATGTATCTTGTCATCTAATTGTTGATGAGGCACACATTGAGATACTTTCTCTCAATTCCCAGGAAAGTAACCATGGAATTTGCATTCAAACTCTGGGAAGAAGTCTCGAATGCTTGTCAGAGTGTAAGAGACTTCTACCTCTGTGATAACTTGTGTGTCTTTTACAGTTTATAAAACAGTGTATCTCAGTCAAGAAGTCAAGAATATTTCTTTTATCTCTTCCCATACCTGCTCTCCAGACTAAGATTTTTTTTTTCTTAGCTGAAGTCTGAGCCCTTTTGGTGCCAGAGATGACCCCTTGCTGGGCCTTTCAGCTAAGGTTATCTCTTTATGCACCAACTACCTGTGGTAAAGAGGGAAAGGACACATCCTGCCACACTCATTATAACCTAAATTAAAGGTGTTTATTTCAGAGAATCTATAATCCAGCCTTCAGGGCTAAAGAATTTGACAGTACCTACATTCTGGCACTTTGATGAACTGAGTGACCCTATCAAACCCTGTCTCACTCACACATCATCCTTTCTAGGAAGTACTGCAGTGTCTTTTCCTCTGTCACTGCGTTGCTGCTCGCATGAGTTTGTGCACACATCATCTCCCTTTTAAGGGTTAATGACAGAAAAATCTCTTTTTTTTTTCCTGCCGTGGCTCCTGAGGGGAACCACAAAACTGGCTTATCCATTCACCGTGGTCATATGTGGACAGATCTCCAAGGGGCTATGGGTCAAGGGTGGGAGATTAATCCTGAAGGTGGGAAAATACATTGTGGATGCTGTCAGTGCTCAGAAAGATTCAGTTGTAGTGTTCCTAGGCCTAGCCTGGGAAAGCACGACAAAAGAATCCAAACAGAACTTAGCACCTGGTGTTTGTCCAACTACCACAACATTGTAATGTGTAATACGTGTGTAACACATGAGGTTTCTGCTAAGATCTGAAGGGTGTTTATCCAGAGAGGTGCTAGCCTTCTTGCCCAATTAGCCTATTGTATTCTTTAACTAACCTATCCGCTTGTAGACTGCGAAGCACACTGTAAAAGAGCTGCTTTGTTTGAATAAACCGCTTTTAGCTGTTGTCTTCTGAAAAGAGTCGTGTTGCTGTATTTCACCACTCCGAATTCTACAGCAACAATCTGTGACCCCAACTGGTCATTACATCTGGCGACCTCCGATGTATCCTGCATCTGCATTAAACTTGGGTTTGGCAAGAGATGGGAGTCTCCAAACTCCATCTGGACTGGGATGATTGCCCAGGCCAGACTGGCCCTGATCAGTACTGTGCCACCTGGCACTTATAGCTGCAGCTGAACCCAGGAAAGTAAGACTGCATCTTTGACTGCAGTCGCAGACTGGAACATGAGCCCAGGCCATGGCACCAGTCAGAGCTGAAGCCTTCCGAGAAGCTCGGAGACCATAGACACAATGGAACAAATACCCACAGTGTCTGCACAGCGGTGTCTGGTGATTTCAACCGGTTACTGCATCGGGTGTCCAGGGCTTTGTGGCAAAAAACCAAAAACCTGGGAAAGCATCTTTGAATGCGATCAGAACCAAGGCCAAGAACCCATGCGGTTCTGAGCGTTCAGCCAAAGTCAGAGCCTTTTGGGAAGCTATGGGACCCCTTGGACACCGAGTGACAAGAGACATAGATCATGTTCCACTGCTATCCTCTGCCTATTGAGATATAGGTACTGTATTCCCTGCCCGCGAGAAGCGTGATCATCAGTTTTAAAGCTTGGAGCTATCAGTCTCACTTGGGGAGGTGCAAAACTCCTCTGGCGTAACTTCTGAGAGGGGAAATTTCCCCGAATATGGGAAGCCAGTTTAATACTGAGCAAGAACCAGTGCTTTCGGGGTGGAAAGCCGTAATGAATTTTCCTGTCTCAGATGAAGCCCTAAGTGCGTTATTAATCTGGGCTCAGAAACATGGCCTTTCCATGGACACTGAGACTGCGTTTTCCCTGCCCTGTCATGTGGAATCTGGGAGACCATTTGAAAAAAAGCAGGTCTGATAGTTGCACCGTTGGTGAAAACCTGGGCAGCTCTTTATCTAAGCATGCATGAAAGATTCACAACGGTCCCTCCGTCTCCCGCTACAGAAACCCCCCACGCCCTGCCCTTCCCAGCGGCAGTAATTGCAGCCGCATGGGCTGCGGCGGATGCGCGGGCGGCAGAGAGTGCTGCGAAACAAGCGGCAGCTGAAGTGCAGGCGGCAGTGGCAGCGCTGTCAGATGTGTGGTGCAGCACAGCCTGTTGCAACTATGTCCGTGGGGGCTGAGACCTTTTCTGCCCCTCAGCAGCAGTGAAAAAGGCGATCACCCGAGTCGTGGCAGCCACCCACACACTGGCAGCGGCGGCAGACCAGGCAGCAGTAATAGCCCGAGATGCACGGGGGCGGATCGCGGCCGCGAGTGCAGCTGCTGCATGGACAGAGCACGGCAACAGCGTCCGCAACCGCAGGGTGTGTAGCTTTCTCTATTCCTCAGCGTCTCTCTTGCGGAGGCGACCCCGCCTGCCGAGGCAGCCATGTTGCTTCCCCCTGCCATCACGGGGGCGGCGACAGCTCCTGCTCCTCCATTTTCGGCGTCACCGCCTGCTCCGCCCGCTCAGGGGGCAAAGCTGATGGCTCTCTGTGCACTCATGGGGATGCCGCTGGCGCTGGCGTCTGCCTTGCTTCTAACGTCACAGCACAGTCTGCCCACCAACAGGGGCTACGGGCTAATGCCGCTCTGCTTGAAGGCAGCCCTGCCTCAACTTCGGTGCCTTCAGCAACCACGTCCAGCTCCGTCAGCCTTCACCGCTTCCACCACCAAATGGCATCACCAATACCGGGGATGGGCAAAGACCGTCTCTTCGGGGCCATGTCTCTGTGTCACAGAGCCAACTCCGCGACGGATCATCAGTCTCTCCTCCCCGCAGACAACTTCAGACACCCTCTCTGTGCTCAGTCTCCGCCAGACCAAGGAATCACCATTTTTTCTGGCTGGCAGTCACACTGCGAGTTTGGCAGAAAGGGGACTGGGACTTGTTGGAGCGAGGGTGGGGGGAGATGCCTGGGAGTGGTGTCCACACTGGGGG